>VXCM01000814.1:21133-156808 GCA_014773175.1 Lucifuga dentata
ATATATATATATATATATATATATATAAAATTACATAAAAATGCCACGGATTATCACTTTAATGATCATGTCTTCTTAATGACAGAAGTTATTTAGGTAAATATTGTTGGAAAACTGGAGATAGAAGGTTTGAAGGATGCCAATAACATAGCTTTGAATTAAAGTGGCTGTGAAATGGCAAATGAGCACACAAGTGCACACTCAGAGAAATGAGAGGAGATTTGGGAAACATCCGTTTTCAGAGATAAAGCACAAGAAGAAGAAGAAAATAAGGACTCATCCATCCATTTCTACAGTCTCTCTCTCTCTCTCTCTCTCTCTCTCTCTCTCTCTCGCTCTCTCTCTCTCTCAGGCTGATGGGTAATTGAGGCAGTCACAACACAGATCGGGATGCAGTGTCATGCTGTGCCCTGGTCTGGCTCACTGCCCTGGCCCTCTGGCAGCATGCTGCGACACACGCTGGAGCAGACGCGCGCATGCACACACACACACACACACACACACACACAAAAGAAAAACACATGCTCGCAACACGCACAAATGTAGGAACACATGCTTGCTTCACATGCGCAAATACACAGATACTCACTTTTCACACCTACACAAAAGCAACGCTCTTCTCCAACATACACAAATGCTTTACACAAGTCTGTCTTTACACTAGTGCACGCACACACACACACACACACACAGAGATCCCGCAAAGTCACACTTCTAACCCTTTTTCCATCACACATGCCCCAGCAAGTCACTTAAAACCTCTCTCCTCTCCTCTCCTCTCCTCTCCTGCCCATGTTTGTCAGACCTGAGGCAAACATGCTTGGCCCTCAGCAACAGAGAAGGCTCTTTTGCTCCTCTTTACTTTGTTCCCTTCCTCCCTCCCCCTCTGTCCCTCTCCCTCTTTCCTGGCTATCCTCCAGTTTAAACAGAAGGCTCTGATGGGCAGAGAGTGGGATAGAGAACAAGAGAGAGAGAGAGAGAAAGAGAAAGAGAGAGAGAGAGAGAGAGAGAGAGAGAGAGAGAGAGGGCAGTTGCTTGTGTGAGTGCTGCATGATTCATGTTGCCCTGTAATGAAGCCAGTCCAGTCTTTTAAGTGTTTGGTGTGTAATGGAGTTTCAGGGACAGGCCTATCATTTTCTCCTAATAGCGCTTTCTCTGCCGCACGCCATGACCCCTCTCTCCACGCCCCCACCCCACACACCCCTACCGTGGTAACTGCACATTACCAAACGTGCGCGCGCGCACACACGCACATACACACTTGCAGCGATTACCAACAGCTGCAGGAGTTTCTGTGCAGCAAAAGTGGCCAATTTTCTCTCCCTTCCATTTAAACAACAAACAGGGCGCCGTGTTAAAATGGGCAGGGGAAGAGAGAAGGGAAATTGGGCTGATAAGGGTTATTGTGAATCAGGAAGAGAGTGGGTTAGCTGGTGGGAAGTAGCAGCGCGTGGCAAGCAGTGATTTTAATATTCTTGAGTAACATTTTCAGAACACCAGACAACCAAAAAATGATTTTCACGACCAAGGATTTCAGAATAATAATCTAAATATGTATGTGTGTGTGTGTGTGTGTGTCTGCGTGTTACTTCAAGATCTCCAAAATGACAATGTTTTTACAAAGGGAATTTCGTTTCTTGAGTTAGTAGGACTTGAATTTAGAGATGAGGTTCAAGGTTTGTAGATGAATGTCGCCAATGAATGGTCCTTATAAACACAAAACTGTGTGTGTGTTAGTGTGTGTGTGTGTGTGTGTGTGTGTGTGTGTGTGTGTGTGTGTGTGTGTGTGTGAAGGCCAGTTTTACCAGAGCAGATTGTGGAGTGTGTGTGCAGACCAGACCTGAGATTACTGAACAGATTGCACAGCTGGCAAGCAGCCCTCTCCCCGCACACACACACACACACACACACACACACACACACACAACACATGCACACACATATGCAGAGCAAGTAAAACAAATATTGACAAAGTATTGATCCTGGGTGTATTGTTCCATATTGACAAGGCACTAATGCCAGGAATATCATTCTGGTCCATGTGCATAATCACAAGCGGTAAAATTCCCTAATTGCTGAACTGTATGCAGTAACAAAGCAAATTCCGCTATTCACGCTCATCTCCTGCAGAAGCATATGTAGTGCTGCCACCATTATTGATTAATATACAGATCATTTATTAAATAATCTATTACGGTATATACTCAAATATAAGCCGAGTTTTTATTGTCAAATTTCACAAAGCAAATTGGGGGTTGGCTTATACACGAGAAATTCAAATTTGATCCCAGAGAATGAAATTTCCAGGGGTGGAAATACTACCCATTACCACTACCCATGGAAAATAGTTTAAATCATACCTTAGAATGAGATATTTCCTGACTAAACATCTTATTCAGCACATTTTGCGGCGGCCACTAAGCTCTGTTGTGATTGGTCAGTTATGGTAATCAGCTGCTGAAATAAATATCATGTTTACTGGTACCAGTGTTAGAGCTATTTCTTGCTTAATTATCAAATGTTTAAAATATTTAATTTGGGAAAAGTGAAATCAAATAAGTTATTATTTTTGAATAGTTATATCTTAACTTATTGATCACTGCCAGCTCCGTTCATCACTGGCTGATTCATGGAGGAGGGAGTCCATTTATAGAAGCTCAGCTGGAGGAACAGGCAGTTATACTTTTTGACCTCACCTCATGTCATGTTTTGTTACTTTGATTTTGAAAATAAATAAGTTACGAAAAGAATAAGAGTGTGATGTTATCATTCCGGTGTGGGTCAGGAAGAGAAGCCCCGTTAAAGCGGTGAAGTTTTAAAATAGCCGCCACAACCATATGTGGATTATTTTCAGAAAATCACAGGAATACTATGACAATACTCAGAAAAAACAGCTAATTTGCTAAACAAATAAATTGATGGAACAACATCAGGGTTATATACAAGTTTCTTTAAAAATCTAAATTTGCAGGTCAAAATCAGCAGGTTGTACATGAAATCGGCTTATACTCAAGTATATATGGCAATCATTTACTCTATAAAAACACTGAAAAATGCATTCTTACAGCCCAAGATGATGTCTTCACAGATGCTCAAAGATGCTCAATTTATTAAAAAAAAAAAACATGAAACTTGGCGACTGAAACCAGCATTTAGAATTTTTACTTGATAAATTACAGTAAATTGCTGTCGATCGACAAATCGATTAATGGATTAATCATGTCAGCACTACTGGTTTGTCATGTGACTACTTGTTTTAGAAGAGTTAGCAGAAACATACTGCAGTGTCCAATTCATACAGGTCACGAATAAAGAACATGAATGCACTAGATAATAATGTGCAATTATAATGCCTTGTCAGAATCCAAACTCTCACAAACAACAAGAGTGTGCGAGAGAGAGAGAGAGAGAGAGAGAGAGAGAGAGAGAGAGAGAGAGAGAGAGAGAGAGAGCAGCAACAACGTACAGAAAACAGTTTGACCTTTGACCTTGGCATGTGTGTGCCAACTGGTGCAATGTGGGTTAGTCGTGTGCATGCACACCGACATGCACCTGTACATGCACGCACACACACACACACCTTTTGCCTCATCTATTTGTGTGCTAGTAAATATTGACACTGCTGCACTGACTGCTTCTGTCCTTCGACCTTTGAGGGGTAAAAAAGATGTCTTCCACTTTTTCCATCCACGGAACACCTGCCATTCCATTCCATGCCATTCCTAACGTGTAGCTGGCTTTGTTGCTACCATGGATGTCAGGCAGCTCTGTCTTTGTCTCTGCTCTTTTTTTCCCTGAGGACTAAAATCTCTACGAGTTGAGCAAATAAACAGCAGAGAGCAGGAGAGACAAAGCCAGGGAGGGAGCACCTGCCGAGGGCTTTGTGCCTCTTAATAAGGCATACTACTGTTTCTGAGAGCACAACCCCCCGCTGAACACACACACACACACACACACACACACACACACACACGGTGAAACTGCACATATGTAAATTCAAACATACATTCTGTATAGTAAAACACACATCACCTGTAGTTTAGCCCAGAAAAAGGAAACTTAGGAGACTTTGTTAGCACAGAATAACAAATATAGTTGAAAATTGTACAAAACGGAGTCTGCATTCTAGTCATTTAAGCCTTTGAGATTGCAAGAATTGCAAAGAAAGTTTTAGTCATCAAAACAGAAAAACAACAAAAGCACTTTTCCTCGTTGATGGTGTTGGGAACTTTTTATTGCACTTTGCATGCATGTAGGATTTGCTGTGCTTGAGGATGTGCACCAACATCTGAAGGCAGTATAGTTTTATGGTTGAATGGCACTGTCAGTCGTAAAAGTGTGGCAGCACTCACGTGAGACATATAAATGGAGATGGGCTCCTTCTCTGACATGTTCTTTATAGCAGCCCCTGAGGGTCAAGGCCACACAGACATGTGGTGTACCTGGAGAGCAGCTAGAGGAGGACAGGCTTTCTTCATCAGAATTCATCCTTATCTGGATAAAAACATGCAGGAAGTCACTCTGATTTTGCCAGTATGGACCAAACCAAGGAGGCACTGCTTGCCCTTTAAATTGTGTGTGTATTATTTTGTGCAGGAAAAAAGGATGTGGTAAGCCAGAGTTTTGGAAACGCTATAATTGGCTATTGCTCACCGTCGCTTCGGGACTTGTCGTACAGTAGATCCGCTCAAACTAGAAAAGAATCTGAGATTTTACACTGGGCAGCAGGGTATGAGCAGTGATATGCTCCAACATGGGTTTTTGTTACAGAGCAGAAACATTTGCCTCTGACCAGAAACATTAAGTCTGAGTTTGGCATTAGTCCAAAGTTTCAGCAACAAGTCTTAAATGAAATCCCAACTCAAGACAGGCAAGTCACAAATCAAAACTGACAAGTCGAGACTTGACAGTTACTTGCAAAACTGACCATACATTTACATGCACATTAAAACTTTGATTTGAATCCAACACCATAATCAGATTGAAATCAGCATTAATGTTGGTGTACTCAGAGTAACAGATCTAGATGATTGTAAATCAATTTTCTAAAGCATGTTAATAATCCGCTGGTTACACACAAGCTTCCTGCGCATGCATGTCCTCATCTATAGTATTCTTCCCATTGGAAGTCAATTAAACAGTGAGTCATATGGTATATATACACTTTGCATTTTTGTCTTAATTGCAGTACAGACAAAAATCAGAGTATGGTGCACATGTAAACATACTGAATGCCTCATCCTTCCTTGGGTCAAAGGTCTGCACAGTCAGAGGAGATCAAGGCAACTCTTGCACAGTAGTTTAATCTTCTGTGATAACAGTTTCATCAAAAATGACATATTACTCTGCCTACAAACCTGACCTATAAGTTTTGTAGCAACTTTTACAGATGAAGAGTTAAGCACTATAACATCTGAAGCAGCTGATCAGTTTCTCCAATATCAGTCCATTTCAGTGTTTCTGCACCTGACTTTGTGTTTGAAACCTGCGTCATAACTCTTTTAGGCCCTTTAGGCCCTTATTCCTGCAAACATGCAGCACTGTATGAATTCTTTACAGGAAAAACCAAGCCAGAAGCCACAGATTAATAATGCAATTTTCTATCTAAATTCTTATTTATGCGAAGCAAAAAGTTCCCCTGAGATTTTTGTATTATTCATAAGCATCAGAGGAGGAGGAGGAAACAAATCATTTAGTACAATGTGTGTATCTGTTTGTGTGGATGTGTTTCAACATGTCATCAACACAGCGTGTGTCCCTTAGAAATATGTGCATTTCTATAGAAATGTATGTATTTGCCTCATGTTTGAATAGTTTATGTTTGAGATATCTGGCTTTGTGAGACTGAAGGGGAATTTGCATCTGTTTATGTGTGAATGCATATATGTTTGTGCATTCAAGTGATTATCTGAGAGGGGAGGTATGTGTGAGCATGAATGTTAATATGTGTGTTTTTGAGTGGCAACCAATTGGGTAATGGAAGCAGGATGTACGTCCATGTGAGCGTATGTGAGGGAAGCTGTGTGATTGTGTGTAAGCATGGGGTGCTTTGCATGCATGCACTCTCGGGTGCGTATACGTGTACGTTGCCTATACGTTGTGTGCTAATATGAGCATGCAAAGCCACTTGGTATTCCATCCAGCTCTTCTCTTGTCTGTCAAGTACGCACGAGGGGATCAGAACCGGAGAGATTGAAAGTTTGAGGAGCTGGAAGGCCTGCATGCAAATCAGACAAATGATACTTGTTTTCTCCTTCTAAACCTCCCACTCTTTTCTTCATTTTCAACCCGCTTACTACCGTCAACTTTTCATTCCTTCTGCTCCCCCTCTCCTTTCCTCTTCAACCTAATTTTCCTCTTGGCCAGGTTTTAACTAACCGAAGCCTTGAAGAAAAGGAAACTGAGCATGTGGCGAAGGAAACTAAGAAGAAAGCAACTGTATTTTCTCCGTTATCAATAAAACGAGTTGTTCTGTTCTATTTTCTCTCTGGGAGTTGACTAAAAACACTCATCAAAGTCTAAAAGCATCTGCAGGGTGAGAGGATGGTTTCCATCTGTGATCCAGTATTAATGGAAGTGTTAATGGGGGTGGCGGCTGCATGTAAGGACTGACAGAAACAGCACTGATCTTCCTCTGAACTATCAACAAGTCTGGCAAGACAAACACACACACACACACACACACACAAAATACAGACATGATCTACAAACTCATTCACACACAAACGCACACACTCTAGATGCATAGTGTACCCACACAAGTATGCATGAAGAGTTTGTTGGAACATGAATACACACACACACACACACACACACACAACACTGATGTNATGAAGAGTTTGTTGGAACATGAATACACACACACACACACACACACACACAACACTGATGTGCATGCACAAATAAAGAGTAGCACGTATACACAGATGGTTAAATTGGAAGTAATGAGCACACACACATGCAAATTTCATGGATATACAGTATACAAACTGCAGAAGTAGGCGATTAGTTATAAATAATGTGCACACAAACACACATACAAAATGCATTTACACACACAAATGTGTTCACATGCTTACACAAACAGACCACCCATATACTAAATATATAAACAATATTACAGACACAGATGTATGGACTCAAAGCAGTTGTAAACACCTCTCATGCACAAAGCATATACAGATGTATACACAGCACAACCATGCATAAATACAGATATGTGAGAGAATTATTGAGAAACTTCCTAATTGCATATTACAGGCACAGAAAACTGACATATTTTCACAATCTTGTGTGCACACACACAAAGCAAACACAGAATACATGCCAATATTTATGTAACCTCACAAGAGCACAGCAGAGAAAAGCAGGTTTGCGAACAACATCAGTTTAAAAGAAAATTAATTGTCTGTGTGTGTGTGTGTGTGTGTGTCTGCGTGTGTCCAGGTCTACATATTAACATTGCTGCTGTGTAAAACAATCTCTGACCTCAACCTCTCTCTGTATGACTCATCCACAAGAGAGAGAACACAGAAAACATTCATTCTTTCATAAACACAACCTGCTTCTCCTTCACCAGTGAAGTCTTCCTCAGTGTTCTGCTCATTTGCACATGTATGGGTCTGCTTTTGTTCGTCCGCATGTCACAATGTCATATTTTCACACTAAAATAGCATTTTTAGGTTTAGCCACAGAGTGTAAACACCAGCTTAGTCATGTGCTTTAACAACACTTCTACAGATTTTCATTTTCTTAGTTTCATTTAGGGGTTATTTAGAGGATTCTGAAACCTTTGAAATGACTTAAAATGCAAAAAAAAAACAAACAAACAAAAAAAAACAAAACACTAATTCTCTTCCTTGCTGTAGCACCACTGCACACACTGAGTGAAAACAGATTTTTGTCTGTTTAAGGAATCCTCCCAAAAAGCCTGCCCTATTCTGATTGGCCAACAGAAACATGGCTGATGCTGTACAACTTACTCACTAGCTTCGTACTTCATGGGTGTGTTTAACTAGGTGTGTAACATGTTGATGACCTCAAGTTTTGCAACTTTGATGATGTTTAACACATAACCCCTACTATAATAGACTATAAAATAAGAGAAAATAACATGAAGCATAACACAAAGCATAACATATCCCATTTAAAAGACTGTATGCTTAAAGGTTAGAACAGCTTTCCAGACTTAGAGTTATGACTTTATAATCTGATATTAAGTAAAGAGACCAATATAGGCTTTAGACTCCACGGACTTTTTGATAAAAATGTCCGTGGAGTCTAAAGTTGTTTTTTTCCATTTTCTTTTGTTTACAACTACAAATCAGGTTCAGTCTCTAAAGCATGGCATTGCTTTTACCAAAGAAATTCAGATGTAATTCTGCTTGAAGTTTATACTTTTGGTAGTTGTTTTCAGTATTTTTTCTTAATAAAACACTATTCAAGACATATCTAAAATATAAAAGCATGCGTGACACAAGATTTTACACAAAACCTCTTTGCTTAAAATTAAATATCACATTGATTGAGGCTACAACCTGCGCTTACTGAAGGATTTGACATATTTTTACTCCTAGGCTGATTCACTGTTGAAAGGTAAATTGACAGCCTAGCAGTTGATATGGCATATTGTATTGTTTAAAGGCATTACAAAATTCCTTATGTCTGACAGGTGTGAAAGGGGAGAAACATAAGATTTCTTTCCACCGAGTGTTTCCCTTTGAGTTCAGACATTTATAATTCATGCACTCAAAACCATCAGGCTTTGACAAGCTAAAAAATGCTCTACACTCTCCAGCGTACAGTAGAATAACCTGTTCACAAGCTGGAGGCCTCCGGGCAGCTTTCACTCCTTCTGCACTCATCCAGTTATTCACAGCCTTTTCTCGATGTTGTGCATGTGTTGCTCAAGAGATCACAGGAATATCATCAGCAGTGTGAATGTTCCAAACTGTCTCCCACACTCAAGCTTTTATATCTCCCCACTGTGGAATTAGAACTGAATGAAAAATTGACTGAATGAATTGACAGACAGGATCAAAGACAACAGAATCGCACGGGTGTGTATGAGTTCCCACTACCAAAGAGTTTGACCTGATGACTGTGTTTGGCAGAAATTCACAGTCGGAGCAGCGAGCTACAGAGAAATGATGTTTTTATACACTTACAGTGCAGAGGAAAACATCAAATAGTGTCAGTTTTAACCACAGTGTGGAAAAGGCCAGGTTTTGATCAGTATATTGTTATTCTTGTATTAAAACCACCTAACTCACACTTTGGTTTAAATCCAATGGATGCAAATCTGACACATTGGAGAGAGAAAATTTCCACTTATTGTTGGTGATTATCCTGTTAGTTTAAGGCTGATATGGTGGGAAATTTCTTAGTTAAACCAAAATCAACAGCAGATGTACCGTTGTTGAGGCAGCCATGGCACTGTGATATGACATCACACCCCCGCTAAGAGTGTGGCACAAACATAACGGGTCCGCTGCCAAACAGAGAGGAAAACATGGCACCCACAAACACAAAGTAATGACTATTCCTGGCTGTGTTTGAGGGCTGAGATAAAACAGAATTCAGAATCTCTCAGTTTAGAATTGTCATATTATTTCCTTATATTTAATTTCCTAATATTTTTGCACTTTAAATATGTGCGAGGTGAAAAAGAAATGGCTATCAGGGTCCTAAATTATTCACCTCAACCTCTACTATTATTTGCAATTTTTATTGGTTTGTCATCATTTCGTCATCATTTCATTTTCTACACTAACACAGAACTAATTTGATTGAAAAAAATTACTTGCAATGCTGATTGATAGACATTAAATGAATAATTCACAACCTTGTCGCATAAATAAATGTCTGTTGTGATCTCCATCACTGACTGATAAGACACAACAGTGATTCATTAGAGCAGCAAGTGATGAATTTTATATTTCCAGTTTCTTCATAATCAATAAAAAAAGACCTAGTAATTAGCATGAGCAGTCAGTGGTGGTTGTGCAGACAAAGAAAAGAGCACCACCTACCTAGTGTCACACTTTATTAACAAAAAAGTCACTGAAAAAATACATTATAGTGCGAGCGAGGCTGCTTGACAAGTGATTCCCGCGTAAAGTACTGTAGAAACACCACATAATGAGTGCTTTACCACAAAGATGTCACTACAATAAAAGTAGAAACAGTGAGCACATTAAGAGGAAGCAGCGCACTCAGTGGCAGTACCCTGCTGAGTACTGGATGTAAGTGTGGACGAATGGGTAAAAAAGAAAAACATGTATGAGCTTGTCAGTGCTAGTGTCACATACTGCTTGTTATAGACAGTGTGTAGTGATGATATGACACACAGCAGTATATCAGACAACCTTAAAGCCTTTGTCCTCCCACTCACACCCACACTCCCCTCTCTTCCCCCACATCCAGGCCCATTATCCCAGGCAGCTGGTTTTGGGGACTGCTGGTGGGGCCGGCTGGCTGGAAAGGAAGCTGAAAGTGGAGTCTAATTCACTTATTGATTCCTGTCCTGTGTTGCAGGAAGGACAAACCACAGCTTTAATCAGTGGGTGGTTTGGGGCTGTGGACAGGGGGTGAAAATGAGGGTACAGGGTCACCAGATGCAGGTATGGAGTGGATCAAAAGGAGTTTGAAAGATCCAAGTTACAAAATTAGATCAGGTCATTGGTATTTTGTGGATAAGAGTTGGTTAAAGGACCATTTGCCTTAAGAACTACTTAATACAATACTTACATATTGTAGAAGTGGAAAAATGCTTAAAGGACTATAGTGGTGGTTTTGCATGTTTTTAGCCCAGTAAACCCAACTCCGCATACACGTTACAATACTGACAAACAAGTTCCAAAACATAAAAAATTATTCTAATATTTACCAAATATTCTTTTTATGTTTTGGAAATTGGTTGTTAGTAACATAATGTGCATGTGGTGATAGTAGTTAATGGGCTTAAAACATGCCAAATCGCTGGTATTGTCCTTTAAGGTTGCATAGTGAGGCCAAGGAGGTTATGTTTTCATCAGCCTCTGTTTTTGACAACTTGAAAGAAGGGTGGGACATGTCCCAGGAAAAAAAAAAAAAAAAANAAAAAAAAAAAAAAAAAACATAAAATTTTTGTGCCAGTCCAAATCCAGGGGCAGAGTTAGAACATTTTAACAAAGATTTCTTATAAAGATTGTGAGGTCGGGTGTTTTCCAATATTTTTGCAAATTTCTTCAAAAGCAATACACTAATTTCAATAGGGAAAAAATGGTATATTCATCACGATAGATTATCAATAGGTGCAGTCTGGTCCAGATCCACATAAAATGTATTATTGTTTCTTTTGACAAGTAAAGCAATTAAGTCCCAATATATTATTATAACAAGACAAATATTAGGTTTGCTCAGCCTTCGTGGAGGTATGTGCTTTAATGAGTGCCCTTCTAGTTCCAAATTTGTTGATGTTTTTTTGAAGAAGAAGATAAGGCCTTTGTAATCCAATGAAAGCCCTAAATCTGAAGCAACTTTTATATCAGCACCTCAAGCCCAGGTCACAGCGTGCTGGCATGGACAACAGAGCGAGACAGAAATCAGACATTACAATTCAGTGTTGAATAATGTAAGCTATTTACAGTGCAGGGCTCACGCTTCCATTAATCTTCAATCACAATGCTGAAAGGATAACACACAACAGAAAATAGAAGAACAGGAAAGACAAGGAACATGCTGTGCAGCTACAGGATAAGAGACACAGCTGGAGAAATCACCTGGGAATGACGACATGACACTGCTTTTTGATTTTTGCAAAGTCGTGCTCCAAATTCAAAGGCTATATAGTGTGCTAATCGCAGCACTGTGCTCAGAAATGAGCAAAATCTATGATATTTATTTGTACCCATAGATTCCTGGATGTCTGAATTTGTAGTTTGAGCGCATAATCAAAATCCATCATAGTTCCATATCAAGGACCCTCACCAGCATTGAGTTCAGTCTATTCCCATTGGGCAAAATGTATTTATCTCACCTATGAAGGTACAGGAAATATTTTACCCTGATGTCATCTTTATATTAAACTAAAAAGTAAATGTAATGCATTGACTTTGACAGAAATTTTAATACTTACTATCCTATTTTAACCACTGACTGTAAGGAGGTCCGTCCTCAGGATGGGCAACTTAGCTTTTCCATCCTTGTTGATAAATTGACACAGTCACAACAGTCAGTATGGTTATATGAACGGTAAGACTTTGATTGTAATCTGATTAAAGCAATAAATTGATTTTTCAAACATCATAATCATACGAAACATAATAAATAATCAGATAATCAGATCAGAATCAGCATAACTCGATGTTGTGTACTCAGAGTAACAGTCGTAGACTGTGACTGTAAATCAATTGAGTCAAGCACATAAAATGCTCAATCGGCTTACAACTGGCATAAGCATTTTCTGTATGCATTTCCTCACCTGCTGTGCTTTCCCTTGTAAGTTGATTAAGCAACGAGTTGTGTATATTTGGTTAGCGACAGAATTCTATTCTATGTAATACATTTTTAATATGTTTTTTTTTATACTATGTTAAAACACACACAAATATTCAAACTCCAAAAGCTGAAGTGAAGAAGTGGATTCTACACACAATGAAGTGTCACAGCCAAAACACTAGGAAAAACTAGGACTAGGAAAAAAATTAATTGCAAGTTTCCAACAGAATATTAAGTTACACTATTTCTGAAAAACTTTCTCCATAGTCATACTAAAACACTAATCTGAACTGATGAAGATTTAAATTTTTTAGGCTCAAGTTACAGCTCCTCTAAGCAGACCAGCCCATCACTCACACTTTAAAGAAATAACCGCTGTAAAATATAGTCTAAATATAATCTATGATTAATTGACCACACACACATTTGATGCCTCATGATGGCGTCTGTCCATGCGGAAGCTTAAATGAAGGCAGCACTTTCAGGTCACTGTCCAGAAGGATAGGTCACAGCCTGGACTCTCAGCAGTCGCACCCAATGACCTCTGAACTCTGTGACCTCTAACCCCAGGGTCCAGCCTTTCAACAATCATCAGGTTATTGATCAAGCACGTGCCAACTTTGCAGGAATAGAATAAAATAGAATAGAATAGAAAGAACAGAACAGAATTAAAAACCATCAGAATTTTTTGTTTCTGTTTGAAGTATTATCATTTTCTTTACAACAATAATATATGATTATGATAATCAATAATCTTTGGAGAGGAGAGGAGAGGAGAGGAGAGGAGAAGTAAGGCAGGAAATGGGCACATAAGGGAGTTAAATATGTATCTAAATGTGTATACAGCAGCACACACAGAAAAAAATAGTAGAATATACACATACATGAAATCATGATGCAAATACTCCTCGGCAACACAGCAATTTCCCATCCCTTTAGTTTTACCATACAAAGTAGTTTGACCATAGCTCAATATTCACACCACTCTCACTGGCCCTCATTGATTTCCATGGTGTTAGATAGAGCGGCAAGGCCTGTGTGGGCCAATGAAGAGAAAGTCCACATGTAAGACTCATTAAAGCAAAGATCATCTCCCTGTGACACATGCATGAGCCGTCTAAGTCACCCAGCTGGAGAAAAGCTTCAGCTATAATGGCACCTGAATCCATATGTGGTTACACATGTATTAAGGGAGAGAAATGTACACCTGTTTCTATCTCTTTTGCTCTCTCTCTCCCTCTCTCTCTCTCTCTCTCTCTCTCTCTCTCTCTCTCTCTCTCTCAGTTCTTAGAACCTCTATCACACACGCATGCAAACAAACAAGTACGCAATCAGGAAAAATGTAAAAACTGAACAGTTGCACAAATGCCATCATATATTCAACAAACAGCAACACTCCTGTGCACACATGCAACACAACAAACACACACCAACAATACTAACAGGTTATGGCTTGCCCCATTCGTTTTAGTAAGTGTGTGCTATTTTATCGCCTCTTTTCATCCTCTCTCCTCCCATTCTGNCATTCGTTTTAGTAAGTGTGTGCTATTTTATCGCCTCTTTTCATCCTCTCTCCTCCCATTCTGCTCGGTGACATGGGGGATATGTGCACCCTACTTTGTTTCCATGGATACCACAAACACCCCACATAGAAAATTCTACACAGAATAATAAGTGGCCAATTGCGTCTGTTTGCTCTCCAACAAACCTCAGGATTAGAGGCATTTTCTTGTCAGAGGCATAAACTATTTTTATGTTTGCAGGGAAAGGGGGGGGGGNGGAGAGAGAGAGAGAGAGGAAAAAGAGAAAAAAAGCAAGAGGAACAGATATGAAAAGAGCATACTAATGCTGTATGGTGACAGGTTTCTCCCTGCTCGGAGAGATGAGAGAGCTGGAGAACAGAGGAGGAGAAAAAAGGAGGTGAAGAGATACTCTTAAAAAGAAACTCAGGTGCTCGGGGCACCCTTAACAAATGAAGGAGAACATGACAGAGAGAGAGAAAAAGCCAGAGAGAAGGGGACAGACCATTTCAAGTCCAGTTAACAGGGAGGGCTGACATTTGTAACAGCTTAGCGGGCAAGGTAAAAAGTAGGGTTGGCATTTTGTAGGGCAAACTGTCGCTAAATGTTGTGAAAAGCTCTCTGGGTTTTTTGTCTTTTAGATTAATTGACATGCACTCATATGATGCCTCCTCCTAATTTCTTCCTCCTGCTCCAAGGCTCAGAGAACATAACCCCAGTGTGCAATGATGTCATTATGATACCATCTGTTTGCTTCAATGGCAGATGCAACAGACACACACACACACACACACACACACACACACTCACACAGATACTTGCAGATCAGATAACATGTAGAGAGAGAGAGAACCTATGACATTTGCACAGTATACTGTATATCAACCTTACACACATTAGAGCCCTTGTACATGTTTAATGCAAGTTCTTGGCAAGTAAAAGTAATTCTTTGTAACTCAGATTCAAGTGGCAAATTATTCCAGACTCCTGCTGTCTCTGAGAGAATACAAAAAAATTACTTTCCTTTGCTGTCCAAGACTGGATGCTAAAACAGTAATACTAGCGTGTAACACCACGCCTGTCAAGGTCACAAGAGAAGAAGCTTGATGCGGATGTCTGTCAATCCCATCCCCCATCTAGACAAGGACACAGCATCCCCTCTAACAACACAATTTTTACACCTTTAGCATTTACTGTTGTGACCAGCTTGGGATAAAGGCAATATATGACAGTGGAATGAAAGCGCCAGTCAATCAGATTAGTCCTGCGGGACATGGCCTGTACTCACATAAGACACAGCTATCTTTACTTTTACAAAAGAAAAACTATATCTACAAATAATTTACTGGGTGTACATAAGGTTAAACAAAAGTCATGCTGTTTCACTTCTGACTCAAATAATGTTGCAAGCTCCACGTTATAAATCAAAGTGAGCTTGATTGTGTGTATTTCTGTGTTTACCCGTGTCAGACTAACCATTGTGGCTTATGTATTAGATGTAGACTAACAGCAGGTACAAGTAAAGCCACATGGGCAGAGTGGCGTGCGGCGCATGCATGAGCAGGCAGAACCGACGTAGCAAATGAATTTGGAGGGGCGTAATGAGAGACGGCGCTGGGCTCGGCCCAATTTCACAGCCACATCATTAGGGTGAGGCGGCCCCAGCCCCAGCCCCAGAGCACACACACATACACACAGAGAAAGGCAGCCCGAGGAAAGACGAACAAGGTCAGCCGCCACGCTGCAGTTTAATGAGAGGTGACAGGTGAGAAGAGACGCTCCAGACTTTACCCATTAAACTTACATTTTTAGGGAGTGTTTGCTTGTGTTTGTGTGTGTCAGTGCCTCTGAATCATAACCTAATCATAACCTGTATGCACAAACAATCACACACACACAGACACACATAAACACACCCTCCCTATGACCTTCATGTACTTCCTACTAGGCAGGTGTGAAGGCTGTAGGCGCCGAGTTGAGCGGCCAACTGGAGGCGGTGCTGTATTATTTGTCAGCATGTCCAGGTGTCATAAATGGCTGTGTTCTCTGCAGGTAATTCAGCAGATACACACTGTTGCACTCTTAGTTCTGCATGTGTATCTTATGCTAATAATGGTCCTACATGCCAATCAAAGCACACAAGTACAAAAGTGTTTAATGAGCCTGGGATATAAGAACATAATTTAAAGTATACCGGTGGTTTTTCATGTTTGAGCCCAATATATACAACCCACATACACGTTACACTACTGACAACCTTTTCCCAAACATACTACTGGAGAGGTAAATACTAGAATTGTTTTTCCTACCTTCCAGACTGCCATGGGTTTCAGTTCATTCCAGTACACTATTAAAATCAACTTATAGAGACTTGAAACATGCTTAAGATAAATAAATCCATCACAGAGAACACAATATGTATTACTTTTTTTGATGAAATGACTTCAACTGGTCTAACATGGAGCAACAAGGGAGAAAATATGTCTCCACCAGTTAATATAGTACCAGGAGAAGATGACTTTTACAGAGAGATTAAAAGCGGCATCCCTTCTACATTTGGATAAATGTGTTAACAGGTGAAATATTAAATTTTAAGATAGCACCTGAACAGTTCACTTTGAAAGATTAGGGGATTTGGGAAAAAAAAATACACTTTTATGTTTTTGAAAACGGTTATAAGGTCATATTTATTGGGCTTAAACATGCAAAATCACCAGTATGGTCCTTTAAGTTCTTTTGTAGGTTTAGGACACACTGCAGAAAATATCTAAGAGTTAAAACTACTCCTGGCAGACTCTTCAACGCTTGTCTGTCAGTCTCTCTCTCACACACACACACACACACACATACACACACACATCCGTGCATAAGCAGGGAGAGTGCCTGCTTGTGCACGGACACGTGTGCACAAGCAGGCAGAGTGACTCGGTGTGTGTCCAGATGGCTAACCTTAAAGACAGCACTCCACAGCTGTCCTCGCCGCCGTAAGTCTCCTGATGACTAGTAACACGGGATGCTTCTGACATTTCTGGTGACAGCCTCGAGTTTGACAAAGAGGCAGCAATGGTTGATAATCACCACGGTGACACCATTAAGGCGACGTTTTGGGACCTCCCTCAGACATATATCTGAAGATGAAAGAGATGAGTGAAAAGCCCACATCATCTTCACATCTCAGTGAATAACTGTCATTGTAAAGCTGCCTCTTCCTGGTCACTGACAGCGTGCTGCTGGTTACAGTAGCATCATTGTCTTTCTATACAACGTATGACTAACATCTCCGATCGTCAGTGTGCTATCATTTCTCAGCAAAACATTCTCAAATGACCTCATCCTCTCTTTTACTCATCTCTTACTCATTTTACATTCAGCAACAAAGAAGAGGCACTCCAGAATAGACTTTTTGCAAGTTGATGTCATAAGTCTCTTGAGAGGTTTTGTTATGTCACAAGCACTTTCAACAATGTGACTAAAAAAAGTGTCCCACAGTAATGATACATCCTGGAATGTCCTTGAAGCTCAGTGCGCTACAGCTTAAATGTGTGTTCATAAGCTCAAATCCTGCTCAAAGGCTTTTTTTTGCTTTCTACCTCCCTCCTTTATGTGTGATCTAGTAAATAAGAAATGCCATAAAAGGAATCTTTAAAAAAATAATGACACTTTGTTTGGAGGCTTTTAAAAGAGAAGAGCAAGGCAACAATGTAACTCATTTTAGCCAGAGATGCCCGTGAGTGACTTTTTTATGCTGTTAGTCACTGTTGTAACATCATGTTCCCTTACTAAATGAAATTAAATCAATCACAACATGATCATCAGTTGCCTTAGTGTTCAGCCGACCACTTTTCTATTTCCAACTGAGCTCCAAACTATATTAATAACTTATTAAATCAGATAATTACATTATGGACATGCGTGCATTTATATATATGAGCACATCATCTTCTCTCCGATGGATTTGCCCTGCAAATCAAGTTAATCATAGCATTGAAAGCAATAATGAGTGTGGCATGCTACTCAACAAACTAACAAACCCATTAGCTGGTCTGCTCGTCTCCAAATCCAAAACCTTACATTCATTAGATAGTAATTCGGAGCATAAAATGAGATTGAGATCCTTGATGCAGCAGACAAACACATCCCTCCAAAAATACATGGCCAAGACAAGATATAAAAACAAATTTATGATTTTGTCCATGAAGTAAAATAAGAGTTGATAATTATTCTGGGATACGAGGGAGATGTTACAGACACACACAGCAGAATTAGTTTTCAATCCATTCCTCCAAACATCCAGTTTAACGCAACTGTTGGAGCCTATAGTGCCATGTAGGAGTGTATGTGCTTATGTAACTACAGGATACATGGGTGTGAAAAATGGTGTCATGAATCCATTTTGCAGGTTTCTATGGTTTGCTTTGGGGATTTAGAGCACTCAGTTGCTGCTGAAATGTAGTACATCATAGTGATCTGATTCATATCGTTCCTACATATAATCTGTGTGTGACAAAAGAGGCCAAGTTACAACATTGTCAAGCATCTCCTTTCTATAAATGCTCTTGTGTGCGCTCTTGGACGGACACCTATATTTTCCATATGATATGTAGTCCTCCTTTCTCCTTTCTCTCTCTCTCTCTCTCTCTGCTCTTCAGTCTGCTCTTCTTCCTCCTCTCCTCATATGTCAGCTACCATCAGCCCTGCAGACACCCACAGAAGTCAACAACAACTATCTCATCTCAACACTCCATCACTGACTCCATAGCCTGCCCCTTCATATACCTCTCTCGTCTCTCACTGTCATTTTAGCTGTCAATCCTCCTCTCCATCAACCCGCCCATCTTTTTCTCTACCAGCCTGGAACTGTACTGCTAAACCTTTCAAACCATCTAGTCATCTAGCTCTTCATGCATTCCTAAATCTTTCTAACCCCTCTCCATTATCCATACTTAAATTCTCCTCTGCTTTGCATTTTACAGGCCAGTGTGAGGAGTGATGGAGTTGAGGGAGAGGAGGGGNAGATTGTGTGGGCCAGGCAGGTGGGGTGTAGAGGGGTGAAAGAAGGAGTAGGGTGGGTGGTGTAATGGTGAGTTAGAAAAGGTTGCAATCCCCCAACCTCTCTGAGAGCCATTTCACCAAACTGTAATAACTGTAATGGCCGCAGGTTACGGTAATTTTTCAATTAATCCAAATTAAATGTGACCTAATGTGGGTAACCTTATAGGAGCTGCGTGGGCTTATATGACAAGGAGCTCTGACAGATCACTGGATTGGGTAGGGACTTCGAATGGAATTGGATAAAAGAAATAAATTACAGTAACAGTAATAACCATCAGCATTAATGTCAGCCTAATGAGCACCATCATCATCACCATCAAATTACCTCCACTTCTAAGGTATTTTTATGGAAAGCTGGAATGCAGCTGAGAACCACTTTTAACACCATGCATTTAAGCCACTATTTCAACATGTTTACCCTTTTTCAATATCACACATATCACAGCGTATTCCATATGGAACATGTCTTTTTATGCATGGCTGCCCTCAGATTTCTGATGCTACTTTCTTTTTTCTCTGGTATCTTGTTGGTCAGAAGAAGCCCCATTTTTATTGTACATTCACACTCTGCCATCATTCTGACATTCTGCTTGACATTCAGGTAGCATAGCAACATGACAACATACCCCTACAGCCTGGTGTGAGAATATAGATGCTTTTTGAAAAGGTTGACAAGAGAGAGAGAGAGAGAGAGAGAAAAAGATAGAGAGCAAAGAGGTGGAGGAGGAGGGGCGGAGGAACTAAGAGAGTGGAGTGAAGCCCTGAACAGATTTGCTTCTTCTCCCTTTCAACCCCACTCCAGAATCGCATTTGAAATTTAAAGTACCTTTTTTGTGTCTGAAAATACCTTTACATGCGTTGCCATAAATACTGCCCAAAGGGAGAGGGCTTCAGTTCCTCCTGCCAACCTGCATGATTCAACAGGGATGACACACGTGTGCATACATATGTGTAAAGACTCAGTAAGTACCAGCATGCATTTGTTATAGGCGGAATATATTACTTACATATAAACACAATAAAGTAGATCTATATTACACACAATGTCCATGCTTGCGTACCACTGCTTTTGTATGCATGAGGAGAGAAATGTAAATGAATGATGAATGATTTCTGTTGTAAAATACAAATCTTGTGAAGAGAGACAGAGAGCGAGAGAGAGAGAGAGAGAAAACAGAGTACACATAAAACAAGAAACACCGGTCAAAGAGGTTATGTAAATGCAGTTTTTTCGACCAGCTAAATTCATAATTCATAAGATTAAAGATGAATTTCATATGAGGCTGCGCCCTGTTCGATTGGCCCTTCTCCCCCATTAGAAATGCCATAGCCCAAAGAGCTTCTCCTTCCTCCATGATTAGGAGACCAGATCCTGTCCCTCCTGACCAAATCAATACATCTCCTGATTTGATCCTGCCTGTTAGCCTCCAGTTTCTCTGAGGAAAAACCAGCTCAGGATGGCATATCACCATCTCTAATCCAAAGCCACTCACCTCCCAACTCCCCTTGTGTGGGTCGGTAAGAAGCTCCACCGCCTCTGGTTACAACTAAACCTACTCTCTCTTTCAGCAGATAGGCAGTATTTTGCATAAATTATGCATCTGCATTTTCGTAATATATCGCAGTGACCTTGAAACTCTAATAACTCCAAACTGTAGCAAATGGCAGTATACAGGATATTTAAAAAGGCAAATCAAAATAATAGATTCCTTATTTCTTATGTAAGTCACAAAGTTCTGCAAATACATTTATAATGTTGCCAAAGGAAAAACACAGTTTCTTTATAATTAAACTTACTGTAGGTGTGATTTCTTTGTTGTGGCACATTTTAAAGACCTGTAAGATTACATTTAGTTTTTATTTCCTTAAAGGACCATACTGGTGATTTTGCAAGTTTGAGTCCAATAAATACAACCCACATACATGTTATATTACTGCCAACCATTTTCCAAAACATGCTACTAGATCAGTACGTTTTAATTGTTTTTCCTATATTCCAGAGAGACATTGGTTTCAGTTCATTCCAGCATGCTCTAAAAATCATCTTGTAGAGATTTGAAATGTGTCTATGATAAGTAATCATGACTGCAAACAATGTGTCTATTCATTTTTCTGTCAAAGTTATTTAATTTAACTGATTCAATATGGAGTTACATGGATGTAAATGTACGTGTCCACTCGGGAATACCGATCCAGGAGAATGCTATTTTTACTAAAAAATTAACCTGCATGTGCTTTATACAATTGTGCGCAAGTGTTAGCAGGCAAATTTTAAGGCAAGTCTCTGAACAGTTGAAAAATTACAGATTTGGCAAAATAACATGAAAAGTTAAACAAAAATATGCTTTTATGTTTTGGAAAATGGTTATGTGTAAATTAACATGTATGTGGTTAGTATTTATTGGGCTCAAACATGCATGCCCACTGCTATGGTCCTTTAATGATCTCATTGCGCTTGTGCTGTAACTTGAAAAATTCTTACAGAGATCTCAGTATTAGATCATAGTTGCAGTTAACTGAGACAGATGGAAATCAGTTAACAATCTATATTCTGAAGTCATCTATTTACAAAAGATCTACATCATGATTAAGATCTGCATCATGACTGCAGATAACTGTCTGTAAACCGATTAATAGCTTTCTTGCCAAACTTTGAGTTGTCAAGATAGAAAAAAGAGAGAGAGAGAGAGAGAGAGAGAGAGAGAGAAAGCTAAAGGGCCACAAAAAGTGCCGCATGTTCCCAGAAAGGGACAGCAGGCCACTCCAGACTTTATCACTGACTCCATGATGCAATTAGCCATCATGGCGATGCAGCTGTGGTTCTGCTGATTGTATTAGAGAGTCAGCGATGTCTTTCTGGACAAAACCCCAGAGATCGAGAGCGGGACGTTCACATAGCCCTAAAACACAATAAAGACAAGTGGCAAAGCCCACAACTCTCTATGGCTCTGCTCTTATTAGGGCCAGTCCTGAAAAATGAGAAGCCAAGTTTTTTGTTGTTATATTTTTTTGTGTAGTTTTGTTTCTTGCTGTGGTTTTATTGCCCAGGGGCTGTTATCTCTCAAACACAGAAAGAGACGATGGGCCGACTTCAAACAATGAACATACACACGCACCACTGAACAAACAAGAACTTCCGGGACGTAGAGGATTGCTCTTAGGAAACCCCCCCAGGATGAGGTGACTTTTGACATGGACAGCAACATATTATACCCTTAAAACACACACATGCACACACAAAAAACCCCCCAAAAACACACACACACAGATTGAGCATCACCCTCATCCTCCTCACCCATCCCTGAGGGACAGAGACAGGGAGATAAACGCTGACACCCCAGCCTTACCTCACCTTTCTCCCCTTCATTCAATACAACACCCAACCGCCCACCCATCCACTTCCCCTTGTTCCCTGCGTGCAGCCTTTGCCAAGTTACTCTATGGGTGTGTATGTGCGTGCGTGGGGGTGTGTGCTATCTGATCAATCTGTGGCAGTGACACACACACACAGAGGTAAAAGCCATTACAACTCCTGAAAGCCACTCCATCCAGGGCCAACAGAGCCCCTCCCCCCCCCCCCCCCCCCCNAGAAAAGCGAAAAGCACTTCCCTTCTGGAAGAAATACTGGGAAGAGGAGGGTGGGGGGAGGGAGGGTTGCAGAAAGTACTGGATAGAGAGAAAATGAGAGAGGAGATAGATACAGAAAGAGTAACACAGTTGAGCTGTAGAAAGACGGAGAGAAAGAAGCTAGATACAGACAGAGAATAAAGCAGGGAAGGAAAAGAGGCCCCTGGAGTACAACTATAACTGGATCTATTCACTGCCAAGGTTGTAAAGATGGAGGAACAATCAAGTTGGCGATACAATGAAAAGATGGCTAGAGGGCAGGAAAAGATCACTCTACGGTCATGACATGAGAGGAAAGGTTTACTGCCAAGGAGCAATTAGCCATTAGAATATTAGATCTGAGTGAGAGCTGTTGAGGCTGAACAATGGGGATCATTTATCAATTATTGCTCACAAGTGAAACCTAAAGCTAAAAAGCGGGCCAAATCTGACTTTAATATTGAAAATGCTTTGTCCATACAAATTGGTGTGTGTCTTTCCATCTGCTCAAAAAAATGTGTGTCTTTGAACCAAAAATGTCTAAAATCCACCTCCAACCCTTTTACCTCAAAGTGACTAGCGGATCTAATTACAGAAGTCAATCTTGGTGCTATCAGCGGGACGAGGCTCAGATTAGGCCTGGACCATATGGCTTGCTGGTCAACTGTGGCCTACGCAAATCAGTCTGAGGTAAAGTTAAAGGCACGTACACACACACATAGACACACACACATTTACAGAAACTTCGGCTTACTCATACCTCATGAGGAGAATTAAGTTAACCCATGCTGTCAGTCAATATGTCCATGCTGCGATGACATCAGGAGGCATTTTAAAGTACCACACTTTGAATTTATGTTCTGCTGGAGAGGATGTACATTGAATAGTTTACATGGATTAATAATCTCAAAAATTCCATGTGGCAAAAAGCCATGTCCAATGGGTTAACAAAAAAGATCCGACCACTTTTTAAGCATCCGCCTATGAGAAAAAAACTCTACAATGAGCTACTATATCAGGATTTATGTCTACAAGTCTCAAAGGCCTTATAGTCTAGACAAACTTGAGCCAAGTAAAATAATAGTTGATGCAGGTAAACACTATTGTTTGAATCTATGTGTATATCTTGATAAGCAGAGGAAAAAAGTGTTGTTTGCTCATTTGAAACTACAGCCCAACTGATAAATCATCTCTGTTGAAGATATGGCAACACAGAAATATTGTTTTTGGGTAAAGTGAGTGGCATTAATAATGAGTAAATCCTGGCTACGTCTGTTTGGCCCTGCAGTTGCAACAAGGCTAATTAATCCTTAAGGGAGAAAAACATATTTTGAGAAGAAAATGAATGATTCTGCACCAACACAATACAGTGATAACAGAACTAGAGTAAAATGATCAAACAACAAAAGGCTGGTGTAGCACAGCAGAGTAGCTAACACACTTCAAAGAAAAAAGATCCAAGTTATTTACAGTAAACAGCAAAGTCCTCTTCATTTGCTCGATGTGTTACTGACGGGCAGCATTTAAGACCAGAGAAAACAGATGCAAAGAGAAACAGATGCTGGGAGACAAGATAGGGTATTGAGATCAATAATGGGAGAGGGCTGTTGAGTCCAACACACACACACACACAGACATGTATTTGTGTGCACACAAACAGACACAGTCCCATTAATAATGTCTTTAAGGCTTTAAGGCTAGGAAAATAAATACTGTATCGTGCTGAGCAAATGTTGATTTTTTTCAGACACAGGTAGACACATTCATGAAAACTGTGATACATATTGTATTTAAAGGACCATACCACCCATTATGCATGTTTGAGCCAAATATATTCAATTTTCATACACGTAAGATTACTAACAATCCTTTCCCAAAGGATAAAACTGTATTTCATCTTTCCTGATATTTTGCAAAGTCTTTTAGTCTTTCAAGACCAAATATTCAAATGAAAGATTATCGCTTGAATAAACCCACCTACCCACCCACCCACCTTAAAAATCGATCGTTCGCCTGCTAATAGTTACGCAGCCTTATGAAGCCACGGTTGTTTAAATTTTTCGATAAATGCAGGTCTTTTGGGACTATATTGTATTCCCCAGTGGAGACATGCATTCACTCCACGCTTTTTATTGTGCATAAATGCTAAAATTAAGTAACTTAAAAAAACCTAAATATACGTGTTGTTCACGATGATGTATTACCTATCCCAAGAATGTTTCAAGTATCAACAAGTTGACTTTAATAACGTACCAGAATGAACTGAAACCAATGGTGGTCTGGAAGGTAGGAAAAAAATTTTTTAACTCACTGTTCCAGTAGTATGCTTTGGGAAATGATTGTCAGTAATGTTAGGTGTATGAAAATTGAATATATTACACTCAAATATGCAAAATGGGTGGTATGGTCCTTTAAGGGTTCTTTTCCACTTGCATGTGTGTGTAATCTGACTGAGGCAATAAGTTAGTTTTTCAAACACCATGTAACCATGATAATCAGATTGAAATGGGTATACACTGACATTGATGTAGCCAGAGTAACAGACCTAAATTATGCGACTACAAGTCCATTTAGTAATCCATGTAATGCTCTATTGGCTTACAAGTGGTGTAAGCGTTCTGCGTATGCATATCCTTACCTGGCACACACCGCCTGTCAGAAACTGATTACCACATTTACATGCATGGTAAAACTTTGAGTATACTTGGATTAAGGCAATTAATTGATTTTTTTCACCTTTACACAATTACACTTTAATTAGATTGAAATCAGTGTAAATTAGAGTAACAGACCTAGATTATGTGATTGTATGTATATCGATTTATTTGCGCATGTAAACGTCATAGTTGGACTAAGCCACCTGTGCTTGATTTCCTCACCTGACAGGCCCTCCGCATACAGTGAACTGCAGAATCCTAATAATTCTGTCCATGTACATCTTACTAGTGTTATTGCCTTAATCGCCGACAGGCAATATTCGGTGTAGAGCGTGCATGTAAAACTACTGACAGGGAATCCTATTACTTCCATCTGTGTACAGATTACTTTGCACTTTTGCCAGAGCCACATTACAGAAAATGATCTAGTGTATAATGTGCATGTAAAGATACTGAATGCCTCAAGCCTGGCTGGAAGCTATAGTAGTTCTACCTAACAGAAACACACACGTGGATGGATAAAACCACCCAGTAGATTGCATAAAAAACACAATGGCAACACACAGTGTAGATTATTACATAAACACATGCATACATTCACTCAGTTCAAAGAATCAACAAACCCAAACCCAGTACAACTAAATGAGATCCTCAAATGCTTACATGCAGCCCAAATATGTTGGGTTCAAGTTGAGAGGCATGGCTTATCGAGGCCTATGCATTAAGCCTCTGCTCTACTTTTAGATACATGTGATAATGGCATTCATTGGTTCCCCTCCCCTTTCCCCTTTTCTTCCTATCCCTCTCCTGCCCTCCACGCCATCCATTTGAAAAGGAAGGCACTGCATTTAAATTACGCAGGCAGTTTACTGTAAGAGTCCACCAGGGAAATCGAAGAAGAGAGAGAAAGAAAAAGGGGAGGGTGGTGTAAAACAGAGTTATGGGAAATAGGATGGAGAGAAAAGTATGGAGACTTATAGAAAGCAGACAGTTGGGGGNGGAGTGAGTGAAGGAGGGAGGGGAGGGGAAAAGACTAACAGAAGGAGTTAAGGGGAGGAAAGAAAAATGAAGTGAGGAAACAAAGGGCAAGGGGTCAAGGAAAGAAGAGTGTTGAATGAAGAAGTGGGAGAGAGAGAGAGAGAGAGAGAGAGAGAGAGAGAAGGTTAGTAAAAATAGGCAGAGGAACAAAGTGATAATGATGAAAGTAAGTTCAGTCTATTTTTTTTCTCTCTCTCTCTCTCTCTCTCTCTCTCTCTCTCTCTCTCTCTCCATTCTGTAATTTCTCTCATGTTGTGTTGTGATGGTTGTCCACACTGACCACAAGCTTCCTCTCCTGTCCGCTGATGGATGACAAACAAGTCCAGGCAATCCCAGAACGCTCTTTGTCATCCCCGTTGCGCAGGACTAGTGCTTTTGGCTATTTACATGCAAATGGAGGCTCACCCCCACAACACACACACACACACACACACACACATATACACACCTTCCATCACCCTCTTTATCCCCCCACTCTTTTTCGCTTTGTGCTGCATTGTGTTCACTTCATCTCAGAGGTGCAGTCACTAGTGTGTATGTCTGTGTGTGCTTGTGTGTGTATTAAGGGGATCCCCCTGACTGCAGCCATGTGTAATACTGCACTGACTGACATGACAACCCAGTCACTAAAATTTAACTTCAACTTTTATTAAAATGAGGAGCCTAAATGAGCCTCAGGGTAAGTGTAATAAAATAAAATACGTTTTTATTCACTCAGCTTACAGTATTCTACATGCATGCTTTTAAATGGGACAGCCTAATGTTAGTGCTATTTTCTGCCTATCGAGATATATAGAAAATGCAGCAGTGGCTCATGGCTGATGCGTCCATCACTGTTGGATGTTGCATTCATGGTAAAGAGGAGAAAAAAAGGGAAGGAAAAAAAACAGAGAGAGGAAATCATAAATGATTCACACATAAGTGTTCATTCCTCTTAAGGCAGTCCAGTCTTGGCTACATAATAAAAACACTCTCTGCATCTAATAACAGCAGTTTGTATCCTGTGTGTGTGTGGAGTGGGGGTGGTGGGGTGGGGCAGCTAGGATTGGGGTTTGCCTTTTGTTGCATCAAATCAAATCAAATCAAATGTTCGCAGTGAAGTTTATTCTTGCTGTAAACCTGATGCACAGATTTATATGAAACATGACAGATGTCTTTTTTCTGGCCAGTCCTCCACTAGGCCACCATAATGGCATGGAACGTAGTTGCTAGGAGATTTGTGACGCAACTGTGAAACCTCATTTGCTTACAATGTTGAAACATTACTGAATGCATATACCATACTGAATGCATAACATATGTGACAAAAAGCTGCTTACAAAACTCAGATATGAATCATGTCTTTCATGACTCATTAGTGTGCATACATCCACCACAGCCAAACAAGCCTACACAAAATTAGTCTCGTTCTAATCATATACTGGTTTATAGAGAAAAAAAATGGCTGCCTATTTGCCATAAGAAAAAGTAGTTTTTAAAGTTCATCTCCATCCTAACCACATAAGTAAATATGCCACTTTTTTTTCATTGAGATTTGAAGAAACTGACAAAAAAATAAAACTTTTTTTTTGTTTTAAAGCCCTATCTCACATTGTTAAGAAATCATGCGAAAAAAATTCCTGGATCTGCCCCAGGGCCTGGATCCATACCTGAATTGACTGGGTTTTGTAAGAATTCAGTTTGTAACTTTTTGAGTAGTTCTGCTTTTATCAAAGAAACAAAAAACAAAAAAAACAAAACAAAACAAAACATACCAACAAACACAGACAGGTGAAAATATCACCTCCTTTGTGGACGTAAAAAAGCATGTCTCCCAAAAATATTTCAGATGTGTTACTTGTGAACAAAATCCAGCTGGTTTATTATTCGAAGAACAAAAAAGAGAAAATGACAGAGAAGGATAAAGAAATATTGGTTTGCTTTGAAAATTAAAAAATGAACACATACTCTTCACACAAAAACAATAAGAAGAGGGTCTTCTTCACTTGAGACCTTCACCCCCCTTGCTACTCCTTTCCCCACTTCACCTCCTTATTCGTCCTTCCTTCACACCATTATTGGGGCACAAACAGGCCATTGTGCCAGAGTTCAGACAGGCAGACATGATTTCTCTCCATCACTCCCTCTCTCTCCCTCTCTCTCTCTCTCTCTCTCTCTCTCTCTCTCTCACACACACGCAGCACACTCCGCTTCCTCTCCTTGTGAATGAAAGAGGAAGTGCAGAGGAGACTGAAGTGTAAAGACTCCTCTGTCTCCTCCGTCTCTCTCAGACAGGAGTGACACCACCGCCGACAACAACAACAACAACAACAACAACGACTGTGACAAGCAGGCACTGCAGAATTATTCATGAGGGGGTGAAAAACGCAACCGCAAAGGAGCTCAGTGTCTACAAAACTCACTCACTCAGCAGCCAGTGTTTCAAAGCTGTCCCGTTCATGACTTACAACCCCAAACTTGCTCCCAGAAGAGGAGATTTGCCTCTCAATGGCGCCCACCTGGACTCAGAAAGAAAAATGCCACACCAGAGATTTAAGAATCAAAGTGCTTATTCTCTAACTTGGTTGAAAAGATAGAAAGTTTGTGGTTTGTCACAAGTAGTGTTTTGTTGCAAAACAAGACAACTTTGTGTGACACCTGAGCTCATACAAAGCTGCAGTTAAAACACAGTGTGCTCGTGGGTGATACGCTTCACATTCATAATGAGGAGAAAAACAAACTTTGTCTCAAGTCACTTTTGGAATCAGTGGAACCGTGAGGAAATTTGGAAAGAATAGTTCTCCCAAGAAACAGCATTTCATAAAGGCATGAAAAGACTCTGCGGAACACTGCTTCTGCAAAAATACTTCATCTCTCATTTTGAAAAGACGAGTGCAAACCCCCTATTATAAAACTGCATTTAAACAAAGGCTTGTTATTGTTCTAATTATGCTTTAGTGCTTTATTTGTTTGGTGAAGTAAAGTTTCTCTGTTTTGCTGACTGGGTCTTAAAAGCTTATGGGTCTCAGTGGAGTCAGCATGGAAGACTCTTCCCTTTATTGCTGGATTGTTAGTGTAAGTTTGTTTTGTTCTTTATATTTTATTACAGCATGTTCACTTTAAGAAAAGTGTTATCGCTCCCAATCCCCCCAACTTTTTCCTGTAAAACAAAACAAATCCCACAATTATCTTAAAAATAATCTTCATCACATTTAGCTCAGTCAGATGAAATGATAAAATTTTTTTAGATGCAAAGCTCCTCTTAAAGTAACTCCTTGACATATTTATACACTCATTCACTTCGAGTTGATCTATGCGACTCCTAGTGGCCATAAGGAGGTACATCAACCTCTACAGAAAACCCACAGAATGGAGATCATGAGTATGCGATTCTATTACATTACGATTAAAACATAACCTACAAAACACTGCTTCCCTGTAAATATAATGCAATGGTGGACATTACATGGTGGCAGAAAGTAAAAGTTTTAGTCTTGTATCTAACGTTCCATTTTTTTGTGGCCCTACTTTCTCCTCTGCTACATTTCAGGGATTTATTTGACGTCTGTAGTTAAAAGTTACTTCGCAGATTATGACTTAAAATTCAACATGGGATAATGTCAAATTGAAATCAAAATAAAATATTCCTGTTGTCGGGTGAAATCCTTGTATCTCAGCCTTAAGATGTATTAGATACATTTAAATGCACTGGAATACTTTTGATATTTCAGAACACTGTACTACTACGATTTACTTTTAGTTATGGTAAATGCTACTTGAAATGCAGAAGTGTTTTATAATTTTTTCTGAGGTATTACTTATTTAAATAAATGATTTGAGTACTTCTTCCACTGCTGATGTAATATTAATGGATAACTTAGAAATGTATTTTATTTGCTGTCAGATATTGGTTGATTATTACACCCTAGAATCAATGATTTCAATAGTCTAGGTATTTTCATTCACTACCATAATAAACTACCTATATTGTGTAAAGTACTTTAAACAGATTAAAGTATTTTTAGTCATTAAAACAATACAATGGCTAGCTTTTTTATTTAGATTGATATAGTCCCAATGCATGTAATCTGTTACTTCCCATACCTGCCATTCTCTAATCTCCTAATCTCAGTTACAGTTTCCTGTGAGTAAGGTTGTGACAGTACACACAGGCAGCATTGATAGCTGCAGCCTCCCTGGACAGGATGGATGCTCCAGGGTTCAGAGGGTGCATATCTCACAGTCAAGTCCTGCCACAGTGCACCATGCTGGGGGTGCGACTCCCCTGGAGTTCCCCAGAGGCCCCTCGGGGTTGGATCTGATAAATGTGGGTCATAGGGATCTCTCTCTCTCTCTCTCTCTCTCTCTCTCTTTCAGTGTGTGTGTGTGTGTGTGCGCGTGTGTCTGCCTGCACTCAGACAGCCTTTAGGGTAATAATGAGGAACGGACCTATTTCTCAAAGCAGGCAGCAAAGCAGAAAGAGCACACATACAAACACATGAACGCGAACACCACTACACATATAAAATACACACACGCACTTTCATACACAATGCATAAAAACTACATTTGTGTACAAAAAAAAAATAAAGGGGGGNAATGTCCCAATCAGACTGCCCAAACACCTCAAAAATGATTTCTACTTTGGGAAATGAATCGGTTCCACTTCTCAGGATCGCACAGGAAACACACAAACGCACAGCAGAGCTTGAGTATATTGTGTAAGACTAACAGTGCCCTGCTGAGCTGTTTGCAGCTTACTTCCACCGTGTTTGCTATTTCTAATATCCTGCCTCCTGGATCCCTGTGACTTAGCCATGAATACTGCATGCTTTTCCTGAAAGCACAGGGCCCTGTGGAACAAGCAGGCAAAGTGTGTGGGTTCTTCTGCAGGTCACTGTGCCACAGTGTCTCCACTCTATATTTACTCTACTTGGACCTGACTGTGAGTGTGTGTGTGTGTGTGTGTGTGTGTGTGTGTTGAGGTTGGGGGGGGGCCTTGGAATTAAAGATGCAGAGAAGAAGCGTGTTTGTAATGATGAAGGTGTTGCTTGTGTATGTGTGTATGACCATTTGCCTTTGCATATGTATGTGAGAATATGAGCATGTGTGTGTGTTGACGTGTCAGTGTGTATGGGGGTCAAGGTGCAGAGACACATATGAATGCGAACGTATATATATATGCATTCATAGGTATGTTTATGGGTGTTTTATGAACCCGAGGATTCAAATATATGTGTGTTGTCTGTGTGCTTATTTACGTGTGCGTGTGTGCACGTGTTTGAGTGGAGGAGGTGAAATAATGCTCTTTCCTTGTAATGTCACATGTATAGCTGCATGGACCAATGCTCAGACTGCATGCAGAATGTATTCAGTGTACCAGAAGAATCATGATGTCTCACACTGGGCAGGGTGGGGGAAGGGTGTGTGTATGTGTATGTGTGAGTGTGTGTGTGTGTGTGTGTGTGTGTGTGTGTTGAGGTTGGGGGGGGGCCTTGGAATTAAAGATGCAGAGAAGAAGCGTGTTTGTAATGATGAAGGTGTTGCTTGTGTATGTGTGTATGACCATTTGCCTTTGCATATGTATGTGAGAATATGAGCATGTGTGTGTGTTGACGTGTCAGTGTGTATGGGGGTCAAGGTGCAGAGACACATATGAATGCGAACGTATATATATATGCATTCATAGGTATGTTTATGGGTGTTTTATGAACCCGAGGATTCAAATATATGTGTGTTGTCTGTGTGCTTATTTACGTGTGCGTGTGTGCACGTGTTTGAGTGGAGGAGGTGAAATAATGCTCTTTCCTTGTAATGTCACATGTATAGCTGCATGGACCAATGCTCAGACTGCATGCAGAATGTATTCAGTGTACCAGAAGAATCATGATGTCTCACACTGGGCAGGGTGGGGGAAGGGTGTGTGTATGTGTATGTGTGAGTGTGTGTGTGTGTGTGTGTGTATAAGGGTGGAGAGACAGCGATGACCAAACACTAGCTACAGACAATATGTGCACCACATTTCCCATTTCCTAGTTGTTAAGGGGGGCTGTGGCTCTTTCAGTGATAATAGTGGGGTAGGCAGACAATGGCTAAGGTGATTCAATAAACAACCCAGATGCTTCATTCTGAAACAGAAAACACACATACACACACACACACACACACACACACACACACACACACACACACACACACACAATAAAGGTGCACAATGAAAACCTCCTTTGCAGAACTTGACATATGGTGCACACAATTTCCCTCTCAATTTCAGATCCAACTCCCACAGACGTCCTCGCACGCCAGCAAATTGCCACACCTCCCCCTCCTTCCCCTCCTCCTCCTCCTCCTGCTCCTCTCTCCCCATCTCCCCATCACTTCATCCCCTCCCTCCCAATTCACTCTTCTTTCTGAAAGTCATCTGCTCGCTAAGCAGTAAGCAACATCACGGGCCGCTTGCAGAAATGAGAGTATACAAATGATTTGTGGCACAGGCGTCCCACTGGCGCCAGCCTAGATGGCTGTGAGGAGGAGGGAGGGGNAGTAATGTCACTTTCACCTTGTTTTTCTCTACCAAGCCCATGATGATAATTTTTCCCCATTTTCATAGTAAATTTGTTTCGGGTGAGGGAAGAGAGAGAGATGAAGAGAGCTTGAGAGAGCGAGAGAGCGAGAGAGAGAGAGAGAGAGATGGGGGGGGGGGGAAAAAANGGTAAACAAGAGAGAAAGGGGAGGAGGGTATATGTAAGGTGGCTGGAGGAAAGAGGAGGCAGAGGAGGGAGGTGGGGGGCACATCTGCACAGTGACCTTTTTCTGATCCAATCTCACTGATGAATCCTAATGAAGGATTTAATAAAATCACAGTTTACAATCTGTCTCTGCATCAAAGCGTACAATCCAATTCAAAACACAGGCCATCTACATTTCCAATATTGTTGCAAACCCATCAACCCTGGCAGCCCTTCCCCGAAAAATAAGCGTGCACGTGTACGTGTCTGTGTGTGAGAATGACAGAGAGAGAGAGAGAGAGCGAGAGGGAGAGAGAGAGAGAGAGAGAGAAATTGGCCAAGCTGGATAGTGAGCGGCTGGCCCATTTGTTCCAGCTGTAGCCTAATGTCACAACTCGTCATATTCATTTGGCCTTCTAATGAGGCTAAAGTCAACAAGGTGCAGCGTACATGAGTGGAATTGCGGCTGCACTCTCCGCTAAATGAACAGAGAAAAACAGACAAAAGAGTGGGACGGAGTTGGAAGGAGATGGAGAGACATAAAGGACATGTGCCTGAGAGAGAATAGAACAAGGAAAATCATTTCAAACTTGATAATAATGCACAGTTCTGTCATGAATGAGTTCACACACACACAGTTCATACACACATCATAAGACGACACTGGCATTTCCCTACACTGAAATCAAAAGGGCACAGCTGTTAAACTGTCAGTAAGCTTGGAGTCTGCGGAGCAAACAAGATAGAAGATCAATCCAAACATCTGAATGTCTGTAAGTTGATGCGGTGAAACGAAGAAGAGCGATAACTGGTATGAAGCAAAACACTGAAAAACTGTAAATCCAGTCAGACTTGGTAAATACTTTGCAACAGCGACATCTGCTGGTGAATGGTTATAATAACAATACTCCGTCCCAGCATTTAGCAAGCACCAAACTCGAAATCCTACAAAATATAATAACCCTCACCCATAAAACAAATTAATGTAGTGCTTCACAAAAAGTCAAGTCAAGACAAAGAGTATGCACCAAACAGACTAACACACAAGATCAATCAGAAAAAACTTCACCAACTATAAAACCCTTTCTATTGATCTCACAAAAACTTTACCAAAAGTTTGTGGAACACTACCAAGGCTGGACCTCCCTCTGTTTGAGGAAAAGAGGAAATCTGTTAGAGTGGAGGTTGAAATGTTACACTAAATTCCCTCGTATTATCCATTATACATATCACTACTATCAGGTGAAAACTCCACTCAGCTTTTGAGCCGTGAAGACTGTCAGCCATTCATTTTTAACTGGATTTCATAAGCCAAACACACTAAAAACTGATCATGTTCTCTGGGTCATTGATCATCATCTCTAGGTCTTACATGGGAAGCTAAAGCTGAACCACATCTGTCAACCAGGGAAGGAAAAAAGAAATACCAGGTTTCTTGGCTGTGATAGTTTATTTAAACTGTCTTTAAATTTACACTATCAAAACAGAAAGTGTGCGGGTTGAGCTACAGAGCACACAGCAGTGCCCTGTGTGTGTTACTGAAGGACACTTCAGCAGCATGGATGCTTGGAAACATGAGATTTGAAGTTTGGCTATAGGCTCATTACACCATCCTCTGCACCTGGTGTTAATGCATAACATAACTCAATCTGCTTTATATCCGCAAGAAGAATGGGATCAAGTCCACCCAGCCAATAACACGTATAGATCAGTAGTATCTCTGAGGAATAGGTGCATTGATTGGATATGAGATCTAATGTCTGACTGCTGCCTGCATCTGAACAGCTGTAATTTCTCTCTGATTAGACCTGAAATTGCAATTACATTTTGTATCGACAACAGAAGTTAATGAGACTGTTTGTGCCAGATTCCCAATCTACACGAAAGCCACTATGAGCATATATGGTTTAATATGGATGCTTAGGTGTGTGTGTGTGTGTGTGTGTGCACGTGTCCAGAAGGCCTGAGTTGATCAGCATGGAGCGACAGCTGTGCTACAAATCAGAGCCCATTTACTGGTGACAGAGTCATTAAAGCCTGCTCATCTCATAAAACACAATGCACATGGTCAAATACCATTCACTCCATTCACGCTCATAATTCAGTCTACTGGGCACACACACACACATGAACACACTCATACACACAAAGGCGTGTGCACACATACACTCGCAGATGCACATACAAGCTTGCACAATCTCTTGCAAAGCTAAACCGAGTGTGTCAAAGGGAATGAGTATTAGGGGCGGTTTTCTTGTTTATGTGTGTTCTTGTGTGTGCTTGCGTGTGTGTGGAAGTTACCGCATGTGTCTGTGTTGTTTATGAATGCATAATAAGTAGGGTGATAACAACACAGAGGTAACGATGGATATTTGCTAAAAGCAGAGGAGCAGTAAACACTGTCACACTTTATCGAAAGGGCTGTTTTACGATAAGTGCACACCGCAACACACGTGCTGTGTTGTGGTGTGCACATCATACGTGCTGTAACCTCTCTCTCTCTCTCTCTCTCTCTCTCTCCCCATAGGACAAACAAAAAACATATGTTCATGCTGAACTACTATATAAAACTACATGTGTAGAAACATTTGTCAGACACTTGTTACAGCAACGCAAACTAAATGTATGTATTGCGCATCCATAATGTACATGCATCCAAGATGGAGGATCTTCTCCATCTTTCTTGAAGATAGAGCACAATAAGATTTTTGTCACCAACCCTGACTCTGAGAACTAGGCAGTGCATCGGTCTTTAAACTCCACAAATTTGTAATGCATGTTATAGAATACCAGAGAAGGATTAAACGACCATACCGGCCATTTTGCATGTTTGAGCCTAACATATTCAATTTTCATGCACATAACGTTACTGACAATCATTTCTCAAAGCATACTACTGGAACAGTAAGTTAAAAAAAAAAATTCTTATCTTCCAGACCGCCACTGGTTTCAGTTCATTGTGGTACGTCATTAAAATCAACTTGTTGATACTTGAAACGTTCTTGGGATAGGTAATCCATCGTTGAGAACAACACATATATTCAGGTTTTTTTCAGAGTTTCTTAATTTTAGCGCTTAACACAATTAAAAGTGCAGAGTGAATGTATGTCTCCACGGGGGAATACAGTCCCAAAAGAAGACCTGCGTTTATCAAAAAATTTAAATGACCGTGACTTCATAAGGCTGCATAACTATTAGCAGGCAAAACACTGATTTTTAAGGTGGGTGCATCACTTGAATATTTGATTTTGAAAGATTAAGAGGTTTTGAAAAATATCAGGAAAGCTGAAATACAGTTTTATCCTTTGGGAAATAATTGTCAGTAACCTTACATGTATAAAAATTGAATATATTAAGCTGAAACATGCAAAAATGGATGTTATGGTCCTTTAATGTGCCATAGGCAGGCACCGTGGTGTAAAACACCAATAATCTCTATCTGATCTGGGGTCAGCAGTTAGACATCCAGAAGGTCATCAGCCATGTGTGAGCTGAGCTGAGGCAGACAGTAGCAAACCAGCTTGGATAAAGATGATCCTTGCGTGACTACTGTGAGTAGGACTAGTCGTGTATATGAGGCGACTATGTAAAAACCGTATGATTGCTATACAGATACAGCCTGTAGACTCACGTTTCAATAATACAACAATGGCTTACTGCTGCAATCTCACTGAGAAGATTGGAAATTTTAGATGTTGCAATGTTCTGGCACATATGTTTTGTGTTACTGTAAAACTGATTCCACTTCCTCTATTTATTGGGAAAATTTGGTAATGGCTGGATAATGCAGCATAATTGTTTATACATTCATGACAGTTACACGGTGCTTCTGTCAAGACAAGTGCCATGTGACACGTAGAATTAGATATGTAAATATGTCTGTATGTTGTAGAGATACAGATACTAAAAGCTTTGAAGGGAAAAGAGCCATCTACAGTATATATATATATAAAATCACACATATTGGGCACTGAGTCAGACTTGCAAAGTGCACAGATACCATTGCACACAGACTTACACAAGCTAATACACACACACACATTATTCACAGTAAGATGCGTCTTACCTTTCTCTGATAATTCACTATCCCTCATGGTCTGGTCACAGTCGGAGCATGTGAGCACAGCTATTGATGACCCGTTGATCTTGAGATGAAGAATTCGGCTACTCATCACCATGTACCTGAAGAGAACAAACAATTTATTTTTTACAGTGTAGCTACTTCTCTTGATAAATGAAGTCATATTTCAAAACAAGACTGTGTCATTATAAAAAAAAAAAGTCCTAAGTATGGGAAGTGTGGGTTTCCTTTCTTTTCTTCACTCAAACAAAATATTAATATCCTTTGGTTAATATAGTTTTAAAAAATCATGATTTACAAGAACTACCTTGTTACATAAATAATATTTAAGAAAGACATACCTCTTCTGATAAAAGCTTTGAAAAAGGTCACTCTTAGAAATTCAAATCCAACTTTTAAAGAACTTCTTCAAAAGTTAAGTGCAACTTTTCTTCAAATATTCCAGCTATTACTCATTTCCCTGCTTGTTTTGTAAAGGTTTAGAAAAACTCAAACACTGAACTCACGACACGATGTGAGGACGACGAAAGAAAAAGTTCCTCTTTTCTTAAAGAATGCTGTTGGGGTGTTTTTTTTTTGCCACTTAAGCAAGAGATGCAGTCACAATGCTATCCTTACAGGGGTGAGAGTGAGAACAAAACAAGGGGGGCTCACACAACCAAAATATGGCTGGGGGTCTTAAAACTTTACTGAGCATGTGGCATGGTAAAACACAGTTATCCATTTATATGAAAGACACAATATCTTAAGCAAAAAAAAAAAATACAGCATGCAGACAAAACTCTTATATTTTAAATTCAGGGTTATGAGTGAAAACAACATTCACAAAAGTATATTGTTTGCACCTATAGAGATTTTTTCCATTTGAAAGAAATTAAAGAAATAGACATGGTGGTCTAACAGGAAAAAAGACCAAACTAAATCTATAGTAACACTCAGCAAACTATTGTGCCCAAGGCAACTTCAACGGCCCACACACACATCTTATTGTCCTGCCTTGTGACTGCATCAGTATCTCCTCTCAGCTTGTTTCTTTCACAAAACTGATCATCTCAGCAAGCTGTCCATACCAAAAAGAAACCAGTAGCAAAAAACGTCACAAGATCTGCTTAAAGAAAGACTTCAAATCTGGAAAATCCAACAAAACAGTTAAATGCGAGTGGAATTATTCTCCATTGATAATGATATGTCATCGTGAATTTGTTTTCAAGATGTTAAAACAAAACAATAAGAAGAGACGTTGGAGCAGCAGGTCTCACCTGGATTTTGTCAGTTGAAGTTCGCTGGAAGTTGGAGGAGTTGAGGACAGGTGAGCTGCAGTGATTTCCCTAAACAAACAGAGAGCAGCTGCAATTCAAATACAGGCTGGCATGTAAAATTAAACTAAGTCATGTTTCCTAAAGGCTCATTTTCCTAGATTTGTATAGGACAAAATGGACTTTAAAATTGTGTTTTCCCTTTAAGTCACTGAGGTCCTTGAACTTAATATAAAATACATTTTACAGAAGCAAATAAACTTAGTTCATGAACAACACCAGCTACGCTTAGCTTCATTTCCCTGAATGCACAGGTGTACTGTAATTCTGTTATCTGTTACATATCTGTTGTTGATACGAAATGAGCAGTATAAATGGGAAACTCACTTTCGAACATTTACAGTAAACACGAGGTGGTTGAACTGGTTTCATTTTGACAAAGCTTCACTGGTTACAGTGCAGCAGCAGCAGGAAATGCTGCCCCCATGTGGACAGAAGCTGTGGGTGCAGCATCTGAGGAAAAAAAGGAGAAGTTATTCAGCATTAAATCAAAAGCAGTGCTATTGATAAGCAAAATGTAGACGAGGAAATGTTTTGATTTATGTTCTAGTAAAAGTTTTATTGTAAACACTTGAAAAGCATGGACTGGTTTGCTGGTGTGTTAGGTTACTATTTCACACTTTAAAACGTGTTAAAACTGATTAGTCTGTGACACAACATGTGGCTAAGTGTTTGTCCTCCAGTGCTAGTGCTGGAATTTGAACATGGTCCTGGAGGAGATACCATACTACTCCAGTTTTAACGTATCTTTTAGAAATGATTTTAAGATTTTCTTCTGGTCTTTCATTGTCCTTATGGAATTCCCCGATTATTGTAGTAATATGATAATGAGATAATGTTCCAAACAGGCTAATCAGATTCTGTCACGGCAGTTTGCTAATCATCTGGAAAATCAAAGTGTGTGTGTGTGTGTGTGTGTGTGTAGCATAGCTGGAGTCCAAATACTAAGCCCAGTTTATCCTGAACAGTGTCTTTAATCAGTATTCTAGCACTATAACGAGCTTTACCATAAGAATATGAAATTTAAACCCCCCAACATGCCCCATGTAACAGGCAAAAAACACTTAACATAAGAATAGCTGAATAAAGCACACCAAAAGAAACAAAATATAATCATTAAATAAAAAGTCATACAAATAAAACATATATCAATTTACATTTAAAGGTTTACATATGGGATATTGGTAGGGAATCGTCATTTTTTTTTCCCTAATCAGTTATAACAATCAGTAAGAAATCTCAAATAAATCTTACCTTTTGGAACAATTTTCTTCTGACCGTGGACGAATGAATTTATTAGTATATTTCCTATCAGATAAGTGAACACCATCTAACACTGGTTCAAAGCACAAAGTTTTATCTCTTTGTTTGTGTTCATCGGGAGCATCCTTGACGGTTAGGACCGGACTTTCCTATTGGTCACTTCCTCTGCACCTGTTCGACTGGCGCGTGTGATTGGCGCGCCAGTCGGTATACTCCAAGATGGCGGCTTGCAGAGCACCGTATCACGCATCAGCGTATCTGAAAGCAAAATAACATTGTCCTCCGGCTGTAAAAAGTCATGAGGAGCTAGATCGGAAGAAGCCAAGCGGCGCTAGGTGATCGCCGGTGAAACGCGGAAAGGGTTTCCCGATGGTTTCTTTGTGCGAGAAGCTGCTCTCGATGTCGGTGTGAGAGGATTTGTGTTACCGAGCATGGCCACCGAGAACAGGATCAATTTTTGGAGGAGAAATGCAAAGGTTCCCGGAAGGTGGGTTTATTAACTCTCCCTGTCTTAACGAGGCAGATTCCAATAATACATTTTAAAAAGAATACGGTACTAATATCACGATAAAATCATACGGCTGTTCAAAGACATGATAGTGATCAAACCACTACAATAGTGCACTAAGCTGTTTTCCAGTATAATACTACTTGTCAGCTGTCACTCCACACATCGGCTGCCATATGCTTTCTTTATTCTGAGGCTTTGTGAGAATGGCGTCACAATGAACATCTTGAGAGAAATGTCACATTTCTTTTTTTGTCATATTATTTTGTAAATTTAGTGGCTTCCTGAGTGAGAGAAAATGACTTTTTTTTTTAAATTAGCTATTAAATTGCTCTTAAGATGACTAACAGCTAGATGATCAGGTCATAGTTTCCTTGTGGTTTATAGAGGAAACACTTTATTACCACACATAGCTGACTTATTATAAAGGTCAGACTATGTTATATGTTGCAATGGAAAAAATAATATTATGTTGCTTAAAATGGGAGGGAGCATGTGGAGCACTACTTCCTAATCATAGCCTAAGAACCTAGCCCAGTCAGCTTGCACAATAGGAATTATAGTAATGGGCTACAATGAGCACCAAGTAACTGCATCCTAGTTTTATTCTCATTAACTTGAGCAACAATTATGATTTGTGGCTTTAGTTCATATAAACAGCACATCAAAAATATAATGGGGTTCATTGATAGAGCATGACATATCTGGGCACGCATGTGTGTTTATGTGGTTGTTGCTTTGAGTGTGTTCAAGAAAGATATCAAGACTGTCAGTGAGCTGCTGACCTGAATCCATGCAACGGCTTGGCAGAGTGGTTGGAGCAGAGAGGGGCTAGTCTGTGTGGGCAAATCTGAGAGCAGGATCTATAAGGAGAGGGTGGTGTTCATCTTTGTCGCACACACTGATCTTTCTCAAACTGGTGCTGGAAACCCAAACACAAACATATGTTTGCTCAGGAAAGCCAGCAGCTTGTCCTGCTGCCTGTCCTTGAGCTGCAACTGATAAAACAAGTCTAAGGCTTGTAAACCAGAGAGTCTGGCATTGCCAGATAATGAACAGTTCTCAGCTAGCCAACTTACTGTCAGTTTATTCACGCAAATGAATAAATTAGTTTGACATCTTTTGGCCTCAGGATGATATATGACAAGCAGAGTTTATAGAATTCACATTCTAGCGATATTTGTTGCTTTGTGATATCTCACAAAAGCTATCCAGAAAGAAGGGCTTATAATTAATCAAATATCTGTCACAGTGGCAGAAATCATTTTGAATAAATGACGCTATTGCAGTGAGTGTTGGCTCATCACTGTGGTGAAGGAAAATAATACATCTTAGAAAATCCCTTATGTTCCCAATCTGCAAACAGAGTACTTATTAAGGAACTTATTCTTTAAAAAAAACAGTTTTATTCATTTTATTAATTTTCCCCTGTATCTTTTTCCAAAAGTTACCCTCAACTGACAACCATTGTGACAAATTAAACAAAAAAAAAAAAAANAGGGGGTGTCAAGGAAGGAATTGTGTGATCTGTTGCAAACCACTCTAGAGCTGACTTGTGTTCCCCTAATTGTCAGTGGCTGGAAAATTTAGGAACCATTCTCTGTTTGGTTGATTTCTTTTGAACTTTTATTTACTCTTTACACAGATGAAAATAAAGCTTATGCAGAGTTTCCAACAACATGCAGTTCATGTAACACGGTCATGAAACCATGAGGCTCCACACCACATCCAAAATACACACTTCTCTGTTCCTGCCTTATGCATTTTAACTAGGACACTTCCCTCTCTTAAAGAGATATGAACCAGATAAACTATAAATATTTCAACAACTTAAACTAGGAGAGATTTGGCTCTGATAGGAGTCATTATGAACTATGCAGCCTAAGTGTCAGTGCAGCGTGTTTCTGGCCTGGATCCAATCCTGCGACTCCTGACCATGTCTGCTTTGGGTCACCAGAATATTGGATGGAGGCTGAGTGTTAAGGTGCCGGCATCTGTTGAACAGAATGTACTCCACAGGGTGGTGAACAGCGTTGTCGCTCTGCAAGCTGTTCCACAGTTCTGTTCAATACACACTAAGTACAGCGCAATCCACCAAAAGAGGGGGAGATATATTTAATATAAGGGATGGAATGAACTGAGTCATCTGTCAAAAGGAGGCTAAATATATAGCTCACTTTGCTGGCTGTAATAGTTCTCTACATAGGCCAGAGCTCCATCTCAGTACATCGGCCAAAGTTTAATTTCTAGCTATTGCACTTCCTCTTCTGTAATCCTGCATTGTCTCTTTTCTGAATATTTGAACTAATTTTACAAGATTGAACTACACTTACACACCTGGAAAACTAGATAACTTGTGTGGAACGGCCACCACACAGTCTGCCAGCTTTCCTTTGAATACTAACTGATGAGTAGATCTGCTCAAAAAATCAACCTTCGACTATTACAGCTGCATAAGTCAAAGACTGGGAAGTTACATACATCATTCCACACAGAGGTGACAACATTTCAAATGTTATCTTCTACAGTGTGCGGCCAGTTTATGGAGCACAGCACCCGCCTCTTGACCCACGCTTGCGACGCACGTAAGTGCTCAACAGATCTGCTCAGCATGAAGTCATCCACTTATTTGTGTTCAGTTTTTTTTTTTAATTTCCATTATCTTCTGTATGTGGTTTCTTGTCCAGGTGATCATTCTGTGTTTTGAGTCTGTGAACGTGTGGATGGCACTAGTGCCAGTGTCATGCAGTGTTGACAATGACATCCTTTTTGGCTTATTGTTTTCCTGCAACATGTAGAGTTGGTATTGTTTATTTTGGAGACTTTGTGTTGTTCTGTTATGAGGCCTGGCTACCACTTTTAATCATGTTTTAATCTCTGTAAGCATTATATATAGTATGTGCTGTACACTAAGTGCCTAATTTGGCTTATCAGTGAGATCCTTATACTCTTTTGTGCTGTCTCTCTTTCTATCTTTCTCTGTCCATCTACAGGTATCCCAAAGACAACACAAAGCCTAAGCTCAACAACCTCAAGTCTAAGAAGGCCTCTAGTTTCCATGAATTTGCCCGCAGCACCAACGATGCCTGGGACATCGACGATGAGGGGGATGAGGATTTCCTTGGAGCCCCCAACCCTACTTCATCACTACCATCCAGCGTGCACTCCACATCTACACATCACCAGGTGGCTACCAAACATCATGACTAGGTTTTTAGACAACTTTGTTCGTGACAAGAATACAAATGTGTAGCTGAAATTATGTAGCAGTCTTGCGGATTAGCTTAGGACATTCCTATTCATGATATCGCGTGAATCTCTGAAATGAAAAAAGAGACTCTGAACTGTTCTTTTCTCACCGACAGTCCTCTCAGCAGTGGCAAAATCCGGCTGGCGAGACAGAAAGTGAGATTGCACACAGACTGGATCCTCCCCGGACAGAAAGTCAAGCCCTCCAGGAAATGCAGGAGGAGGAGACAGAATGCAACCTTGTAAATGGCAAGGTGGTGAAGTCCAGTAGTGAGGCCCATCTCAACACATCCTCAGGTATGTGGGTAATATGATGCACAGGCTAATTCTGCATTAATAACTCCTGAGCAGCTTATCAGGTGATTCACAGGGGGGACAATCTCAGAGACCTCACACTGACTGACTGCAGTTAGGGTGAGTGAAATGAAATCAGTCCTACCTTTGCCTGAGCAGAAATTTTGCAGTCCTGTAAATGCATCTTCAAATGCTCTGCAAAAATAATGTATTTTAATCCAAATTTGTGCCAAATACAGTAGTACAGGTACTATATCTTTACTCAGTTAGGCTATTTTACCAGGTAAACTGTCTTTGTGAACCTAATATGGTGGTTTTATCACATGTTGTGCCACTAAAAGCTAGCTTTTGTATCTTGTGGTAAGTCTTTGTATTACTCTATTATATATTTTCACTTTTGTTTTGTGGTCTCCTGTAGTTCGCTCCACACTGCAGAAGCAACAGTCTCTCCCAGTACGTCCCATCATCCCACTGGTGGCCCGCATCTCAGACCAGAACGTGTCAGGGACACCACCCATGACCGTGCGGGAGAAGAGCCGGCTTGACAAATTCAAACAGCTGCTGACCAGTCCCAACACTGACCTAGGTTAGACAACAGAGCAATAATCAGCCATTTTCATACTGTCAGCATGGAGCAGACATTGAATCTTGGCTAAGTACGTGATTATACATACAGTATGATGAATATGATCATCTCTGATAGAAGAGCACCTCTCTTGTGAAATGAGAGAATTTATTACAAATGTTAAACTACAGGCACAAAATTTATTGTACATTGTTGTTGATAAAGATTATATAAACTATGAAGGCTATTTTGCCCCATTGTTAATTGATAATGAAAACATTAATGAAGTAAAGCTTCAAATCATTTGTGTTCCTGCAGGCCACAACCGGTAATACAGATTAAATGTGATTCTTGTGATAACTGTAAAGCGTGACTAAGATTTCAGAAAAGTCTTTTAGCCTTAGATGCAGTCAATCTGAGAACAGATTACAGATAGTGGTTTAGTTAGCAGGATGTGTTGCATATATCTATGTGTTGATCTTTGCTGTGGTGTTTCCTGTGTGAAATACAGTGTAGATTCTTTGTGTTTGATTTCTTGCTGTGTGCTGTTCTCTGCAGAGGAACTCCGGAAGCACAGCTGGTCAGGCATACCAAGAGAAGTGCGGCCAATCACATGGAGGCTCCTCTGTGTAAGCTCCATGACCTCATGTTTTGCAGCAGCACATGCTCTGAATCCTGGCTGGCATCACAGCATGTTTTGTCTCAGAGCCCATTAAAGAGTCCAAGTTACTTTTCCTGTTTCAGTCTTTACTTCTTATAAAACGCTCACTTTAAGCCAAAAGCCTTTTGTTCACAGGGAATCTTATCTTCTGTCCCTTCTCTTATCTCAAATGGCTGCTGGCCTGTTCTCTGTTTTTCTAGAACTGTTCACATCATCAGAAAAGTTTCGCCTCGCTGGTACTTTCGCTTCTTTATTATCTCCTCTCCTGATCCTTGACAGGGCTACCTGCCAGCCAACAAAGAGCGCAGAGAGCTGGTGCTAAAAAGGAAGCGAGAAGAATACTTTGGCTTCATAGAGCAGTATTACCACTCCAGGACAGACGAGCACTATAAAGACACCTACAGACAGGTAATCCGTAAGTTAATAAAAACAAATAACCCTTTATCCATCACTATACATCAGTCAGAAACGTGCACAGAATGTTATTTGCTTTAATTATTCCAAGTAACATCGTACTAATATTTGTTCTTGTTAGATCCACATTGACATTCCCCGGACCAACCCTCTGATTCCCTTGTTCCAGCAACCCACAGTACAAGAGGTAAGACCTGACCTACAGAGTAGCAGTAGAATTACAGGCAGCGCAGATATCTCACTAGTTCATCAAAAGTGCATGTTGGTGGAATTTTTTTCTTTCTTACATTCAAATGAAAATGCCACATAAGGTTTTTGTCATTCTTAACTTCTTCCCACTGAACATTGCCATATATTTTCCTTATGCTGCAGTCATACCTTTGTTATCTGTGGTATGAATCAGTGGAAAAGCTCATTTTGTTGTGTTTTCCTTTTTTGTTCACTTGTCAATGTTAAACAGAACTCAGGGAAACATCACAACTCCTGAGTATATTATTTCATGGACAGAGTTTTGGTAACCAGTTCTCTAGAAGAAAGGAGAAAAACAAGTTCTATTCCAGTCCATATTAAGGACGATGCACTGGTCTTTTCTGTAATTCTGTTTTACAATCAATCCAGATTTCGTTTCATCAGTAAAATACTGGCTATGAGCTCAGGCAGCTTCCTCCAAAAAGCAGGTGTCTGGAGTTATTTCCTGTTTTTTGATATGATTGATATGATCCCTCTTCCTCCTCACTCCTAGTAAACTAACAAACGGTACCACAGGATAATATTACGTTAAACACATTACACATTAGCACCGACCGCACATGCTACTTTCCAGCCAATGAGGAGGAACTTGCATCAAGTTCCTTTACTGCAGAGAAACTTTGCTGTAAAAAGGGAACTGAGCATGGCCACTTCCTCAAATGTGGCGATTTATGTGGCTTTTTGAAACATCAAAAATTTGTTTCAGGTGTCCAGATTTACTGAAAATTTTCTAATTCATGCAAGCAAACTTCACAACTCAAAGCAAGGAAGACATAGGACCCATACAAATCACTAAAAACTTACATTACTGATAGTGTTTGCATTGTAATATCTTAAAAGGATCATCAGATCATCATCAAATGAAATGAACAAACACTGCTGCTGTCTGTCTGCAGGTGTTTGAGCGTATCCTGTTTATCTGGGCAATCCGTCATCCAGCCAGTGGTTACGTCCAGGGAATCAATGACCTGGTCACACCTTTCTTCGTTGTATTCCTTTCTGAGTTTGTCAGTAAGTTATGTGCGGGAAAATTCCTGCATAAAGCACAGCAAAACCTGACGTATTGACATTTGAGCAAAAGGGCTCACTTCAGCCCTTTTTCTACTTTGCACACGTTACTTTTTCTTGCCTTGGATAATCAGTGATGATCAGCTTTCTGTATCTACGTTATACCTGTATTGCAATCTGAGTTCATATGCATTTTTTCTTCATTTTTTTTCCTTCCATTCAACCGTACTTGTTTTTCTAGCGGAGGATGTGGAGAACTTTGAGATGGCAGCCCTGCCTCTGGACACCCAGAGAAACATCGAAGCAGACAGCTTCTGGTGTATGAGCAAACTTTTGGATGGAATACAGGTCCGATCAAACAATTACACGACAATGTCTTAGAAGTGGTTAAATAAAATATGGATGCAGCAGTTTCCTGAATTTGATATTCTTTTAGGACAACTACACCTTTGCCCAGCCTGGAATCCAGAACAAAGTGAAAGCTTTGGAGGAGCTGGTCAGCAGAATAGATGGTAAATTAATCTTTATCAGTTTTCATCCATTGTGTTCGCTGGGGCTACATAGCATGAAGAGTTTTTAGGGACTTGAAACCAGGGGTGCTGCAAATTTGGTTTAAGCATGAGCTAAAATACTCTTTGTCTATCTGTTGTGTATGTGTGTGTGTGTCTCCAGAGGATATTCATAATCATTTTAAGAAGTATGAGGTGGAGTACCTGCAGTTTGCTTTTCGGTGGATGAACAATCTGCTCATGAGGGAGTTGCCGCTTCGCTGCACTATCCGTGTCTGGGACACTTATCAGGTAGAGCATGGGGTATATCATCATCATCATCATCCTCGTTATCGTCATGTCATTTTGTCCACACCCTTTATGTCAAGGAGTGGATAAAATGACAAAATCTCTTTACAATATAGTTCTGCCAGACAGCACAAACCATTAAAATTACAATAGAGTTGAATCACCACCTTTCTGACAGTGTCGCCAAAATGTGAACATTATCAGCTACACAAATTGCATTTATTGCTTTATTTTGCCTTGTCCATAGTGGTTAACTTTCTCCAGTTAGTAAATTTGACTGAATTGAAGTGTGGTAAGAGCGTTTCTTCTCCCTCATGTTTGTCTTTGGTTGTGACTTTTGTCTTTGCTGCGTTCTAATAGGACTGTTGTGCTTTCCACAGGCTGAAGCAGAGGGCTTCTCCCATTTCCACCTTTACGTCTGTGCCGCTTTTCTCTTAGAGTGGCGCAAAGAAATTCTCTCTATGGTCGATTTTCAGGTATAAATGACATTTTAGTTGCAGAGGCTCAATAACTCACCAATTGTCTTCAGCGTGGCTATAATGAGAATCCCCACTGAGTATTGATTTCAGTGCCTGTGGGTGGTGATGAGAGGCTCATCGATTGTAAAAGAGGCTATGGAAATAAATTATCTTTGTTTGTTGTCTAGGGCCTTCTGATGCTACTGCAGAACCTTCCCACAATCCACTGGGGCAACGAGGAAGTGGGTCTTCTTTTGGCTGAAGCCTATAGACTGAAGTACATGTTTGCAGATGCACCCAGCCACTACAAGAGGTAGACCTGAGGCCTCCAGATCACAGGCAAACGCAGCAGTTTCATTTTTACGTCAAACTACCCTTTATTTTAGATGGACCTGCAGTATTTGAGATACTCCACAAAATCAAGTATTGCCTCTGAGGTTACCTCAGAGGCAATACTTGAGGTAACCTGGCATACTGTAGCTGCACAAAGATATGTACTGTAGAGTAAATGTACTGCAGACACTACCTTACTTTTGCCAGGTTTTTTTTGCCCCAGAAAAGTTGGTGTGTTTGGTTGAAAAGTTAATTTCCAGGAGATGGGGTGGATGTCATCTCAGAGCCTCCTGATAATCCTGTGAAAATGAAATCCGATGAGCATCACACTGGGTTTGGGTTTATGGTGCACTCATAAGTCTCAGTGAATATGGGACTATTTCGCAGTCAACGTACTGCCCAGTATCAATGGACTGTTACAGTATAAGCAGCCATACTTGGTATATTTATACTCTTTGTTCATGTAACATTGACTGTCTCTCAAGTTAAATGTGCTTTGAAAAGAACATCTGTAATATAATATAAATGGATAATAATTGTTTGTGAGATCATCCCTTTAGTGAAAGATGGTAACTGCAGAAGATATTTTTTTCTGATTTGTTTTATAAGGGAACACTTAGGTGCAAACCTACTATAAATTTCTCTCTTAAACTATAGCCTAATAGTTCTGTTTAGTCAGACACTCACTGTCATTCCAGCATGAATAATACCTATAAGGTATCTGAACAATTATCTGAATGAGGATTTCCCATCATTTAGATAAGTCAAGTCAATTTTATTTATAACCCCATTTAAAAACGACGGATGTTGACCAAAGTGATGCACAACTAAAAGAAGAGGAATAACATAAGAAGCAGTCATAACAGCCAGATAAGAAAGATCATTTTTGAGGAGACTGTTATTTTGCTGTGGTGTTACCAAATCTGCAGAATACAATCAATAAATCATGGGCCTCTGTTTGGACCTCAGTCAGTCAGTATAATTATGTATGCCACTGCTGTGCCAGAATAACAAGGCCTGAATTATAGTTTCCAAAATTTAAAGAGGTTAAGCTTTTGCTGAAGGGCTCACTTGAGTGTACTGTTGTTGTATTAATGTACTGTCTTGGATTACATATGGTACTCTGTGATTTCAGAGTAGCATCTTTACAAGTTGCAGAACTGATTTTGGTATCAGTTTTCCCTCCAGCCAGCTCATTATGAGTTAGTTAATGAAAAAGAAGCATGTTTGAATCAGCAGTAAAATTAGGCTGTTATTTCAACAGGGAAACAAGTTAAATCTCAACCTCTCTGAATAGACCTGAAATAATGGGAATCATTTTATTGATGTAGCTTTGGTGTTCCCCAGTTTGCACATTTGCAAACTAAATTCAGTTGTAATCAGATATAATGCATTTAGTTTATTTTTGGATCTGACTAATTATGATTAATATCAAATTTCTTTCAGTATACTTTAGAAAAGTGAACTTGCATTTAGTTAGACATTATGGTACATTTTGGAGCTGTTACTATTGGTCCAAGTGAGGTCAACTGATGATACTGGTTATGAGTATCAGACATTTTTATCACACTAAGTACTTTTGTTTGCTTATAAATGTAAGAACTGTAATTTTTTAAATGATAACAGTCGTACAATAATCTATACTAATCAAATAGAATATCTGTGGTCACTAACGACAGTATATGCGTAACCAATTGTAAAGTATATTCAATTCAAAATAACTACTGTTAGTTTTGAATCATTTTAATAATCTGTTTGGGTTAAAATATATTTTAAAATGCAGAAGTGACTGCTGATACTGAAGAACTTGTAATAACACAACCTTACTGGAGGCAGTCCTGATGACACAGCGTAGCTCAAACTAAATTATGATGCATTTGTAACATATTCTCGTCTTTTACAATGTAACATGGAAAATGCTTTGCTATCATTGATGTTTGTATAATAGCATATTTGTTTCAGGTTCATGTTCTATATATTTAACTTTTCATAGTTGGTGACGTGAACCAGGTAACTTTTTTTTTTTCTGGAATGTGAAAATGTGTTACTCTACCTTCATTACCGATGATAATTATTATTTGTGTTTAAATATGACAGTCTATGGTACTGAACTCATTTGCACTTATGGTTTTTATTTTATCATTAATTTCTAAAAAAAAAAAAAAAAAAAAANAAAAAAAAAAAAAAATACCCTCTAAAAATGGCTTTGAACCACTCCAGAGCAAGTTATTCATCATGTTTATTAAATTGTAGCAAAGTTTGAAATCATTTTGTAATGTGAGTATATGGAGTAGAAAATTGTGGAGTGCACTGGAAGCCTGGTTGATATTTTGGTTTATTGTAGAGTACAACAGAGTTCTTCTATAGAATGATTCTTAATTTATGCTCAGGAAAATTTAAGTCAGTCAACCATCATGAAGTCACTCTATGCTCTTTTTATGTAAAAGCTCATGTCATTAAGATATGATGTTGATCACTAAATGCAGAGAAAGTGTAAAGATTTTAAGTGGCAGTATACTGCAGTACTGGCAGTATAATTGGCTTATGCAGACAATTCAGCATTTTTGTTCTGTAATATTTTTTGACTCTTTAAGGTGCATTCACTGTCAGTGTTTTGCTTTGTTTTTTCTTATATTCCTCAATCTTGTTTTACTTATCTTAATCATTTTTAGATGTTTTATGATGTTACAGTTTTCCTGCAGCCTTAAAATATGTTCTATGCTCCTTCATTCCTCTGCACAAATGATTGTGTGATGTGACAAAACCAATGACAAATGGCACTAGTTTCACACTAGTCACAAGTGTGAAACTAGTGCCAGAACTTAGGGCCATTACAATATGTTCTGGTTAGAATGCTTCAGTAGTTAATGCTGGCTTGAGCCTTAAATGAAGATTTATTGTAGTGATCAGCTGTATATTAACTTTTGTTTATATTAAACAATTGTTATCTGCATTTTGACCTTTTTGTGTGTGAGTNGGTGAGTTTGACAGGCAATATTAGTAGAAATAGTATTTTATATATTCATTTTATGTGTGATTTCAGTTAAAATAGTTACTTATAATATCCAGATTATAACAAGCTGGGGCAGGTCACGTGAGCGGAAGTGGTTCTGATGATCGCCTTCATTAGCTGCCCAAACAAACTTCGCTTTCAGTTTTGCAGCCATGCTAATATGGTTTGTGCTTAAGAAGCCAAATGTTAACCCAGCTCGACAAGCCCTTGGAGTTTAAGCGGTTGGAGTTATTCCTGTTTCATCTGATTTGTCAGAGCACCGAGGTAAGCTAGTTATTCGAACGGGGAAAGATTAATTTTCAACATGTTAGCACAGCTAGCAGTGCGTTAACGTTAGCAAACAAACCAGCCTCTGGTCTCCCTGTAGAACCGTCAGGAGCCCTCTGCTCCTCCTTAACTGGACTTTTAGTTGTTATCATTTAATGTTTCTGTTTAAAAAAAAAAAATGCTTATCAATTATTTCTAACGTTTGCAAAATAGACGAACAAGCTAACACAAGCTTCCTCTTTTCTTGACTAAACTTAACTGATGACTAACTGTTAGCAGCTCGGTGCTCTCTAGCTTAAACACCTTTCAGAGCATGAACAAAACGTACTGCGAGCTTTAAACTCCATTGTATTTTATTTCTGTCGTTTCTGAGACACTAGCAGAGTCAAACAGCATATAGTGAATTGTCTTCTGTCCCCTAAAGCAGGAAAAAGCTTGGTGACAGAGGATGGATGGAGTCAGCTGGAGCACCACAAGGGCCCAGGAGTCGTTCAGTCGTCCTCAGACAGCAGCAGACACCCTCTCCAAGCTGGCTAAACTAATAGCACAGGCCGAGCCAAAACTGCACTCACGAAATCAGAGGCAGCAGCCATCCCACCCATCCTCATTTGTTTGTTCAGAATGTGGCAAGAACTTTACTTATGCAACAGATCTTGTACAGCACCAAAAGTTAGAGCACACATTACCCAAGCCTCACCGATGCCCCTCCTGTGGGAAGACGTTTTCCCTTAGATCTTCCTTAAAGCTGCATAAGTGTGCTCAAAATTCCTCCCCCTGTGAGCTTTGTCATGGAGAGTCACGGCTTGGATCTCCATGCCCTGCATGTACAACTCGAGCCATGGATCCTGAACACACACAGGACGAGTCGTCTCACCACCAGTCACACCTGCTGGACAGTAGCCCTTATGCCTGTGCCCCATGTGGGAGAAGCTTCAGTCAGAAACAGGCTCTGCTGCACCATCAGCAGGCTGGTTGTAGCGAACCACCCTCCTCTCTAACTGGTAATATCAGTAGCCTTCTAGCTGATTCTCCACCTGTTTCTGATGGATACTCCACTCGCTCAGATTCCTCAGACACCCCAGGGCCCAGCAGGGAATTTGAGCATGTGTGCCCATTCTGTTTAAGAGCCTTTCGGACACAAGTTGGACTTATGCGCCATAAGCAGAGTAGCCATGTGAAGGAGCAGATGATGACTCCAAAGGCACAGAAGAAAGGTATTGGTGGAGAGACAAGGGAAGAGGGGAACATCAGAGTGAATGGAAATCCAGTTAAGATGCCCAAATCCAAACAGAAGTTGCTGAGCTGTCGCTCTTGCGACATGGTTTTCAGGAGCACCGCTAATCTGTATGTGCATAGGAAAGAGAAGCACACTAGACAGATAAAAATTAGTAGAGAGACAAGGCCAGTCATCACCAAACACAGGAAACGGGGCACGTATCCATGCCAAGTCTGTGGCAAAATCTTCTTCCATCATTTGTCACTTTGGGCACATTCTAAACAGCATGCAATCTCAGCCTTTCCTGCCATCAAAAATAAAAGCCAGTCCACAGGAAATACCACAAAAGACTCCAAGTCATTAGAAAAAAGACCAAGTACAGAAAAAAACAGCTCATCAGATAACAAAATTGTTAGGGCTGGTCCAGGGAGGCCCAGGAAAGTGGCCAGGATAGTGGAGGAATTCAGGGATTCAGGGAAATGCAGAGAAGTGCCTAAAGTAGAGGAGGAGGTAGCTGGAGAGTTCCCGTGCCCCTCCTGCACAGAGGTGTTCCCTCTGCAGTCGCAGCTGAAGGAACACACGGAGCTTCACCAGTCATCAGTGAGGAAGAGGCAGTGTAGCGTTTGCGCACAAGAGATGGACACCTGTAAATGGCCAGGCTCAAAGAGACAAAGGCTGTACCACTGCAGTCCCTGCCAGCAGGGTTTCTCAGCACTGGATACTTTCCTAGAACACTGCCAGGACCACCTGCGAGCCAGGGTGGAAGAGGACAGCATCGTAGACAGCTACAGGCTGCAGAAAAGCAAAACCTGAGATTCACTTAGAATGTCATCAGCATCATTTCAGTTGCCTTATTGCATTTAAGAGTTAGAGAGATGAACAGCAATGGAATCTGTGTAAAATTCCTTCTGATTATCTCAAGTCACTGCTTGAGAATTCAGGTCACTTGTATTTATAATGTAATCTACACCAACACATCAAGCATTAACATGAGTTCTGTGTGTGTTTTAAAGGACTATGTCGGTGTTTTTGCAAGTTTTAGCCCATTTATTACAAATTGCATATATTTTGTAGTGCTACCAACCATTTTCCAAAGCATAGCCTAGGTGGATTTTTTTTAATTTACTTTTTTTAACTCACTGACAGTTAACTTACATGACAAAGGTAATCAAGACAATAAATATTTAAATTGCATTTTTTTTTAATTAATAATGCAGAGAATATCTAATTGTTTTCTTCTGTTTAAGTTGTGTTTATGTACTTGTGGAAAGATCCAACATCCAAAACTTGACACTTACAACAACAAGCTATGTTGTCATAAAATTAGTCAACAAGAAGCAAATCTTGATATTGTTGAAAAGACCATGTGAATGTGTTAATTTTTTGAAAAAGGTTGCTGTTGGAAAGACAACTCTCAGATTATCTCAGAAGCGCTTGAATGCACCAATAAGATGTACTTTTTACAGCAATAACCAATTTCAGCCTGAACTGAATGTTCACTGGATTACCTATTCCTAGCACATTTCACCTTTGTGACATAAAAAGCAAAAACACTGTCATGGTCTTTTAATAGTGTGTGGCATCATTACTAGCCACAGTTTCTACAAATGAACTATATTCTCCACAGTCATGTTGTTGCCAAAGTATTGTGTGCAAAAATGAATATGAAATGAAAATGAATGTTTTACATAAAACACTTGTGGTGCTTTTAGTTAAATTCACATACGTCTTCAGTTTGCATTACTTATTTTTCCTAGAATCTAGACAATACTAAGTCACAAATTTGTGGAAAATCTGGCTTAATGGCTTCCCGTTTCTGTAAGTCAGACTTTGGTCAAACTTTATTTGAATCAAATTTGTATTGCTTAATTTAATGTGCTTGGATTAAGAGATAGCAAGGGTTCACTGTATTTGTCACTCCATTTAAACTTTTCACTTGCTGATTTGTCATAATTTCAACATGTTTAGAGAATGAACTAAATTTTAATGGCTGTCATGGATATGTATGTGTGGTAAAAAGCCTTTCATTTTGGTTTGTCTTTTTAGAGGGTGTGAACTTGGTGGAAATTACCTCACTATGCAAATAGGGGCAGCCTCTCCAAATGTCTGATGCTTGATAAGTGCACTTTGGTGAAAAGAATCAGGATCAATGTTAGATTTTTTCTGTATATGAGTTTCTGTTATTGTTTTCAAAAAGCTACTGTGAAAAAAAGTGTTTTAATGGGTTTCCACTTTTTCAAGGTCTTTTGTAAATTAGTTTATGGCTCTTTATAGAGAGCATAATTAAAAACTATTCTCAGAAGATGCTTTCTGGTCCCTGTTCTTTCTACCAGTATTACAAAAAAAGTAAAGGATAATTGCATAATTGTCCTTCAAGCATATGTTGTCACAAGATATACCCCAAAAAAATACTTTTATGATTTCTTTCAACAAAGCCGATATCACAAAATTTAAAGCTGTTTTAGGTGGCAATAAGTACTTTTTTTTTTTTTTAATTATAAAGGGCATACACTCAGATGTCATTCAATTTGTACGCCACAATTTCATTTTAAAATCAAAGGTTTGCGCCAAGCAGACATTTTATGCAGAAGTTTAATGAAAGAAGTTTTCATTGCAGAAGTTTTTTTTTTTTTTTTTTTTTTTGTACTTACTAAGCAGCGAAATAAAACCTTCGACCACGAGCGGAAGTGGTTATTTCTCCTCCACGGCACAAGGTGGCGATGAATAGACATAACGACAAAAAAGCCATGCTAGAAATGTGGCGTTGAACTTCCGGTTACTCGAGGCACGCTTTCCTTCCGCCGTTTTGTGAAACGAAAAGCCTACGATAAAATCCGCCGGCTTTGAGAAAATAAGAAAATGAGTAAAGCACATCCACCCGAGCTGAAGAAGTAAGTGGAACTTGTTTATTGAAATAGTGTGAAGAATTTTGCCCTTTGTTTGTTCTAAACTTATAAAGAATCCCTGTTGCATTGTTTGAATTGGAAACAAGCTAACATTAGCTAGGCTGTCTGAAGATACGGCAGGTTTATCTTTGCTTTGTTTATGTAACTAATGTACTTTTCCTTCCTTCAGGTTCATGGACAAGAAGCTTTCATGTGAGTATAATAGCCACTGTGTGTATAAAAGGCAGTCTGTCTTTTAAAGCATGGCCTGTTCTTAAAGATGATGTGTTTCATACAAGTCAGCCTGCTTTTGTGTCTTGTTGATTTGCTTTATACCAGCTAAGTTGAACTGGCGGTGTAATGTGATCCTCTCCTACACAGTAACAATTGGAGCTTGTTTATCATATAATAAATTGCATTAATTAGGTGACAGTCATAAACTGAAACATGGTATGATAACGATACCGTGACAGGCTTCTCAGACTAGGATACATCAACATAACTGTGGTTGATGCAGTCTTCACTACTCGGATCCATTTATCTGATAACTAAAAAATAGAGGAGCACTTGCTTTGAAATTGACGTCAGAACAAGGTGGACATTTAATCCATACTGATACAGAATGGAGAACTCTAATATCAAGGTTCATCAGTGTTTTTCCTTCTTTAGTGAAGCTGAATGGAGGCAGACATGTGCAGGGCATCCTGCGAGGCTTTGACCCCTTTATGAACCTAGTGGTGGATGACTGTCTGGAGATGGGCCCAGGAGGACAACAGAACATCATCGGCATGGTGGTCTGTACCTTTCCATTCTTAGCTTTTCTTGTGAACAGTCTTGTGTTTTTGATCATGAATTTCGCTATGTAAATTGCATGAATTTACTTCTTCCTCTGAAGTCACAATTACGTGAGAAGTGTCTCTCCTCATGCAGAGTTCAGTCTGATTTACCTTTGACCGGTAAAATAGACCTTTCTACTTTTTTGCAAGTAATTAGGTATTAATTAGGGTTTCATGTGGTAATGCTTCTTGGAAAGATGCTTTTGTATCAGTCGGATTGCAAATTTCACTTGGTCATAGTGCACATTCATAGTGTTAAATTTGTCAAGTAATTGCATGTATTCAAAAAATACATATAGGAAGTTGTAGCTTAGTAGAGAAATGGTTTCTTCAACAGAAAGATGACCTTTTGTGGCCCTCTGGCATTTTAAATATGTACTGTATACCTGTCTTTTTGTATAGGTCATCAGAGGAAACAGCATCATCATGCTGGAGGCTCTGGAGAGAGTATGAGAGAAAACTATGTGGCTGTGGATGGAGAGAATGATCTACACTTTTTACATTCTGTTGTTCCTTTTAGTTGTTTGTTTGAAAGAGGCAAAGCAAATGTGTATCTTTGAATTGTATCTATCCAATTTACATTGACAGACATGTTTTGTTTGGAAGTATTCTGAATTGTGTAATCTTGTGAATAAACCTATGATTTTCTTTGTATTTAGTGTTGCTGTCTTCCTTAACTGTATATTGCACATTTTAATGTCTGGAGTTATTGAATATGTAGATCCTTGTTCTTTTTCGCACATATTGCTTTGTGATTTATAACAGGGAGCCAATATTAACTAGTTAGGACAATTTTAAGTCAAGTTGCAGCCTTTGGGCACTTTTAACTGCTAATTTTTAAATGTGGGGAACATTTATAAATGTGGGGAAATTCCCAATGATTCCCTTCACCAAAGTCTGTTTCACTTTAAACGTCAGGTTCAACTCCAGAACAGCAGCCCTGCAGCTGGTGAAGATTCAGCTGCATAATCCTCATTTGAGAAGTTTGTAAATCATTTCAAACCTTCATCTGCTCTGAGACATGTTACACTCTGTTTAAAGTCACTGATGTCAAATGGCTTTTACATAAATACAAATATTACTATGGTCATATTTGATGTGGAGAGACAGTTATATGGGATAAAAGTGAGCAAGGATAATAAAGCTTGTCATCTGTTATCATGTGTAAGCTAAAATAATTACTATTTATTAGTCCAAATATGTGTACACAGTTTGAACAAAACACAAAGCTTAAAATTGCATGTATGGAAAATGAGGGAACATATTTTTCTGTCTTTAGTAACAGTCTCAAACATAAGGGCATTAACTCGGCTTTAACCTTAAAATCCAAGCAGCAGATAAAAGGTAACAATAAAAAAAAAAAAAAANAAAAAAAAAAAAAACTTTTTTTTTTTTAAAAATGGAAAGGGTTAGTTGCACTTGGTTACAATCTAAGGGCAGTTGTAGATTGCAGACTTTTAAGATCAAAGTTCCGAAAGCTGAGAATCTTAAAGTAACCTTTAAAATAAAAACTTTAAAATCATACATTTAGCTTTATGGAGTTTCATTATTATTACAGTGTTGCTACAGAAATATTCAGGTGTATCATAATGGGAACTAGTGCAGTGCCCAAAACGTGCTGTTTGGACCGGGCCGGATTTTATGGTGTGCGCCTCAGCCTGCCATAATTGTTCGTGGAGCAGTTGCCCAGAGGGTATCCTGCCGTTATCGCGCAGACTACTTTTTTAACGGCACACCAGAATCGCCCAAACAAACAACTTAACACTTTACACTGCACTGGGTCCTGAGCATTATACCTGCCAAATTTCAACTTCATACAGTGCCAGTTCTAGAGATATTGGTGCCACAGACAGACAAACTGTAACTGTAAGAAGAAGAAGCACTGACATAAACAGTGAAAGGATTATACATGTCCTGTTCAGTAACCTTGCGCATTTGTAAGACGCAAATTTCTAAATAGGAACAAAGACGGCGCTTGTTGTATGACGTCTTTCCTGTTCTACGAGGACTTTTATTTTGTAAGCCGATTGTCGTCATCCCAGACACGTTTCTTTACGTTGCGTGTCGTCGTTTGACGGTATGTGGAAAGTAGCAATGTCGGAGGAGGTTGGGAAGGCTGTGCAGGCTGTGGTGGAGCGGGTGAAACAGGCGGCGGCTCGGCGGCCAAAGGTAAGTGCAGCCCGGGCAGCTCCGCTCAGGAGCCCCGCTGTTCTCAGTCCTCTCCCCGGGTTTGGAGAGGTCGTGCTCCGGCAGCACGACTTGTTATGTAAGGCTGCCAAGACTTCAACCTTTGGATGGGAAACACGCGAGCTTCGTGCATCACTTTCATAACACAGTGTGTGATTTTTAGCGGCAGAACAATATGTTATTATTCAACAAAAGCTTACATATCTGCATGCAAAGGTACAGAGTACAAGTATTGGTAGTAAGCTGCTGCTTTGGGCTCTATTAATGATAATAGGTTATTTATTTACAAGGCCATACATTTTTCCGCGCTTTCTGAAACTTCAGAAGATATTAAGGCTCTGTGAACGTAGTGACAATATCATTTTAAATGTGTGGATCATATATAAACATACACAGCATATGTAACTAGGTTAATAGATTGAGGGATGCACAGTATCCTTGTAAACATCAGACAGTCGTCTTAATCATTAGGCTGACTGTATGAGAAATTACACATTTTAACGTAGCAACAGCCAGAAACAGAGTCCCAAAAGCATCTTAAAGGACCTTACCAGTGTTTTTTCATGTTTGACCCCAGTTAATACTACCCACATTATGGGTAGTTATGTTTCTGCCAACCATTTTCCAAAACATAAAACTGTACTTTAGTTTTTGTGTTATTTTCCAAATCCGCTAATCTTTCTAAATAAACGTTCAGGATACACCCACCTTAAAACTGAAGTGTTTTGCATATTAACACTTACGCATGATTGTGGAAGGCACAGTAATTGCTTGGTAAAAGCAGTCTTCTCTGGGACTATATTCCCTGGCCACAACCTAATTTTTTTTCTGTGTTGAAATGCTAAAATTGGCAAAAATTTAAAATTTGACAAAAAAATAAACAGTAATAGACACATAATAACAGCTGTGATGGATTAATTATCTCAAGCACATTTCAAGTGGTAGGTTAGTTTGTAGTAGGTTGATTTTTATTTTTTTTTTTTAAATAGTGTACTGGAATGAACTGAACCCAATAACAGTCTGGCAGGTAGAAAAAAAAATAAAATTTACCTCTCCAGTAGTATGTTTTGGAAAATGGTTGGCAGTAAAGTAAGACATATGCGGGTTGTATTTACTGGAATTAAACATGCAAAATCACCGGTTGGTCCTTTAAGGCCAAATGATCTTCGTTCCATTTTACATCTATGAAATAAGATTATCTTCAAATTTAGATGCTTTTAATGGAGATTGCCCAGGTTTATCATTATTTTGCTGGATCCTTTGTGCAGAAGGCTGACTCACTTACTGTCCTGCTCCAGGAAAATGACCTCAGCAAACACACTGCAACACACTCGGCTTCTTCGCGGATACATATACTGATATGGATGAAAAGCGAGAATGCTTTGTCCTTCCTCAGACGCTGCCACCCGTGCTGCCCCGCCTCGTAGCTGTCAGCAAGACAAAACCCCCAGAGATGGTTGTGGAGGCCTACAGACAAGGACAGCGTAACTTTGGAGAAAATTATGTGAGTATAAAATGCTACTGGTTTGCATCCCTTCAAGATTTTTTAGTGTCATGACCATATCTTTGGTGGAATAAATTTGGAATAAATCGAGTTTAAATGTGTTCTTGTGTCTCGCCACCAGGTTAATGAACTGGTGGACAAAGCTTCAGATCTTCTGGTTTGTTGACATATCTTATGACAGCATAGACTTTTTTTCCCCCCTACCTTTATCTGTGGCAGTTTTTAGAGTGTTTCCTTTCTCCCGATCCAGATTTTAGAGTCATGTCCAGAAATCAAGTGGCATTTTATTGGTCATCTACAGAAGAATAATGTCAACAAACTTTTGGGTGAGAATGTATAAACTTATCCTGTCATCTCTCTCCCCTGACTGTTTCTGGCTCCACTGCCATATACTCAAACTCTAAATTTCCTGTTGTCTTTTGTCACTCATGTTCGTTTCCAGTAGCCACTGTGGCTTAACACAATGATATGTTAGTTACTTTTCGTTGTTTTCAGGTGTGCCAAACCTGTTCCTTGTGGAAACAGTGGATTCGGTAAAACTGGCTGACAAGGTCAACAGCTCATGGCAACGTCTCAGAGGAGCCAGCACACAGAGATTAAAGATCATGGTGCAGATCAACACCAGCGGAGAACAGAGTTAGTATTCATTTCATCTCTTCTTCAGGACTCCATCTAACATTCTGCTGCTTTCATTGTGTGAGCTGAATGAAACACCTGCTTTCACATATGCATGGATGTTGTAGGTAAACATGGTCTACCTCCAGAGGAAACGGTCATCACAGTGAAACACATCCTGTCTCACTGCTCCGCCCTGCAATTCTCAGGACTCATGACCATCGGACGTTATGGCTATGACCTCAGCTTGGGCCCTAATCCAGACTTTCAGGTATCACAAATTCAATATAGTTTAAAAAGGCACAAAAGGTAATGAAAACAGGGTGCTTTTGAGAGCAAACTGTTTGAATTGTGTGTTCTAACACTAACAATCGGCAATAATTGCAGTTATTGCTGAAGTTTGCCTGCATGAACGATCACTAACAAGATCAACATTAAAGGACCATACCAGAGATTGTGCATGTTTGAGCCTAATATATTTAATTTTCATACATGTTATGTTACTGACAATCATTTCCTAAAGGAAAAAACCATATTTCAGCTTTCCTAATATTTTGCAAAATCTCTTAATCTTTCAAAATCAAATATTCAAGCGATACACCCACCTTAAAAATCCATGTTTCGCCTGCTAATAGTTACGCAGCTTTATGAAGTTAGTCTTTTAAATTTTTCAATAAACACAGGTCTTCTTTTGGGACTATATTCCCTAGTGGAGACATACATTCACTCANAAATTTTTCAATAAACACAGGTCTTCTTTTGGGACTATATTCCCTAGTGGAGACATACATTCACTCAGCACTTTTTATTGCGCTTAAACGCTAAAATTACTCAACTTCGAAAAAAAACCCTGAGTACATGTCTTGTTTGCAATGATAGATTACCTATCCCAAGAATGTTTCAAGTAACAACTTGATTTTAATAGCGTACCAGAATGAACTGAAACAAATGGCGGTCTGGAAGGTAAGAAAAATATTTTTAAATTCACTGTTCCAGTCGTATGCTTTGGGAAATGATTGCCAGTAACGTTACATGTATGAAAATTTAATATATTAGGCTCAAACATGTNTGCTTTGGGAAATGATTGCCAGTAACGTTACATGTATGAAAATTTAATATATTAGGCTCAAACATGTACGATCACAGGTATGGTCCTTTAAGGTATAAAAAGTTATTTAACAAAATTTGAGTTGTATGTACTGTATATCTACAACTGAGTAGAAGCCACATCTGCTTACACTGATACTCACCATGGATCTCAAAGTACCTGTACTCGTACCTGAGTAGCATCTCAAGGTGGATTTTTCTTCTTCGTGCCAAACAGTACAACGTTAATTAGACTGGATGAAATGGAAAAAAACACAATGCTGAAAAACAGAACCTAATAACAGATTTTGAAATCTAATTACAACATAAACGGCTCTAAAACACATAATGAAAGCAAAATAACCCCAAAGCATTGCATCTTTGTAGATGCTGCTGAGTCGGAGGCAGGAGGTGTGTGACAGTCTGAAGCTGCCTGTGGAGGAGGTGGAGCTCAGTATGGGCATGTCCACAGACTTTGAACATGCGGTGAGTATCATACTTTCTTGTACCTGCTAATACCGTTCTCTTAGCATTCATCAGTTTTTGGCAAACATTGGCGTGTGGTATATACTGTATTTATGAGGTTAATGCATATGATGTAAAGGCTCATACAGACTGCATTTTGGAGTTGTTATAGATGAAAGTTAATCGTCATACAGTCTGATATGGATTACAACTAAGATTTTTATTACACTATTCTTGCACAGTGTGGCATGCAATTAAATTATAAGATTGCTGTTGTCGCACTGTTTGCAGGAGGCATAAGTCAATGTATGTAGTCGCTACATACATTTCTGTCCAATCAAATCTGTAGTTTTAATACTGTCCTGCTCTCTCATGTGTTGACTAAACATTTTCTGTCTTACTGTACATGCTCTCATGTGTTGAAGATCGAAGTGGGCGCCACGAATGTACGCGTCGGAAGTATTATATTTGGCAACAGGGAATATCCCAACAGTGCGGCGAACACTCCCACTCCCAGTCCCGAGAAAACGTCAAAGGTTGTGTCAGAGGAAGCTGCTAAGAAGATGCAGCACCTCACCGTGTCTGAACACTGAGAACAACATCTTCTCCTGAAATACCTTTTAAAGAAAACAAAAACACTCTTCACATGCAGACAAACTGATCAGAGCTGTCAAGCAGATTTTTCCAGAGCCATGTGGAGTTAGGATTGCAAATTTCCATGTTGTCTTACATAGATTAAAATTGTATTTCTTCATTTTTTGTGTGCCCTTCTTGCTCTTTTAAGCATCAACAGTGGCGCTTGGTATAGATATAGTTTAACTTTTTTTTAAAGTAGAATCTCTAATAGTAGAATCTCTACTAACCTGTAGTGCTTTGACTTAATCCTCATGCAGAGTTCTGCTACAGTATTACTGGAAATAAGACATGACCGTAGCCCCATTTCCCAAAAGCATCTTAAGCCCCATTTACACCTTGCAATAGCATGCGATCTGCATTTGGATATGTTATCTGGATAATGAAATGCATGTTAATGCAAGATGTAAATGCTTGCAGAACACACTGTGATTGGAATCCAATCCGATCTGCCAGTCTGCATACAGATGTGGTCTGGCTTACATTGTGATCAGTACAACTAGCAAGGTGTAAATGTAATCTATACAGCTGGGACAGCCTTAGATTAAAATCTGCCTCGTCTTCCCAGCCTCACTTGCTCTTGCTCTTATTAATTTTGAATCAGGAGTTGGGACTTGCTGTAAATGGCTACCTGCACCCAGAATGCAGACAGTGACACAAAAAGTATTGTCTTAAAAACTGATAAATATGAATGGATGAAGGAGGCAGGATGGGCTTTAACGGCTTTAACAGTCCGCCTACTGAGATCCAAATACAATGAGGCAACATAAGATTCTTTTGGCAAACAGGACTCTCATTCGATTTTGTGCCAGCAGTAAAATTACTGAAAACACAGTGACTTGAATTTACAGGAACTTAGAAGAGACCAAGTTTGGTGAATTTTGTTGTGATGATGTGATATTTTATACCTAACTCATTTCCAACTCAAGATGTGACAGTGCTGAAATGTGCTTGACTGTGTACAGTGTCCGAGTTCAGGAGTTCCGTACAGTACGATTTTTGTTTTACAGCTGAAAAAAAAAAAAACTTGATTTAATTAAACATTTATCCCTTTATAATGACACATAGCATTGTGAGTTTGATATTGTTTGGTACAGTGTGTGGTCAAATCTTTATTCTTGATATAAACAAAATACAAGCTGAAGAAAGTCATTGTGTTTAGTTTGTGTAACGGTCTTTTTGTAAGTGAATGAATGCGAGTTAACCTATGCAAAATGGTGATTTTTGCTTTTCGTGGAATTTTACACTGCAGCTATGGTAGTTTTGCTGTGGTTTTGTCTAAGATCTCATAAGGCAGCGTGTTTTCCTGTCTCCATGAAAAAGCATTCACTGTTCAGTGATAAAAGCTCTGATAGTCACGGCTGGATATGTGATTCCTCTCTTAAAATGGTGTTTCAGTATTGTTTCATTGGGAATCTGGCTGAGGGAAGCCAAAGCCAAGCAATAAATTTTGCCATTAAAAATAAAGCTCATTTGCTGTGTATTTATTCTGTTTAAGGTAATATTGCATTACAAAGAAATTCTAGACAGGATAAAGTTTCTTTATCTTTAAGTATATGGACAACCAGATCACAGTAAAAACGAGCATTTTCATTCAAAAGCTTTAAAAAAAATCCCAACGACCAAATGTTTAATGCTAAGAACCAAACTCAAATCTAAACTCTAAATATGGATCATTATAGTCAAGTAACTGAATTTCAAGATCAATAAAATGATGTGCTGCTGGATAAAAGCAACCCAAATTAGCTTACAAAAGTACAGTAAATCCGGCTTAAACTCAGCAATAAGACAAGCTGTGACAGCTCAATAAATAAGTTCTGTGACGCGGATAGAATAATAAACTTAGCAGAATCCTTGAAAATGACGTGTATGCCATTCAATCTGTGTAAAAGGTATTATAAAACGAACAGGACCTGTTACTTACAAATAATATTCCTGTCATTAATAGACTAGTATCACAAACTATCTACAGACTTGTCTGGTACAATGTACAGCAAATTAAATTTTAGCTAGAAACTATATACAGCAGGATACAAGAACGCCAAAAACTAGGTGATTACTGAGGTTTTGGCTGATGGCAATCTTTTCACAGACAATCACCATTAAGGAATCCTAAAGTAAGAAAATTATGTGCCGTGCTAAATATGATAGGAATCGACTGTTTGTATATTGACCAACAATGCAACATTTCATCTTCAATCATACCAAACTATTCATCCATTCCTGTTTGACCACAAGCAAAATAATGACATGTCTAAAAAAAACACAAGAAAGGCAAATGGAATGTGCTAACAGAACCCGAAAACCAGCATAAAAATTTACAACAAAGTAAACACTGCCCAAGATTAATAATTACTTGCAGAAATTTCCTTGTACATTAATGGCTGATAATGACACTGCCTCTCTCCACTTGGATTTTCTGCACTGTGGATGGATGTCTCTCCGTTTCAATCCGTAAGCTCCATCTATTTTCACTGATGCCATTTTCTGTTGCTGGCATCAACTGAATTGACATTACACCAGTTTCTTGGCCTCGAAGAAGCTTTTCAGGTGCTTCATCTGCCAAATGCCAGTGACGATGAGGATGAGAGTCTGAGCGATGGACCACCAGAGCACACGCTGGTTGGTGCTCTCGCTTGTCATGCGGAATCGCTCCTCACGATACTGTAGAAGACACGACATGTACTGAAGGCACTAGGTATGATCATAGCGAACAACATATACACATTTGTATAAGCAAAACTCAGTCTGGCAATATTACGTATCCTGATCTACATTCTAAGGGCTGTTATCTCAGGTTTGTTGGCAAAGAATACAATGTTACAAGCGTTTTACATCTCTTGCTATACTTAAGTTTTTCACTGACCCTCTGATAGTTTTGCTCTTTCTGGATCTGTTCAACTTGGTCCAGTAGCTGCCGAACTCTCAGCTGCAGTTCCGTGAGTTTGTCCTTAGCTGCAATTTCTGGATAATTGTTGGTATGTTCCCCGACCTGAATATCCAGATGGACTCTCTGAAACATTGAAACACATCGCCAGTGTGCAAATTAACCTGTTGCAGGCAGTTTGAAATCTATCAATTGTGTTCTGTGGAAAAGATGAAGAAATTTATCATTTCACTTTATACAAAAACATGCATGATTGCTTACATTGAATAAAACCTGACAATGAAATTGTTACTGATTAATATTTGTGCCAAAGATTAAAAAAAAAAAAAAAGNAAAAAAAAAAAAAAAGGACTTGTCAGCCTGTCAAAAATTTGACAAATGACTTGATCCCTACCAGCTTGCCTCCCGCAAACAGAGCCATCTTGGTAGAGTTGGAGTGCAAACAGATCTGATGTTCTCCAGGAGTATGAGAGGTAAAGGTGAACCGACCATCCGACCCATACTGACGGGAAAGAATAATCTGGAAGAATTGTAAGAAATATATTAAATATTCACATTTTATTTACATGTATGCATGTGTTTAATACAACCTGACGTTATTCTTCTATCGTTACCTTGGTATCTGGATCCTTGATCTCGACATGCATCCCAAGGCCAGGGGTGGCTGGGAGGAAGGAACTCGTTTGCTTGTCCCACAGCTGAGTCCTGTATTTCCCTTTTGACAGAAAAACATGACACAGATGACATCACTTTATGCAGTCATCTTTCAAAAGACAGCACCTTTGCAAATCAGCTATACCAAAACACTTCAGTTAATGTATAAATAGTAAGTCTCAAGCTACATTATTTTTTCTGTGGTCCCACAGTGGTAGAACAAGTTACCCAAATCCACTAGATCTGCCAAATCCTTCTCAGTCTTCAAAAAAAATTAAATTAAAAAATAATAATAAAAAGACTTATACCTACACACCTGAAGGTCTTCGGAAATTATATTAACTACATTTTCTTAAGAAAAACTATATTATTGTTGCACCTGCTACAGCCCTCTGGCACTTATATGCAGTCAGACTGGATCTGTGGCTCCTCCCTTTTGTAGTGCATTACCTTACTCATATGTGTCTTTGGATAAAAACATCAACCAAATTAAGGACTGTAAAAGTAATTTAAGACATGTCATTAAACAAGGCTTACCACAGTCATTCAAGAGCTTTACAACTTTCCAAGAAACTTCTGACCCTTACCGTGGGTAACTTCTCTTCAGCCCTGTTAGTGCTATATACAATAAATTACACCATACAGCATGTTAACCTAATTGTGTGAATAGTGTGCAAGTATGTGGATTATGAACTTGTCAGGAGGACACAGGAAGTCTACAGGGTGATGTAAAGAAATTCAGTCGTACAGGCCCAGCCCTTCACTGGTGCAGTACAAGATTAATGGTAAATTTGAGTTTCCTATTTGAAAATATCATCACACTATTGAGATCGTAAATCACTGTTTAAATTAGCTTTAGTTTCAGGCGGAAAATACTTGGAGTTTCAGTTATAATCCCTTTCTTTTACAAGTTATTTAATTCTGCCGTCACATCCGGTGCAGTGTAGAGATGCTAATAATAGCATATCCTTATTATTCATTTTTATGACATAAAACATATTTTGATGACCACCTCCAAGAAAAGATGCTACTAAGAAACTTTTGAAGTTTTTGAATGACATTAAAGATTTTATTTTGGATATAAACCATTAACTCAAGGATCGATGTTAAATTAAGTATACAAGGCTAAGCAAAAGAGCCTCCAGCAAATTTTAATAGTTATGATTTCTACTAGTCTGAATCCTGTGGAACCTTCCGTGTTATTGCCACAATCAATGCACCACATTTGCAGCCGCCAGCTGTTAGCGTGCATTGGTGGTTAGCTAAGTCAACTAGCTAACGAGTCAGCAGCTTACCTATGACCATGGTCTCGTCAGGAATTTCCTCAATGAAACATTTTTTCTCCGTCTCCCCTATGTGGAAATACAGCGCGTAACTTGGATAAATCCAAGCTAATATAAAAAGAAATGCATCAGAAGGGACACGGAGCATCATAGCTTCTCTCACTTTACATCAGCAGAGGAACTGGTGCCACAGCCTGCTGACGTCATCTCCCACAGCGGAAGAAGGACGGGGATTTCCTGTAAAGAGATGTTTTTGGCCCTGAGTTCAGGCTCTCAGGTACTTTTTTTTTTTTTTTTTTTTTAACCTAAACTGTGAACATTTTTTTCCCCCATTTCTTGCAAAACCAAACATACAGTGGGGTCCAAAATTCTGAGGCCCACTGTGAAAATGCTTCTATTTTACATTGTTTTTGAATTTAATAAAGATTTTTCACTACAAATGATAAAATCAAATTAATAATTTGAGTGAAAAGTTGTATCTTTGAAAAATGTACATGAATTTCAGAATATCTTAGTATTTGGTATGCCTCCCTTTTGCTTTAATGACAGCATGTACTTGAGATGGCAAGGACTCCACAAGTTTGTACAAAACCTGATGACCTAAGTTATCCCAGCATGATGTGACAATGTTCCAAAGAGCTTTTTGTGATGTCAGACTTTGTGATTATTTCAAGATTTACATGGAAAACATCATGGATTTTCAATGTGGTCTCAGACTTTTGGAACCCCACTGTATATTCCTATTAAAATATTGTGATCAAATCCAAATTTCATATACATAGATGTCAAAAGGTAACTTCAAGTTTATTAACTTTTGAAAATGATTTGGAACTTCAAAAACTGAAATCTATCAGTACCCTTAGATTGTGAGTAGATGGCTACATGACATGTGACAGTGAATGATTTTTATTCACATGATGTTAGCTTTTGTATGTATTTGATATATCTGCTGGTGGGATACATTTTTAAACTGTCCAGTGCAGAGATAAGCATGTTGTTGAAATAAAGAGGGAAGGAAAACCTTCATGACTATGGTCCTCCCCAAAAGCAACCCTGACAAGCCAATATCAAATGTCTCACTTTTTCTTTTAAAATTATTAATATGTTATATATATATATATATATAGATCAACAGCTGAGGGGTNCTTTTTCTTTTAAAATTATTAATATGTTATATATATATATATATATAGATCAACAGCTGAGGGGTGGTATATGACAAATCTGTATATTTTAAGACAATGTCATGTCATAATTGTATGCTACTTTGGGCCTATAAACTTAAAAGAAATATGGATTGGGACAAATCCATCACTTGTTGTATTGTTTTATATCTAGGTCTTTTGTCTAATGGATGTTCATGGTCCACTGCTCTATGACAGTTATAATCAAAATATAAAAAGAATCTTGAAAGCAATTTATCACCTCATCAAGTCTGTTGGACAAATGACACATCTTGAAATGATCTTTTAAGAGTGACTATTTAAGGACTGATTATTAAATGATGAAAAAAAAAATACTCTTTTTTTGAATTCAATCATTGAATATATTTTCCAAAAATATTGGAAATACTACAACCAAAAGTCTTCTTCTTCTTCTTCTTCTTCTTCTTCTTCTTCTTCTTCTTATTATTATTATTATTATTATTATTATTATTATTATTGCCTTTGGAGAAATATGGTTAGGACCGCGCTCTAGCAGATTTATGTACAGCCTGAGAGGGAAAACTTGGGGTAAAATATTCTCAATACATTTCCTGGGCTAACAACATTCGCCTCAGCTTTGACAGATAACCTGAACACATTTTAAAACACAGTGACTATAACATCAGAAAATTTAACTTTCGGAGGATATACTGTTTATTAATGTAAATCTGGGTCAGTCGACGAGTTCCGAAGATTATAACTAACTCAGCTACTGGTGTTCTAAGTTGTTCCAGCTAGCTCGCTAATTAGCCAAACCGCTAGCAAGCTAACGTTAGCCAGCTCGCAAACATCGGTTGAATAGCTAAACAGGTTGTAAGTCAGTGACAGCCTGGCTGACTGTCTTTCTGGACAACATAACTTAAACAGAAAGGGTAAGAACTGTTTCCCCATCTAAAGAATATGTGGTAGCTGTGATCTAACTAGTATAATCTATTGTTGACAATTCGCTTAAAATTTACCATGACAGATTGAGTCCTTTATTTGATAGCGACACGGGCATGGAAAGCTTCTGAAATGGAGATGAGTTGACCATAAATTTTGATAATTTCATCAGCCTGGAACTAATAACTGACAGTTTGATTTCTAGTTATGTTATAAAGAAATATAGTTAGCTATTAAATAACATCTGTGTTTCTCACTCTCGGTGTTTGCCTCAGGATTTGGGGATGACGTAATGTTTTTCTCTCTCATTCACGATAACTGTGTGTCTGGTTAATGGCACTAAGTTGCATTGACATTTCACGAGTGACACATTAAATGAAAGATGATCACCAGGATTAGCAGGCCCACTGGCAACCTTAAACATAACATGGACCTGGATTTGGTGTCGGATTTAAAGTGAAAGTATTTACCTCAGGCCCAGCAGAAGCATGGTATGCCATGTGTCAGGATGCGATTATGATTTAGGACTTTGGTATTTGTGCAGTCATGCTATACATTAATAACGATTATATGAGGTGTTTGTAAGCATGACAATGTGTGGGTGTGTGTGTTTGAAGGGATGGTGCAGCCACAACCAGATGGCCCATTGCAGTGGGACATGACAGGAGAGGAGAGTGGGGGGGCCCTGAGGGTCCCACCAGAGCTGGCTGCCAATGAAGTGGTGACCCGGTTGCTAGGTGACAACCAGCAGCTTAGAGGTGGGATGTATTGTCATTAAAGTAATATTTAATGATAATATTTAATGATGTATCTCTGTATTAGCACTAGGACTGGACATTCTTGAAGAAGTACATCACAAATTTTACCTTCATAATAATAATATGAAACTATTTTGGGGGATGATTATTGGTGTTTGCATTACTTACATACAGAAGCATTTCAAGACATCTTTGGTAACGTGGATATGATGACAGATTAAAAAATAGAGTATTTTATCCTTCATTTCACTCAGCTAGAATATTCAGAGATTTGTATGTATTACAGCATTTTTGGACAAGAAAAGACAAGATTTAAGCTGTATCACAAAATTACTGTCATCTCACCTTTATCTTTCTGGTCTCCAGAGGCTTTACGCTGTAGCAACCTAGCCTTACGTCAGCGCTGTGAGGAGATGGAGGGATGGCAGCGTAGAACAAGAGAAGAAAGGGAGTTTCTCAGTTGTCGTTTCCAGGAGGCCAGGGCCCTGGTGGAGAGACTGGCCCAGGAGAACCACTCCTTACAGGGGCTCGTGAACGGACCAGGCTCCTCTTCTAACCACTGCTGCAGCTCCAGTCAGACTGAAGACCAGCAGGGTCGCCCATCAAGGAATGGACCTGTGGGAGCACCACAGGATAGCAAGGTTTCTAAATGCACTTTTCTTTCTTTCTTTGAACACCCCAAATTATTTCTTAACTACACTGATGTTCTTTTCTGTGTCAGCTTCTACTGTTCAGTCTTGTCTTTGTCATTATCTCAGACTCTAGATCAGCGGGAGAAGAAGAGAGTGGAGGAGACTGACCAACACACACAGACCATGCCACCTCGCAGCCTGGTAGGATGTGTGCATGTTTGTAAACTAGTAGGCGTCGATCCCGAAAGTGTCGTGTCTAAGATTTGCATTTGTTTTTGATATCATGTCATCCTATATGTGATTATTTTTCATTTAACGGGTATGTCTGTGTGTCTAGGGTGATGCGAGTGTACATAGCTCTTTGAGTAGTGGTCTCCCCACTCCCCCCACCTCACTTTCAGAGGCCTGGGGGCAGGTAATGGGTGGGGAAAATAGCCAGGTGAGCCTGCCCACTCCATCCTGCTTCCACCAATCAGACTCCTGACACTTAGCCTGTGTCCCTCCCACTTCTAGTATGATCCTTCACCCCACCTTATGCTCTGTTACATTCAGTCGCTGGCTGGAAATCCGGACTTCTTAGATGGAAAATGTTATGGAACAGCCTGTTATGTTAGAATTCTGAATACAAAACCTAGTTAAGAAGATGCAGTTGTCTAATGGTAAATTGTTTTTAGAATCGGTATGATTCTCAAAATACAAGTAAAAAATGAAAATGACAAAGATTCATTTACAGTGAAGATTTTATGCTAACTAGTTAGCTTGGCTTTCCAAATATAACTGATGTGGCATTAGCTGTTGTATCAGAAACAGGGCCTCTGGAATGGATGATTTCAGAAGACAAAATAAATGCTGACATGAAACTTCAGTTGTCCAACTTTGAATGGAACATAGCATTAACACACATCTACCTGCGTTATCACCCACCAGTTTATTCTTTAACCTGCCTTTCTTTGTCCTTATAGAAACCTCGGCTAGTCCTCTCATCTAACTCTTGTACTTTGTGTTATCTCTGGGTTTTGTTTTTTCATGTATCTGTGCTCTTGGCCTGGTAATTGGAGGTCTGTCCGATTATGTTGGTATCCACTCCCTTATGTCAGCACTTGTCTCTGCACCCATCCATCCATGATTCTTCCACTCTATCTTTCTCTGCAGCCTGTAGAAGATGCAAATGAGTTCCTGCAGTTGCTGAAAAGCCACAAAGAAAAACTGGAGGAAGGGATGACAGAGCTGAGGAGAAGGAATGAAGAGCTGGAGAGGGAGAGAGATGACGGAGAGAAGGAGAGAGAGCGAATGCGTCGCAGCATTGAACAGCTAAGGGCTAAACTGGCCCAGGCGCAGGTAACATTCCTGACACAAGCTCTTACAAATGAGAATTTCTGTTTCCAATTGCTCAGGCTATTAACCAATCACTAAACTAAACTGTTACAGTTATTGTTTCTCTCTCTTACATCTAGTAGTCATTACAAATTACAGCCATTCAGCTGCTTGTAAATATAAAATAAATTGTGATAGATACAGAAAAAAATAAGTTGGATATCTTTGTCCTAAAAAATTGTTTTAATTGATGTTTCTGATAGGCTTGCAGTGTTACAGAGGAAGTCGTTCAGCATCGCTCTGAGGCACAGCACTCTTCTGACAGGTATGTCATCACATGTTCTCCCAAATACAAAATGCTTCAGTGAATGTTTGAAACAAACCGCACTGAAATGGCTCCCTACTTTGAACATTCTGTTGCCATTAGCAGCTATAGTATTGAGTGCCACTTTTTTAATCTCGATTACATGAATACCTGCAGACAATTCTCCTCTGTCAAATGACACTGGCATGCAGTTTAAGAAGTTTTCTATGTCTTCTTTATAATGACTTCGCTGTGAGCTGTGTCCTCCTCCCTCTTTTCCTGTTTCCTTTTCCAGCTCGAGCCTGGCTAAACTCACTGAGCAGCTTCAGGCCACACAGGGCAGGTAAGCCCTCGGCTCTGTGCAGCTTTCTCTTTCTCATTGTGTGCATGTCTGTTCTCCATATTTCTGTCCCTTTGACTCAATCTACTACTCCCTGCCCGTGTCTCACCTTTGAAGCAATGTTGCCCGTTTGTGTTCATTATTTTCCTCCATTAGTTATTTTTTTCATGTAGCTTTTTTTCTGTATAATATTTTAATAATATATCTTGGTTAAGAAATCTTAACCAGCTCTGTTATCATAAAACTAATATATTAAATCATAAATATTTAACTTTATCAAAAAAATATAAATATAAAACACTATTTTATAATTGTATACACCTTCTAATTAATATTATAACAAACTTCAGTTAGGGCTGGGTGATAAATCGATTTAATCGATTAATTCAGTGTTACGTTTTGGCACGATGTGTAAAATGGCTGAATCAGAAAATCGAGATTTAAAAAACATCTACTATCTAACTATTTTTAACGAGGAAAATGCAGCAACGGCTCACTCTCCGTCAATCAAGCCCATTTCCGTTTTGTGCGCGTTAAATCTACAAGCCTTGTTTATACTTTCATGTGACCGTGAGAATCCATGGCTCCGTCTGCAGCGGACACGGATGCAGTTATTAAATTTACCAATCAACTGTCCATCACATTCGCTGATGTCACGCCCATGAAGCTTTCAGCAGGTCAGACGTGCTAGAAAGATGGCAACAAACACTTCAAACTGCAGATGAGCTCGTTTCTAAAAAAGGTAACATCACTTCATCATTTGGAAGTTGTTTGGTTTTGCGCTTCACAGCACGGAGCTCCTATAAACTTTACAGACCTGTTTGCTCCACGCTTCACGGCGTGCAGCAAACGGGTCTGTAGGTGGAATACTGTAACATGTCAGAGCATCAAGCCAGAGGCAGCAGACAGGCTGGTGTTCCTCACAGGAACCTATACAGTACATTGCTGCAAAAAACTTTTATTTTAAAAGTTTTTGTTTAGAAGGCCCGACAATTTATTATTTTAATAAAGAAAATACTAATTTGAATTAGGGTTTTTTTTTTGTTTTTTTTTAACANAAAAAAAAAAAAAATAAAAATCAATTAAAATCGAAAATCGGCCATCATTGTGAAAAAAATTGAGATTTTATTTTTAGGCCATATCGCTCAGCCCTAACTTAAGTTATAGAATTGTATAATTTTAATTTACTTGAATCTTCCAATTCCTGCCTTCACATTATAGTTTTAAAAGCTGATTTCTGTAAGCCTATATTTGACATTATAATGGCATACCAGATCGAACTGGAATATAACTTTATTAAATTGTAAATTTTATGTGCAGTAAGTATTTTGGAATGTAGCTGCTGAAAACCTGTGGCAGTGTCACTTTTTTATACGCTAAGCTGTAAATAAAGGTTAGCTGACATGACTTCATAGGTATCGGGAGCTGGAGGAGAAGCTTGATTACCTGCAGAAGAGTTCAGCTCAGCGGGACAGAACTGAAGCTCTACTGAAACAGAAGGACAAGGACTGTGCCCAGGTGTGTTTACATATTTCTGGTTGGAAAAACTTGATTTGTAGGCGGAGGCAGTCACCTTTGGTGTATAGTTTTCCATTTGTACAATTGCACATGACAACATAATCTGAATGAAGGGGCAACTCCACTAAAGTCATGAAGTCTGGGCTAATATTTTATTCAATCTTGGAAGTTTTTTTTTTTTTCCTTAACTAACATTGTATGTTTTTGCAGCTGGCNATTTTATTCAATCTTGGAAGTTTTTTTTTTTTTCCTTAACTAACATTGTATGTTTTTGCAGCTGGCCAAGGACTGTGAGGCTCTAAAAGCTCAAGCAACATCACTGTTAGGAGAGCTAAACGAGAGACAGAGCTGTCTCCAGAAGAGTGAGCATGAACGTAAAATACTGGAGGAAAAGTAAGTTGAGAAGTCTAGGCATAGTGGACTTATTTATATTCTGCTTTGGGTGTGCAGTGGTTTTTATTTGTGTTTCTCTGTTCTAATTTTGTGTGTTGCTTGTGTTGGCAGGCTGTGTAGTAAAATGGATGCTCTTCAGGTGGCCGAGCGTGAGCTGGAGCAGCAGAGGAAGCAGCATAATGTGGCCATGGACAAACTGTTGCTTCAGACCCAGAGCCTGGAACAAGCCCTGAAGACAGAGCGACATCTCGTCACAGAGGAGAAGTGGGCCTGCCAACACACACATGGATACATAACTGTCATGGAACTTATGGAATATCACAAAATTTAGAAAGATTTATGTCAAAGAAGGAAACTTGAGAACTTGATAAATTTGTTTCCCGTGTTAATGCTGTTTTTCAGAAGATTTAATCTAAGACTCATTTAGAACTTATTTCAAATTAAACCGTCTTACAAACCAGGAAGTCAGATCACGAAAACACTGAAAATAGTGAACACAGAACAAGGACCCATAACACCCTAGTGTAGCTGACCATGCAGCCACCAGAGGTTTATGCAACTGCCCAAGGTTGATGCATGCACAGTGATATTAGGACACTGTGGTGGTTAGATCGTTAGTGTCCTTTACCTGAATTTTCCTTAAAATTTTCCTGGATAGTTGTTGCTCTGTGACAGCAAACACTATCTTAGTGAACACAATCCTTCAACCAGCTTCAATCAATGGATGAAATATATCTTTTAGTATACTAAAAAGATGTGTCCTAAAATATAAGTTTTCCTTTTGTTGAGTATTTTTGATCCATCATATGTAAAAGTGGTTTTGGTTGTGTAGACTTCCCCCTGTTCTATATGTCTCACTTTGAGCCAATTATTTGTGTTTGATTCACATGTAAGGCAAATGTGAAAATGGAGGTATTTGTAGCAGCATACAGTAACAGTCAAATACACCACAGTGCATCCTGTTGTACACGCTATATATACGTTGTAATGTATGGAAAAAATAAACTCTGCTTCCTTTTTCTTCCCAAAGGAAAAAACTGACACAACTGCAACATGCCTACACTTGCCTCTTTAGAGACTATGATTCTAAGCTGAAGAATGAGGTAAAAAGACATTTAATCATCTATATGCCCTCATGACTTTTGCTGCTTTGCTTGTTAATGTCTTCTTCCCCTGTGTTTTTGTGCGCGTTTCTGTCTTCCAGGGGGGTGATATACGCAGCCAACTAGAGGAGGCAGAGCGAGCACTGGCCCTGAAGCAGGATCTGATTGATAAACTGAAGGAAGAGGTGGAGCAACAGAGAGGCTCACTGGAGACTGTACCTGTTCTCACTGCACAGGTGAAGTGACTCAGATGCCTGCAAACTGATTCAGAAACATTTAACTGTGGTACCAGGTAGGGCAGGGATGGGCAACTTTGATGAAAACGGGGGCCAATAAAATTTTCATTCTCACGGTCAAATTAAATAAAACAAAAAATAAGGGAGATTTTCTGGGACATGTACTGGACTGGACCTGATCCTGTTCTCTTATTGAAAGCTTTGCTACCATGGAATGGATGGTAGTAAATACCGCATCAGTAATGACCAAGCAATTGAGCGCCCTCTGCTGATGGGTGGTGGTAATAAAGGAAAACACTTTTTATTATAATTTTCATTTTTATTAATTGACAAGTCATCCAACGGCCTGATAGATCAAAGGTGCAGGCCCGCAGGCCGACACTTGCCCATCCCTGAGGTAGGGTGATTTGAATAAATGCTTATGACAAAAAAGCAAACAGAGAACTTTGTACATATAATTGGCTCATTGGGGCTCCTGGTAGCTGCAGGGTCCTAAGCAGCCACTTAGTTCTCTCAAGACTTGGGTCAATGTTGTGCCCTTTTCTTTCTCCTCCTTGACCATGTCATATGCAGTCAATTTTTTAGATTTAGTTTTGGTTCCATAAACAAACACGTGATCCTTGGAGGGGAAAATGGGAAATGGAGAATTTTCCAGATTCTGTTTCTGTGTTGGAGGTTATATTTTAGAAGTTCAACTTGACTAAACATGCAGGCAGAAACCAATATACTAAAATGCACTTATCACAAACAAACTCCATTTATTGGCTAATTACATATTCTGAACATCATGGTAGTTTGTCTGGATTCATTAGCTGAGTCACTTTTTAGTCAAGGATGTATATTAGCCAAACCCAAATTACAGTGGAAAGAATGAACCTTCTTCTCTGTTTCACTGTCTACATATTTTCTCAGGCTGAGATCTACAAGGCAGACTTTCTAGCAGAGCGGGAAGCGAGAGAGAAGCTGCATCAAAAGAAGGAGGAGCTGCAGGATCAGCTGACTCAGGCCATGGCTGAGATTGACAGGCTCAAACAGGAAGCAACATCACGGTAAAACATGTTTACAACTCCCTCTGCTGATTAAAAATACTCAATCTCTATACTTTTTATTGAGCTAATTATTTGCCCTAGAAGTGGATAGGAACTCATAAGCATCAGTCATGTAGAAGTGTGTAATCAGTCAATATGTTCAGGGTTATTCTGTATAGTCCTTGTGTAGTGACTAACCTTCCCTGCCCTCAGTTCAATTGGTAATCTGATGCTGTGTAAGCATCTTGAAGTGACTTTTGTTGTATTGTAGCTGTTGCCAAAGGCAAAGTTGTTAGCATATTGTCAAGAATTGTACATCAGTCAACACTAAAGTGGCTAAATTTAATAAAAATTCATTTTTTATTCTCAGTTTTAGCCTTTATCTGAGCTAGCAAGCATTTTTACATCCCAAAATTGAGCTTTTCAAAAATGCTTTCCAGAGTGGATAATATCTACTTTTGTCCTAGTTGCGTATGAAATGTATATCTATATAGACATGGAACCAACAAGTTTCCATATGTTCGACTCTCTTTCAGTGTACGTATGGAACAAATGAAGCTCAGACACCTGGAGGACTTTCCTCCACGGGCTCAACACATTCCCCCTCCACAAGGTACATTACAACACACATGCATGTGTAAAATTACACACATACACACACACACACACTTTTGCTCACTTGTACACTTGGATGTAAAATAATGCTCATTTAATATTGACTTAATCCATGAAACTAGGAAGCATGTAAATATAGATTTTTTTTTTAATGTTAAGAACTTTTGTAACATTATTTTTCCTCTAATCCTCTCTACAGGTGTGTATGGTGCAAATTTTAACACAGCGCCCCCTCCGTCCTCCTTCCGCAGTCAGGGTTTGCCACAGGTTGGGGATCCAGGAGCAGTTGGGGCTGAGGAGCTGCCAGAATTAATATGTCCTAAGTGCCAGTACCAGGCTCCAGATATGGACACGCTGCAGATACACGTCATGGACTGTATACAGTAACACGTGGTTGTAGTACACCAACACACACTGATATACCAGTATACAAATACAGCTTTCAGCGTGTCTGCTCCTGGTTCTAATCTAATTTTCCAGTATTACCATACTGGAGAATACCATACTCGTATGGTAATTACACCTTACTCTGCCAGGCAAAACACACACACACACACACACACACACACACACACACACACACATATTACATACTCACACATATTGTGGATTGTATATGTATTAAAAAAAATCAGATGGAATCAAGGGGAAATCAGATGACAGTATTGTACAAAACGAATGACAGCCAGTAAAGCAGCATGGTATTTTCATGAACTGCTCCGTGGATTTATTTTGTCCAGTTGTTTTTCCATGTATTTACTCTTCACTGCAATCCATCCTTTTCATGTCTTTATTTTCTCCCTGCACTTGTTGCGTTTATTTCTGTTTCCCTTTTCCAATTCTTTGCCACAAAGACGGCAGAGTAATGAGTACATCAGCATATGTAGATTTGTCTCAGCCCCTTTTCTCGCAACTCCTCACTCCAGTGGTCTTTTACCGGCTGAAGAGCTGCCTATATGCCGTGGAGTAAGTGGGTGTAGTTTAATCTCATCATTCATGATATAGATATACCATATATCATTATGATTAAGATAATGAAACGTAAAATTATGTGGTATTTCAGAGGGGTACTGTTTCTCATGACAGTGAAAGGAATTAACTGCAAAAGAAATGAGAATGTGAATAACCTAGTGAGCTTTAAATAATAAAAGTATATTAAAATATGTTTTGTAATAAATGTTGCCTGTCTACATTACCTCAAAACATTGTTAATGTATTTTGTATTAGAGATGGGTATACTCTATTGAAAAAAGTAGCCATTTTCTGTGTTCTGTGCCTGTGTACACCTTTCACTGCACCACTTCTTTATCTCTTATCCTAGATGTGACCCTTGACCCAACAGAGACTTTTTTGCCCCTTATATTCTGTGTATCTTTATATGTGGCGCCAGTTAGCTATTTATCTATCAGAATGTGAGCACATTGAGGTTCCTTAACAGATTCTACGAATGTTGTCTGTAATTATAGATGATTTGGTGCAAAAATACCGTTTGAAACTGTTGAAGATATACGAAATAAATATCTGTTAATCAGACCTGATCCGACTGGGTATTTTTTAATCAGTGCAGAAACTGTGTGTGTGTGTGTGTGTGTGTGTGTGTGTGTGTGTGTGTGTGTGTGTGTGTGTGCGTGCGTGCGTGCACGCACGCGCGCCTGTGTCAAACAGTTTACGACACAGCTGGGAATAGAATAGCTTGACTTTTTCATGGTGGTATTCAATTCAGTTATAATAGATGATTATATTATGCATTAATTTTGACAACATTGGTGTTAGAAGAGATTAATATATCGATTAAGAAAAATTATACAATATATAGTGCAACAGTATATAATCTGACGGCAGGTGACGCTTTACATCCCGCAGCAAGTCTGACAGGGACACATATAATCAGACCAGAAATTACAAAATAGAAGTCTGACATACTATTGGTTCAAATCGAACTTTTAAGTTCATAGTTCAAAGTACTTTGATTTAAGTTTTATTTGCTTGTACAAAAAAAAAAAAAAAAAAAAAAAAAACCTGTAAGAAAAGCCTAGAAAAGATCAAGAAAAGACAACGTCTGACTCAAAACGTTGACTTTTTGAGTCAGACTATTTTCCCCTTTATTTTTCAAACTTTGGCTATTTGATGAAATATTTTGCTCAATTTATTTTGTGCCCTAAAACGTTTCAAATTCAACTAAATGAATTTTACTTTAAAAGTTACTACCGGAACCCATATCTTTGTGTTGTAGCTGTCTTTACACTGGTGTCCAGCAGGCAGCACAGACCAGACCGGCAGACGCTGAACCAGACGTGGCTCCGTTTATCCGTGCGTCTTTTATTTACCGGTTTACGAGGCTGGCGTTGTCCGTTTGAGGCGTTCTTCAGACAGGCATGTCAGACTCAACTTCTCCGCCCCCTCTGGCGGAGCCTGTGGGAACTGAGGGGTGTTTTCCCCCAGGTTACAAGCCTTTCAAACCCGAAGAACACGGCCTGGAGCGCGGCTTTCGTCTCACAGCATTTTCGGACCTAAAAGGATGAGGGTGTAAGGTCCCCCAGGAGGCTCTGCTCAAACTCCTGGCGGGACTGGAGCCAGACCGGGCCGACGGGAATGGGAAGGCCGGTGACCAGACATCGGAGTTCGACCAACAGTTGCCCGGTCCCCGACTCGGTAAGGGCAAGGAAACACCAAACCTTCACGGTGTTGCTGTGCGGAGTTAGCATCGCTCATAAGACGCAGCGAGCTAGCTAACTCTAGCTAACTATGCTAGCTAGCTCATATGGCACTTCATTTGACAAGTGGGCAGCTACGGGTGAATAAAACTCATATTTGTCTTTAATAGCTCTAAGATATCTGTGTAGTTTGTTTATGTACCGCATACGGGTTTAAGTTATCTTGCGTTATAAACGTAAGTCATAGCTAGCTAAGAGCGTCAGTAAGAGGACATATGCTCACTGGGTTATCAAATCACCAGGCGAAGAAGCAACTATGATTCAGCAGAAATGTTTTTGGTGCTTTGAGTGCAAAGTTCACGGTCTCACTACTCGTCGGAACACTTCTGTTACGTGAAGGCCTTTCACAAAGTTAGAGCTATGTGGGAATGGGAAAAAGAGTACATAGAAGCAGTGTATTTATGCAGTTATGCCTGTTTGTGCACATATTTTGTGTTATTCCAGGTATAGGGATGGACTGCTCTGTGATTCCTCTGAGGCATGGAGGGCTGTCACTGGTCCAGACCACTGACTTTTTCTACCCTCTGGTGGAGGATCCCTATATGATGGTGAGATAAGTGGCAGGTGCTTCCCTCTGTTAAAGCTTATCTGCACACAACACAAATATTTTTTCCCTTCTTTTTTTCCTTTTTTTTATGAGAAAATAATCCGGAAGCAAGGCTCTCCAAACACAAACATATTTGTGGGTTTGTTGTAACAGTAAAATGTTCTCATTGGTTTACAGTAATCTCATAAGAATAAACGTCATGCTGTGATGATATTTGGGCGGGTATTGGAGGAATCAGATTTAATAAGCAGAAATTGCCATGCTCTGCACATTTTAATGGCCTTTATAATTTGTGTAATAGTGGAGGAGGCTTTTACTCAGTTATCTAGGCTTGGATTCATCAGTGAAGCCATTTAGTAACTTTTGCAGTTTTTATGTTTTGGAAGTGGACAGTTTGAGGGGAAATATAAAATTAGTGTATGCAGTGCAGGTAATATATACTTTTATATGTAGTACAACATCAGCTATGTAGCTTTGTACTGCATCCACAAACTGTAGAAAATGCTAACCACTACAAATTGGATGTTACAATCTGAATTTCTTATATTTAAAATAATAATAATTTAAGAAAGAAAACCACAGTCTTAAATTTGTTTTGCTACACTGTTTTAAGTTAGTATCAAGTGTCTGAAGATAAGATGTTGTTGTGCTGTAGAAGGAGAAAGAGCAGAGCCAGGTTCTTTATTCACATTTGAGTTATATTTGCATACTTACTCATCAAAAGTCACGGCACCACCTCAAGCTTGAAGGTGACTGATTTGCATGAACTATGAACACAATAAATTGAAATACCTCAACATAATATGAAATTGTTTTCCCATGTTCAGTGAACACTCATGTAAAATATATGTTTTAAACATACTTCAGTACTTTAAAAACAATTGTTTCTTTCCTTTTTAGGGTAGGATAGCCTGCGCTAATGTCCTCAGTGATCTCTATGCTATGGGCATCACAGAGTGTGACAACATGCTGATGCTGCTGAGTGTCAGCCAGAAGATGAATGAGAAGGTATTATTGGGTATCATTGTTTGTGGGTGGGTGCCAAGGCATTGAAATATATTTTATATATTTTTATTTATTGATCCTAGTTTTGTCAATCCACTACTACCTCATTAAACATCTTCGCATCCTGCAGTCCTGCGACTTGTGTATACGGTGATATATTTCAGTTGAAATTCGATCATCCTCTCTTGATTCAATAACATTTGCGTGTGCTTGTGTGACACAGGACCGCGAGCGTGTGATGCCGCTGGTGATGCGAGGGTTTCGTGATGCCGCAGAGGAAGGAGGAACTTCAGTGACAGGCGGTCAGACAGTGGTCAACCCCTGGATCATCGTAGGAGGAGTAGCTTCAGTCGTCTGCCAGCCTAATGAGTTCATTATGTAAGTCAGTCAAAACTCACACAGCAACAAGTAATTGAACTTTTTCACTGTGAACGAAATTACATTCATAGAGGAATTTTTATCTGTTTATCATCCATCTTTGATGTTTAATGTGATTTTGTGATGAAATGTTACAGACAACTTTTTGTTTGTCCCTTTGGTTCCAACTTGCTTCGTCTCCTTCAACTCTAGTTTAGGAAATCAACTAATGACTATTTTCATTATTGATTAATATAGGATATATTTTTAAATGCGATTTAAAAAATAGTCACAGATTCTTGTTAGGAGTTCCAGAAGCCCATGGTGATATCTTTATGTTGTTTGAACAGCAGTTAAAAAGTCCAAAGATATTCATTTTACAGTGACCTGAAACAGAAAGAGGGAAGCAACAAATTCACACATTGGAGAAGCTACAATTGCAAATATTTGGTATTTTTGCTTAATAACTAACTAAAACAACAAATTGATTAAATTGATTGAATGTTTTCCTGCTACTTCAGTTAGGGATTACCTTATATTTCCTAGAAGATATTTCACCAACACCCACAGAATATAACTGAGGTGTTACCTGAATTAACAGTAACAGCAGGTGTAGCATGTTTGTGAATATTAGGTTGATATATATATATACTGTATGTTGGTTCTCAGCCTGTACTCAAAATTTCCGCTTGCACTGCATCACGACTGCTGTTAGTGGAGGAACTGGTATCTCTTCCTGTCTGAAGCATTTCTTCCTGTATGACAGTTACATCGTGGTGTGACATGGTATATGTAAACACATACTGTTTGAGCAGATCTGACATTTGTTGTTGACTTGTAGCTGCTCATGAAATACCTGTCTTTGCTTCCATAATTATCCATGAAACTGTAAACTGCCCGTAGGTAGTAGAAGGATTTTGTTTTTCTGTCTACATTTGTAAGCCTTGTGATAAGCTGATGACTTTTCTAGGATGTAGTCTGCACCCATGACCCAGAACAGGATAAGCAGATACAGAAATCAGAGTTTTCACATCTCTCTCTAAATGATTTAATAGTTAAAGGGAGCCTTTTGTTAAATGTTTGTGCATGTCTGCTTGTGACAGGCCAGACGGTGCTGTACCAGGTGACGTCTTGGTTCTGACTAAACCTCTCGGGACGCAAGTTGCTGTCAATGCCCATCAGTGGCTCGACCAGGTCTGCCAATCACGCAAATTTTCTCTCCTAAAATTTCCATTTTCACTATACTGACAAAACATTTTTATGCTCCAGATTAATTATATCACCTCACTCTCCTCACCTCTTTCTATGTGCCTCCTCAATGGTTTCTTTGTTTTGCATCTGTCATTACCAGCCTGAAAGGTGGAACAAGATCAAGCTGGTTGTCACTAAAGAGGAAGTCAAAGAGGCCTATCAGGAAGCCATGTTCTCCATGGCAACGCTAAACCGCACAGGTACAACATGCTCCAGTCACACTGTGTCCTGAGGTTATGTCATTACTGATGAAGGAGTATATTTGTTGACAGTTTCATTTATATTCAGAGTCCTGTTCTCCTTCATTCCCTTGTCTTTTTCATGTTTCAACAGTGGTTGTGATTACTTCATAAAATGTAATTATTTCTGAGAACTTAGACTTGCTTATCCATGTTTTTGTCTTTAGCTGCAGGCCTAATGCACAAGTTCCAGGCCCATGCGGCGACAGATGTGACAGGTTTCGGGTTGTTAGGACATGCTAACAACCTGGCAGCACAGCAACAAAACGAGGTGGCCTTCGTTATCCACAACTTACCAATCATAGCCAAGATGGCGGCTGTCAGTAAAGCCTGTGGAAATCTGTTCAACCTGGTTCAGGGCACGTCAGCTGAGACTTCTGGTATGAACACAGAGCAAGCATACTGAATATTTGCCCACTTCCAAAAGGACCAACAATTAATCGTGTGCGTAGTGTTTCCTTGAAGCAGTGTGGTGTGTGAACAATACAGGGTTTGTTCTCCCAGGAAAAAGAATGTGAGGTTTGATATGTCTTTAAGGCAAATAGAATTTATTTTTGTAAGCTACTGATGAGAATCATTCAGTAGATTAAAATATTAATGTCATGAGTACTATTTGGTATGGAGACAGTTTTATTCCTCACAGACTGGAAAAGCCTCTTAACCAGAGTTTAGACCACATGACATAAAAAAAACCCTGAAAACATGAATGAAACACTTTCTTGTATCACGTTTTAGGTTAATGGTCCCACCAATGCCTTTGACAAAGGCACAAATCTGTAGACCTGGAGTCAGTCCTGGGTGCCCACTGCTCCTAAGCATATTCGGCCTTGGTGGAGCTCTAATTTTCATAAAAGAATAATAAGAGCATATCAATGTGTAGCTTCAGTTTAACCCTGACATCCTCCTCTTCCATCCTTCTTGTTGTAGGAGGTTTGCTGGTGTGTCTACCCAGAGAGCAGGCGGCCAAGTTTTGTTCTGAAATGAAGAGCCAGAGCTCCGGGATTGGTGGTCAGGGAGTAGTGGGTGGGGCATGGATCATTGGAATTGTAGAGAAAGGCGACCGCCATGCTCGCATCATTGACAAGCCCCGTATTATCGAGGTTCCACCCCGAGGAAGCCAAACAGCAAATCAGGACAACAGCACCACCACCCCTGCCCCCAGCCCCAATTTGTCATAGACATTGCCGTCCTCTGACACACTCAGCCCTCTGAGAGTGTGTGTTTTCTTGTTTATTTGTGTGTACGTTGCTGTCCATCTCGTTTCCATTCAGAGGTTGAATAGCAAACAGACCAAAATCACCATCATCTCTTCCATTGTGAGAAGGAATGGGCAGCATACACCATAAATTTATCCATTTTTGGCATCTTTGGTAGAATTCCTTTTTCATGCATACCTTTCACTATTTTGGAACATAGTATAAATTAAGAGGAGTGCAATCTATTACCACACACCATTCCTTTTTATCTTGGCCTGCACTCTGCCTAAGTGAATCGGAGTTTATATATTTTAGTCAAATACAGAGGTTTCTGAAAATTGTTTCCGTTGAAAAGAGAAAACATTCCAAAACTTTCTTGCCTAATTCAGTTGATAATGAAAATTATGGATGTGATTGCGTGTGAGCGTATTTTATCATATTGAGAGTAACAGGGGTGTATGGCTGTGGGAGAGTTTTTCTTGTCTTTGATGTTAATGTCTCATGTTGATTAATGTATAATGTGGAATTAAACTAAATTCAACAGTTTTGGCACTTGACTCCACCCACACAGTCCAGAGGAAGGGTTGAGCAGCTTTCTCTGGACCAGTGAGTGGGTGTTTGTGATGTCATCTATCAGCTGATGGCTGTCCAGCACCTAGGCCTTCCTCTCTCCTTTTTATGAAGCTCTGCCTTTTAAACCTCAGCCAATGGGGGCGGGTAGAGTGGATGCTGGCCTTTGGATGAAGGTTGGTCTTGTTAGCTGGATGTCTTCAGTTGTTTGTATATTTCCTGCTTTTCACAATCAATAAAATTACCATCAACTGGAAGTAAACTGTTGTCTGTGATTTGAGTACAATAAGGACAAACTATTTATTTTATAGTTAGATTAAAGAGATGCATTTAAATGTTCAGCTGATACGGTTCTCAAGAGAGAAGTACACAGAATTCATCTCATATTTCAATCAATTACTGAATTTCCCCACTATGATCACCCAGACAGTGATAATAAACACTGAAGTAATGCAAATTGTTTCTTTGCTTTCTTCGGTTACAGCTTGATTACAACATTATTCTCACTAATAAAACGTAAAAGTTTAGCCTTATTTCTCTTAAATATCCTAAAGCCATGGAGCTGAAGAAGATTGAAACTGCATCCTTGCTATGTGCTGAATTTAAAAGCCTTTCCTGGAAAGACAGGAAATAACAGTAGAACGTGTCAATAATGTGTTCCAGCTATAGAAAACAAGGGCATTCTCAGCTAATAGTGCTCATAAAAAATGCCTTTTGAGGTTATTGCAATGCTAACTAATCTGGATCTTGTAATGATTGATTAAAAGGTGATACAGTAGAAGGGACTGTGGGATCTGTTTTGGATTACTGAATGTTTCGATTTCAGTTATTGCTGTCATGTTTCTGTCTCCCTTTTTCTCCTGGCACCCTGAGAAGGTGTAGGACTAATTTAATGTTCTGATATATTTGCCAGTGTGCTATATATTTAACATGCATCAATAAAATTTTTAACCTAAAATTTCATTTATTTTTACTTAAAAAAAAATTAAAATTGTGCTGATTTGTATTCTTCTTCCAACCACCAGATGGCACTATTCGACTAAATAGTATCCTCTGATGCTACACAATATGCGTGTCAGAAGAAGAAATGCGGAAGTGATGCGCTCTTGTAAACAAATCGTGTCAACTCGTCTTGAAATAAATTAAGCCTGTTTGGGCTATAGACGTTAAATGTTTTGAGAATACAAGCCGAACTTTTACGTAGGTAGGTGCAGTGTAGGAAACGATATTGTTGAAAATTTACACGGTCGAAACATATGTTTGAGAGAATAAACGTTTTCAGCACGATAGTTTTTGAAGGATTCTCTTCTGGTGTGTTTGACAGAAGTCTAATGTATGATGTTTACTCTCATACACTAGCTAAGTGTAACGTTGTGTTACGTTCCGTTTAATGTGTTTTGAGCTTTCTCAGTGTGCGGGATTTGTGCGGCCACCATGCCTTATCTGGGCAACGAGGACATGGTGAAGGAGCTGAGGAGAGCTCTGACCAAACCCAGTATCCAGTCTGACCCGCTGCGCTACAGGAACATCATTCTCAAGGTCATTAGGTAGGATGCTCACACACACACACACACACACGAAGAATGTATGTAGAATATGTAGAAATACGTGCATATCACACATTGAACGTAGCACAATAGACAGTATAATACAATATAATACAGTGTTCTTGTATTCTTGTCCACATTTTATTACAGAATGACATATTTTCTCTCTGGTGTCCTTCTATTCTCCCTTTTGCCTTTTGTCTCATATTTCCTTCACTTTATTTCTTTTCTTTCTCATCTATCCCCAATTACTGTATTCTCTGCCCCTTATTATTTCTGCTCTTTCTCCCTCTTCTTTCCCACTGTTGCCTTCTGACCTCAATTTCTTCTCCTTACTGCCTCTCTTCCTCCTCTCTTTGCTTTCCTTCCCTCTCCTGACCTTCATTTTTTCCTGCCCTTTGTCTTTTGTCTCTTTCTTCTTTAATATTTCCTTCTCTCTCCCTCTGTCTGTCTCAGGGTGATGTCTCAGGGTGTGGATGTATCAATGTTGTTCAGTGAGATGGTGAAGGCATGTGCCACAGTGGACATAGTCCAGAAAAAATTGGTCTATGTCTTCCTATGTTCCTATGCCACTTTAAATCCAGAATTGTCTCTGCTTGTCATCAACACATTGAGAAAAGACTGTCAGGATCCAAACCCCATGGTTCGCAGCCTGGCGCTGAGGAACATGACAAATCTTAGGTGAGGAGCTTTACACTCTGACTTCACTGGAAGCTACATAGCAGTTTATGATTGCTGGAATAATTTGGTTTATGGATTGACTGTGTTTTCCAGGTTACCTAGTCTGGTGGAGTATGTGGAGCAACCTCTGACAGCTGGACTGAGAGACAGAGCAGCTTGTGTACGACGAGTGGCCGTGCTGGGCTGGGCCAAACTACACAACCTCCAACCCAACTCTGAGATAGGTGGGGTGAATGCTGTCTTGTTTCAGCTGTTTTGTTTCCTGTTGTTATTTTCTTTCTACCCTGTCTTTTTTCCTGTCGTCCACTGAACATTTCAGATTCAGATTTCGGATTCATGCCAAAAACAAGAAACTGGAAAGCATTCAGAGACTGCACACCATCACCAAGGCTGTGCAATCCTCAAAATAAATTGTTTTAAAATAGAAGGGATTTAGCTCAGTTTTAATCTGTATTTGATTTAGGATCTGCAGTTAAGTACATTTAGTCATAGATAGTCATGGAATGTCAGATTTTGTCTCATTCAAGGCAATGCTTATTCATTCTGTAAAGTGGGCCTGGATCCTGATCTAGATCACCTGTCTACCAAATTCCTATATCCTAACATATTTTTGACATATGCTGCTAAATAACTAAGAAACATAACCAAAAACATTACATCATATCAAAGTTAAATATAGAAGAATTAAACACACATGGATAACAAACAGTAGACAGCATGCCCCTTTGAAGGAGGCAAGCTGTCTGCACAAACTGCACATTGGACATTTAAAGACTGAATACAGAATAGCTCATAGAAGATCATCTTGATGTTCCTGCAGTCGTGGAACCAGAAAACACTGCATTTTGTTGATCTGACCAACATGTAAAAGCACCGTGCCACTTGACATGCAGTGACAGTGCTGTCTGCTTTCTATGCATACAAGGCTTTTCAGTGCAGTTAGAGTTATATTTATTATGTGATACAATGGAAACAAGAATGAACCCACATTAAAAAAAACAAATACAGTTATCCTATCTCCTCCCCTCTGCATCCACATCAGATCCTCCTAATCTTGTTTCTAATTCTTCCAGATGCTACAGTGGTAAATGAGCTGTACAGCCTGCTGAGGGACCCAGACCCCGTGGTGATGGTGAACTGCCTCCGAGCTCTGGAAGAAATACTAAAGGAGGAGGGAGGAGTTGCTATTAACAAACCCATTACTCATCACCTCCTCAACAGGTGGACTCAGTTGATACAGTGAAGAGCTTTGTCACAAAATTAAAGCTTCTATTAGGGTGACACACCAACAGCTAATTTTACAACTACAATTATGTGGCTTGGCTGAATGCCCTCAGACAGTTCACCAAAGTGCAAGTTGTGGCAAATACAGAATGTTATGGCTCATAGACATGTTTTTTTTTCTTTTTCTTGTTAATTGGATACAACTTAATGGTATTTTTTATTTTTTCATAGAGGAAAAATGTCTTATGATTCTGTACCCAAGCTTAGTCTAATGGTGTGTGGTTTGTGTTTATGTTTGTGTTTGTGTGTGTGTGTGTGTGTGTGTGTGTGTGTGTGTTACCATGAACCATCCATCTACAGATAGTTAATCAAATCAGCAAGGCCAAATTGCTTCCCATTGATTCCTCATAGATTTTTCTGTTAGCCAAGGTTGCCAGGGAAGCAGCATAAGTAAGAAAAAGTTTATAATTGAGCAACAAAATGTTTTTTTTTTTTTTTAATNTTTTTTTTTTTTTTTAATCAAAAGTAAAAACAGTATCACTGTGCACTGAAGGTTGTAAATTTCGAGGAAATCGCTGTTAAGATTGAGATGTTATTTCCAAGAGTAGCAAAGGTGTTCCTTTGGAAATGATGAAAGTAAGTCAGAAATGCCACACAGAATTATAAGCTGAACCAGCAGTTATTATTATACAGCAACATGCAGAAGAAGCTCAAATGCAAAAGCATCGATTCTCATGACCTGCAGCTTTAATGTTGGTCATAACATGATAAAAAAAATTAATGATAATCCTATGTGGCTAGCTGCTGCAGATGAAGACTTCTATTTTAGCAGATTTGGTTTTGGCATTGTATTTACATAGATTTTCAACACTTGGGACAGCAACATCTGTCCAACATCAAATGATTGATGTCTTACTCAAAGCCACTTCAGTAGCACACACACATTGAACTCTTGGAGTGTAAAAAAAAAAAAGTTACTCCTGCCTACTTCTCACATTTCCACTGATTCTGTGTCTCTGCTCTCCCAGGCTGAAGGAGTGTGACATTTGGGGTCAGTGCGAGGTGCTGAGGATCCTCCAGCGCTACCAGCCTCAGTCAGAAGACGAGCTGTTTGACATTCTGTCGCTGCTGGACCCCTCACTGGTCAGTCCCCATCCACCCGTCATGGCTGCCACTCTCAGCCTCTTCCTCAGTNCTGGACCCCTCACTGGTCAGTCCCCATCCACCCGTCATGGCTGCCACTCTCAGCCTCTTCCTCAGTCTCTCCTCTGGTTTGCCTGCTGTCAGTCTGTCAGCCCTGGAGCGAGTTCGGGGCCCCCTGTTGGCCACCTGTGGGAGTGTTTCCAGGGAGATGAAGTTCACAGCTATCTGCCACATACAGGTGAGTGCAATTGGTTCAGTTTATAACATCCAGTACTGTAGACCAATCTTAGTGATATTGATATCCAGATTTGGCCGAATGACTGTCCTCTTCAGAGTCATGTGTAACCCAAACTTACATTGTAAGCTATATACTAAAAAAAGCTTGTTCAGTCAATACCAGTTCTAATTGAGGAACTGATGAGCTACTTAATAACACCTTAACTTCTCCAATGACATGTTAATCTGCCTTAAAAAAAGAGGTGGAATAACACTAATGTTTTCAAGTGTAGAAGAAAAAAATAGGCTGAAGACTTAAAGGTGACTTGGTATTTACTTTTACGCTCAGGGCTGGAAGGCTGTGAAATGACCTGCAGAATCAGTATCACCCCAGACAGCTTTTTTTTTTTTTTTTTTNTTTTTTTTTTTTTTTTTTAATATATTTTTTTTTAATTATAGATTTTGGCTCTTAATTCTTTTATCCATATCACAGACATTAGGAAACAGATGTTTCCAAAGGTCCAAGGAGAAACAACAAGGGGTCAAAAGTGAAAATATTATTTGAAGCCTCAGATGTGCAGAAATAAAGTACACACTCAGCTAAAACAAATTAAGTGTGTGTACGTGTGCGTGCGTGCATGTGTGCATTCGTGTGTGAAGAGAGTCATGGAAATATAAAGAGTAAGGCTTTAAAACATTTGATTGGCTGAGTGGAAAATCTTGTTTGCATGAATAAGCCTTATCATTTGCATGTCTGTGTGCATGTGATCATGATCATCTGATCATGATGCTTGAGCTATATCGTAGGTGTTTTTATCAGTGGAAATCTCCTGTCTAATTGATTTGTCTAATTGGTTGGATTTATTTTTATTTGATTTGGCCAAAGTGAAAAACACTGCTTTTCTGTTTTTTTTTTTTTTNTTTTTTTTTTTTTGTTTTGTTTTTTTTGTTTTTTTTCTGGCTCTAGAGTACCCACGTACACCTGATTAGCTAAATCAGGTTTTCACTTGATCAATAGTCGGCACCTCCCAGGTCTTAAATGGCTAAACACACCTTATTTAGCCACAGTAAACGAGTATGGGTAGAGCAGGTAGAGATGGGAAGTATGCAGTGCTGTGGCACTCAAGGACCAGAAAAAAACTGCCTTAGAAAAAGCTTTGTCTTCTTCCAGTTGCTGCTGCGATCTCTCCCTGGCCTGATGGGGGCACACTACAAGCGTTTCTTCTGTGGCTATGCTGAACCAGCCTACATCAAGCAGAGGAAGATGCAGGTGATGCCTGGTTTTCTCCCTCATGTCACAGATCATCAGCAAAAAGCTGTGATTGTGACATTTTGATTTTCTACTATATATTAAGTTATGCTTCTCAGCTCTCATTATGAATATTGCGACTGTTTGCTGCTTTAGTTAAAATTGTAGAAGTCCTGTTGGAACTTAATCACAGTATAAACAAGTAGATTTTCTCACAGGACATTTTGACTGTCCTCAGGTGTGGCAGTTAAGTCATATCAGTAACCTAAATGGAGCACAGCCATTCATAATGTTATCAAGCACTGTTTGACAAATGGTAAAAACGTGGCTCAGATGCAGACGCTTTGTTCTGAAGACCCACCCAGGCTTCCGCAAAAAGACAGACAGCAGGACACAAAGAAATATTTCTGCCATGTTTTGTGCCTGACAATCGTATTATTGCTGGAGTGTATTATACAACAAGAAAGACAACTGCCACAAAGGCTACAGATTCAGAGGTAGTTTTTCTTGTTGATCTTTATTCCACAGTACACTCATTTCAAACCAAATTTCCTGTGTATGCAGGTTTTCAGTGTAAACCACAAAAAAATTGTGATATGCAATGATAAATGAGCAGTTGATTCCATACTTCCTCAGATTTAGCAACTAATAATGAAACTTTAAACTAAACGAAAACAACTATATACTTCACACCAGACACAAGATAGAAATAATAAAACAACTATAAATCTAGTTTTCGTCTTAATCTGAATGAAATCCACAGTTACTAGACAGTATTAGTAATACGAGCCCAGTAGCTGGCTAACTGTAATGTTAGTACTTAAGTAACTGTTGTGTTTGCAGGTGCTGGTTGAGCTGGTGAATGATGAGAATGTTACAATGGTGCTGGATGAGCTGAAGGGATACTGCACCGACGTTAACACTGACACCGCCCAGGCTGCCATCTCAGCGATAGGTAAACACACGCGCACACGCTCATTATATGTGCAAATGTCATGTACCTTCAAACAGACACTGGAGGATGATTAGTTGATTTTGTTTTAGGATTGTGAAAACACAAGCATTTAAAATTTGAATTTCTTTTTTTTTTTAATTACTTGTGTAGAATTTCACGTTTCACTTGGAGCGCTGGAGAAATAATCATTTTTAAACCCCCATCTGTGAGTGGCGCAGGCCTTTGCCTTCCTGTGGTTAGGTCATATTCTCCTATTCAGCGCTTCTTTATTGGATCACAGCAGACGATGATCACATCAGTGTGCTCACTGATAATCATCCATATCCTGTGTCTTCCTGTCTGTTGTTTGCAGGTCATATTGGGCGAAGCTACAGTGACAGATGTCTGGAGATCCTTACCGGACTGCTTGGGCTCAAACAGGAGCACATCACCTCTGGTACAGTCACACACACACACACATACATGCACATATGCATGTATGTGTATGTTGTATTCTATTTGTTTATGTGGCAATTAATGATTATCTATCTATAAAGACAGTTTCTCTGTCTGTCTGTTCATCTGTGGCATCAACGTCTCTAGAACCTGTCACTGTATGAAGTTGAAATTCGCCAGGTTCATTGCTCAGGTCCCAAGGACGTGCAGTGTCGTGTGTGAAGTTGTTTGGATGAGCGGTTCTCAAATTGAGCTGTGCTGGTAAAAAAGTAGTCCGCACGGCAGGAGCGGCAGCAGGATATGCTCCGGGCACAGCCACTTATAGCAGGCTGCAGTGCACACCATAAAGTCCGGCCCAGTCCAAACAGGCACGCTTTCAATGGGCACTGCACTAGTTAAAGGGCCATTTCAGCATTCTGCACAGTTGCTGTTACTCATTTTGCTCTTTTGAAACCCTGAGTTTATTTTAGCCCTTTTTCACCTTCACCCTCTGTCTTCTCCCTCTGTTTCCTGTCTCTCTCTCTCTCTCTGTCTCTCTCCCTTTCAGCTGTGGTGCAAACCATGCGTGACTTGATCTGGGTGTGTCCTCAGTGTAGCGACACTGTGTGCTTGGCTCTTGAAGGCTGTGAGGAGACACTGCAGGAGACACTTGTGTAGAATTTCACATTTCACTTGGAGCGCTGGAGAAATAATCATTTTTAAACCCCCATCTGTGAGTGGCGCAGGCCTTTGCCTTCCTGTGGTTAGGTCATATTCTCCTATTCAGCGCTTCTTTATTGGATCACAGCAGACGATGATCACATCAGTGTGCTCACTGATAATCATCCATATCCTGTGTCTTCCTGTCTGTTGTTTGCAGGTCATATTTGGCGGAGCTACAGTGACAGATGTCTGGAGATCCTTACCAGACTGCTTGGGCTCAAACAGGAGCACATCACCTCTGGCACAGTCACACACACACACACACACATACATGCACATATGCATGTATGTGTATGTTGTATTCTATTTGTTTATGTGGCAATTAATGATTATCTATCTATAAAGACAGTTTCTCTGTCTGTCTGTTCATCTGTGGCATCAACGTCTCTAGAACCTGTCACTGTATGAAGTTGAAATTCGCCAGGTTCATTGCTCAGGTCCCAAGGACGTGCAGTGTCGTGTGTGAAGTTGTTTGGATGAGCGGTTCTCAAATTGAGCTGTGCTGGTAAAAAAGTAGTCCGCACGGCAGGAGCGGCAGCAGGATATGCTCCGGGCACAGCCACTTATAGCAGGCTGCAGTGCACACCATAAAGTCCGGCCCAGTCCAAACAGGCACGCTTTCAATGGGCACTGCACTAGTTAAAGGGCCATTTCAGCATTCTGCACAGTTGCTGTTACTCATTTTGCTCTTTTGAAACCCTGAGTTTATTTTAGCCCTTTTTCACCTTCACCCTCTGTCTTCTCCCTCTGTTTCCTGTCTCTCTCTCTCTCTCTGTCTCTCTCCCTTTCAGCTGTGGTGCAAACCATGCGTGACTTGATCTGGGTGTGTCCTCAGTGTAGCGACACTGTGTGCTTGGCTCTTGAAGGCTGTGAGGAGACACTGCAGGAGACACTTGTGTAGAATTTCACATTTCACTTGGAGCGCTGGAGAAATAATCATTTTTAAACCCCCATCTGTGAGTGGCGCAGGCCTTTGCCTTCCTGTGGTTAGGTCATATTCTCCTATTCAGCGCTTCTTTATTGGATCACAGCAGACGATGATCACATCAGTGTGCTCACTGATAATCATCCATATCCTGTGTCTTCCTGTCTGTTGTTTGCAGGTCATATTTGGCGGAGCTACAGTGACAGATGTCTGGAGATCCTTACCAGACTGCTTGGGCTCAAACAGGAGCACATCACCTCTGGCACAGTCACACACACACACACACACATACATGCACATATGCATGTATGTGTATGTTGTATTCTATTTGTTTATGTGGCAATTAATGATTATCTATCTATAAAGACAGTTTCTCTGTCTGTCTGTTCATCTGTGGCATCAACGTCTCTAGAACCTGTCACTGTATGAAGTTGAAATTCGCCAGGTTCATTGCTCAGGTCCCAAGGACGTGCAGTGTCGTGTGTGAAGTTGTTTGGATGAGCGGTTCTCAAATTGAGCTGTGCTGGTAAAAAAGTAGTCCGCACGGCAGGAGCGGCAGCAGGATATGCTCCGGGCACAGCCACTTATAGCAGGCTGCAGTGCACACCATAAAGTCCGGCCCAGTCCAAACAGGCACGCTTTCAATGGGCACTGCACTAGTTAAAGGGCCATTTCAGCATTCTGCACAGTTGCTGTTACTCATTTTGCTCTTTTGAAACCCTGAGTTTATTTTAGCCCTTTTTCACCTTCACCCTCTGTCTTCTCCCTCTGTTTCCTGTCTCTCTCTCTCTCTCTGTCTCTCTCCCTTTCAGCTGTGGTGCAAACCATGCGTGACTTGATCTGGGTGTGTCCTCAGTGTAGCGACACTGTGTGCTTGGCTCTTGAAGGCTGTGAGGAGACACTGCAGGACAGTCAGGTCAGACCCCACCTGCCAAGCGTTGCTACTGCTCACTCGTACTAGCAGGATATCAGCATATCAGCAGGGCGTCCCAGTGGTTTGAGAAGCCTGTCCTTCAGCTGGACAGCCCAGGGTTCCAACCTCTGCGTCAATACACACACACACTCTCTCTGCTGACATGTCCTTGATACTGAATTCCTGCCAGCTCCAGGGCCTCTGCTCTGTTGCAGATAATTTTTGATTGGATTTAGTGATCTCATAATGTGTGTGTGTGTGTGTGCTCCATTATGCTTCGTCCTTTTTTGTGTTTGCTTCACGTGTGAGGTCCTGTTTTGATATCTCTTCTTTCTTTCTTTCTTTCTTTCTTTCTTTCTTTCTTTCTGCCTGTCTCTCTCCCTCTCTCTCTCTCTCTCTCTCTCTCTCTCTCTCTCTCTCTCTCTCTCTCTCTCGCTCTCTCTTTATTTTTCCAAGTACGTCTAGGCTCTATTTATACATAGAAATGCCACTTTGCATTTGATTCATCTTATGACCTATGACAGGGTTCTGGCACACATTAAGAGAAAAGCTCTAAAAGAAACAAACTAAGGTGTGTACATGTCACATTTACTTGTAAAAAATTGAAGATTAATCTAGGTCTGGAAATTAAGTTTAGTTGTACATAGTCTGACTTCAACTGAAGTTGCACTAAGATAACCAGTGTGCAGGGTTTTTATTAGTCAGATCCACTGTGTCTACATTATTCTTCTATTTTTTTCTCGTGTTCTTCTGAGCCTCCATCTGCAGTGGTGTTCTTTCTCTCTGGCCCTTCCTTGTTTGCACTCCCTTTTGTCAGGTCATCATCAGTCTTTATCACTTGCTCATTTTTCTCCCCATTGAATAGGGCAGGCAGGCCTTGCTATGGTTGTTGGGTGTGTACGGGGAGCGAGTCTCTGGAGCTCCCTATGTGTTGGAGGTCTTCATTGATGCAGTAAGGAGTGAGGTTTCTTTGGGAGTCAAGATGGAGCTACTGACTGCCTCAATGAGACTGTTCTTGTGCCGGCCTGCTGAGACACAGGACATGCTAGGAAGACTGCTGCACTACTGCATAGGTGTGTGAGTCTTTGTGTTTGCATGTGAGAGAGAGAGAGAGAGAGAGAGAGATGTCATTATTAAAGGTCCATACCAGCCATTTTGCATGTTTGAGACGAATATATTCAATTTTCATATATGATAAAATAAAACATAAACAGGGAAGAATGTAAGACTAGATTTATTTTTTGTGAGGATTTTGAAATGAAGTCATTTCATTTTGAAGAAAGGGAAGAATGTAAGACTAGATTTATTTTTTCTGAATCTGAGTTTATGTTTTATTTTTCTTTGAATTTATATACAANTTTTTTTTTTTTTGGAGAGAGAGAGAGAGAGGAACGGAAGATTGTGAGGTAGAAGTGACGGGCTGAGAAAATAAAAAATAAAAAAAAAAGCTAAAACAGGAGAAATCGTCCCTGTGCTGTACTTGACACACAGGGAGGAATATCTCGGTATTACATTACGTTATTGACAATCATTTTCCTAAAGGATAAAACCGTATTTCAGCTTTCCTGATATTTTGCAAAATCCCTTAATCTTTCAAAATCAAATATTCACGCGATACACCCACCTTAAAAATCGATGTTTCGCCTGCTAATAGTTACGCAAAATTATGAAGTCACGGTCGTTAAAATTTTTCAATAAACGTAGGCCTTCTTTTGGGACTATATTCACCGGTGGAGACATACATTCACTCTGTCCCTTTTATTGTGCTTAAACACTAAAATGATGAAACTTTGAAAAAACCTGAATACACGTGTCATTCACGATAAAGGATTACCTGTTCCAAGAACATTTCAAGTATCAACAAGTTGATTTTAATAGCGTACCAGAATGAACTAAAACCAATGGCGGTCTGGAAGGTAGAAAAAAAAATTATTCACCGTTCCAGTAGTATGCTTTGGGAAATGATTGTCAGTAACCTTAAGTGTATGAAAATTGAATATATTAGGCTCAAACATGCAAAATGGTGGTATGGTCCTTTAATGCTCCTGTGTTTTCCAGAGGAGGAGACAGACATGTGTGTGCGTGACCAGGCCCTGCTGTACTACCGGCTGTTGCATTGTGGGATCAAGGAAACACAAAGGCTCCTCCAGGGTAGGAGGTCTGACCCTTCACTTGGCGTTCTGATTGGCCGCCCGGCAGAGCCCATTAGCCAATGGGCACGCAGCTTTAACACATTGGAACCCCTGAGACAGTGTGCCGCAGCAACAGAATCAACCAGCAGGGGAAGCCCTGAATCTATGACCTTTGACCTTCAGCCTAAGAATGTCCTCCAAGACACTCTGAACCTGAGCCAAATCGAGATTTTTGAAACTGGTGAGTTTGGGGATTAAAGTCTTTCTGTGTTCTTTGTGGTATAATACAGCTTGAACAGTTGTTTTAGTTCTCTTTTAACCCTTTTCGACTAATGGAACTTTTCCCAGGAAGGTTTTAAGGGACTCAAGTATTTTACCTGCATTTTGACTGCAGGGACGAAGTTATAATTTGAGTCCTGGGCCAAAAATTCCAACCCCATCTAATAGTCCTTGCTTCTGTGCCATGACCTTACTGCTGGTCAGAAGTAACAAAGTGAAGTTTGCAATACTGGATGTTATCAACTGATCAAATAAAAACCATGAGTCTGTAACAGTTCACGTACAGCATTCATTCAAAGTGTAAGCAAGCACTTATAGGGAAGGGAAAGGAAAGGAAGAGGAACAGAATAATTGAAACAGAAACTTTGTGCTATGTGCTAAAGCAGACAAAGAGCATCCTTAATCCAATTTTCTACCTCTGCACTCCTCTTTTGCATCATCCATTCACATTACAGTAATCACAAACTCTAGTGAACCTATGGTGCAAATACAAGCAAGAACCTTCTGTCCATATGTTCCTGACTTTTTTATTCTAGGAACTATTGTGTCAACAAGGCAGACAATCAGATTTTACAGCTTCACAGCAGCATGACATATGCAGTACATGTAGGATCTGTGACATTTACTGGTGTCCGGGTGAGCTGCTGGATTTTCTGGTTCTCATAACTGGTTTTTGAGCTTGTAATATCTTTGTTGAAAGATAAAATCATCACCCAGTGAAATGCCAGTCCAATGAGTTTGGAACCATCATCACAAGTCTCTGTAGGGGAAATACCGAGGATTAACTGCCTAGTTCTCAAGCCAAAAATTGTAATTTTATTGTGATTTTTTTTTTATGTTAACATACATTGTATTACCTCTTCATTAGACATTGCTTCACGTTTTCTAATGTGGTGAGAGCTTGAAAAAGGTTATAAATTACTGACTTACTTCTCAATGATTCCACATAAGGTTTTTTTTGTTTTGTTTTGTTTCATTTAGCGCAGGGTAGCTTGACAAAATTGCATTATTTGATCAATGGCTGATACAATTTGAGTATCCACTTTGTTTACAGGTCTATTTCTTTGTCTTCATTGCAGTACCATTTTATAATGACAAATCTCCTTTTCTGGCATTCATCCTGATTCCCTTCTTCCTTCTCTTGTCTTTCCCTCAATCTACCTTTTCACCCTCTTGCTGCATCCTTATTTTCCCTTCCTCTCCCTCCTTCTTTCCTGCCTCCTACCCTCCTTCTCCATTCTTCCTCTCATCCCCCTGCCATTACCTTCAGGCTCAGACAGTGCCAATCTCTGTACAGAATGCTCAGCTGATGTCCTGGCTTCCAGTGCAGGAGCCCCCCTCAGTTTGTCTCTCTTGCCAGCTCTCAGCCCAGAGGAATTTGAGCGCCTGTGGCTGCAACAACAGGATTTGCATCCTGAGCAAGGTAATGAAATGGAAGGCTATACTGTTTTCATGGATCCCCACCGAATCTTTCACATGAAAAGTTTCCTCTTCGCGATACAGGAATTATGGTTGGTATGAATGATCTTGAATGTGAACATTTCAAGATAAAAGCCCATTTTGAGTGTCAGCCAGATTCTAGTAGATGAATGTTAAGTATGCACCATTTAAATCCCCACTCACTCAATGCCACAGCCTAAGCTCTAAAGGCCTGGCAAAAGGGAGTCCACGCTTGGTTAAAATAGCTTAACAACAGAATTTGTTTTAAAAGATAACATAAAATAAACTCAGAAGAACCAGCAACACAGGTGATCCTGTAGTGGAGGAGAGAGAGAGAGAGAGAGAGAGAGAGAGAGAGACCATCTGCGGTGGAAAACCTTATATGACCCACAGGACCAGTCACCCAAGTGTTCCAGGTCACTCTTTACAGCTTCACCCAGGAGGCTGCAAAAAAAAAAAAAAAAANAAAAAAAAAAAAAAAAGGAGGGGGTGTTGAATCTTATACTCATCTTTGTTGTATTGATGCAATATAGATATGAAAAACGGTTTTCTGTTTTTCATATCTATATCAAGAAGCTGAGATGATTTCAGTCACAAACCCTCAAAATGATTGTTTTGCCAAAGGGATTTCTTTCTTTGAAGATTTTAAGAAGATTCGGTTCCGATGTGTCTCATTGTGTGGAAGATTATAAGGGACAGTTAAAACAAAAAATAGAGTGAAATATAATGCACATTTGTGAAATGCAATACATGTTTTCATTTGTATTTCATTTCCATACATGCATTTACTGTGTCATAATTAAGTGAAAAANACATGTTTTCATTTGTATTTCATTTCCATACATGCATTTACTGTGTCATAATTAAGTGAAAAACATCTGGTATAGTACAAACTCTTTTTTTTTTTAATTTGAATGATTGAATTAATTGTTTTTCTTTGTGACATGAATTTTTCATGCCACATTACAATCAAATCACAGTACGGTGAAAAAAAAGATAAGGGGTTTTTCATTTCACTGTTGTCCAACACCAGGTAGCTTAGACGTGCCTAAACTAAATGCAAAGCCATGTTATTTCTTTTTCTGAAGCCACTGCGTTATTAGTGCCACAATGAAAAATAAATCACTGTTTAATCACAGCATGGGGGCGGAGCTTGTTCTGAACGCGCATTAGCAATGATTTTATATTATTCTGAGTGGAGTGGTTATAGAGAGAGAATAGGAGACATATACAGTAACTTATCACGGACAAATTTCTTCAACAAACAAAACGAGCTTTGCAAACAGTAGGAACAAATTGGCCTCACGCTAACAGTTTGAAGATGCAGCTAGGACATGAAGGGACATTACCAGTCTGATCGACCAGGCCGGTCTCTGTATATACAGTATACTATGTATATTACCTCCATAATCATAATGCGGACTACAGAACCAGAAATTGCGAACCTCTACTGTGTCAAATCATCACTAATTGTGTGTTCTTCCACTTGTTGTAACAGAGCCGCAAACTCATCCTTTATTCGCTCCTGACCTGACATGATCACTAGCTATCACCTGCTAATGCACGTTCAGAACAAGCTACGCCTTAAGCTCCGATTCTTTCTTTTTCATTGTGGCACTAATAACGCAGCTGCTTCAGAAAAAGAAATAACATACAAATAACATTGTATTTAATTTTGACACATCTATGTCGCCCCCTGCTGGACAACAGTGAAATGAAAAAGCACAGATATTTTCTTTTCACCATACTGTGATTTGATTGTAATGTGGCATGAAAAATTTATGTCACAATGAAAAACAATCAACTCAATCATTAAAATAAAAAATAAAGAGTTTGTACTATACCATATATTTTTCACTTAATTATGACCAATAAATGCATGTATGGAAATGAAATACAAATGAAAACATGTATTTTGCAGATGTGTACTATGTTTCACTCTGTTTTTTATTTTGTGTCCCTTATAATCTTCCATATCACTGTGCTAACATCTAGCAAATGTGAAATGTGATAATGGTGATATCAAGCTTTTGCTCATTTTTATGAACTAATGTACTAGCAGAATTCCTGGTAGTACATTAGTCATTGAACCAAACGAAAGGATTTTTTTTTTAATATTTGAAATCCTCTCTTTGGATTTTGATTTTTGCTTTCCAATGCTAGTTGCTGACGAGGAGGAGGAGGAAGATTGTGTGTGCCTGGAGGAGGACATCCATTGCCTCACCCCACTTTGCTGCTCCCCGCAAAGCCTCCAGGCTGCGTTACAACTCGTCAATATCCAGACAATGGCCTTCACACCACCGCACACGCTTCCCTGGAGAGTCTACCTGTACACACACACTCAGGACACATGCTCTGCTGATACACCCTACACCACACTCATCCTGGGGGAGCTGCTGTACACGGGTGGGGCAGAGGAGAAAGTAGTAGCAAAAGAATGTGTGTGTGATGGACAGGATGCTGACAAAAGGGTAATGGAGGGGAAGGAAGAGGAACAGGTGAGAGAGGGAGAGGAATCAACAGATGACGGGCTGAGCAGGAAAGAGACGGGGAGAAATGAGCAAGAGAACGAGGGTGTAAAAGTGACACTTAAACAGCAGCCAAGAGATGACAAAGCTCTGAACGGGTTTCTCTCTATCCTCACCCATGTTCTGCACACATTATCCCCAGAAAGTGCTTGAACACACACATCCTTTACTTTGTTGATCTTCACTGACTATATCCATTATCTAACCTTAATCTTAACTTACTTGCAATTCCAGTCCTAAACTGAAATCTCAACCCTAAAATACCAGAGCCCTTTGAGCGAGAAATCAAAGACACATCATAAGTCATCATTTTGCAAAAAAATAACTGAAGGTCTAAAAATCTCAAATGTGTTCTTGTGGTAGAAAATATCATTTATGCTCATATGTTACACTTGCTTTCATAACTTGTTTTTATATACTCAGCTTTACATTTTGCAGATACCCTCTCCGTGCCTGTCTGCGAGCTGTGAGACAGAAACTTGTTTAAATTCCAAACCACAGATGTCACTCCCTTTCACGGTTTCGAGTAAATGGACAGTGTGAGGAGGTGATGTCTCGTGAACCTTTGATCTAACCAGGGAGCTGGTACCATCCAGGTATCTCCAAGGAGTGCTCACGACTCGCGGTCACGCACACTGTTGTTATAAAATACACACACACTTAGGTGCCTGCGCGCACTCATCACTGACTTCCTTGATGTATGTGTGTCCCTTCTCGAGAATGAATAAAGAATAAAGAAAACTCAGTCTCACCTCAAGGTGGAATTTATTTAAGAACAATTGATTTCCACGACAAACCTGGTGTCTAGAAGTGGGATTCTTCAACAGTTCTTCCTTGGGATTGGCGGACGGGATACAAGACTGTGCACAGCTGAGATTAATATCTCTCTCCTTACCTCCCCTCAAAACTAGGATGAGACGAAGGGGTCCCCGAAACCGATTCTGCGGGTCGAGCTTTGACAGAATCCAAAGAACCCAGGTGAGACTGACTTTTCATATTCAGAGTTGTTGTTTGATGTCATAGAGTGTTGAAAGGCCTGTGAGTACTAAAATAGACTTTCTGTGTGTGTTTAAAGGAGGGCGGGAATGACTCCTTGATAAATAGTCTATTTTGGGCTGGTTTCTGACGAGTTACCAGTTTAGAGTGAGCCTAAGTGTTTTGGTGACCTTAGTGCCGTGACTGAAGACTGTGTGACTTTCTGACATGTGTTTTATGTTTATGTATGTCAGATATGTGTAAGACAGTGACTTCTTGACATATGTGTTTTGTATTTGTGTATGTCTGGTACGTGTAAGATATATTTACAAGACATCTGTATTTTGAAACATCAAAATTATCAAATTTATAGTGGTCTAGTTTTACATAAAATTAAGGTTCAATTGAGAATCATTCCATTGCATCGTCGATATTGTGATTTTGTATATCACACTGTTATTTGTCTGACCACAATCAATGAAACTCTTATTTGGTCAACATTAAATAATTCTCTGACAAATTTAATCTTGCTAAAAGTTGCTAAAATGGGAAAGAAAAATTCAAAACCAGTCTGCAGACAACAAAAATTTGTCATGTCCAAATTATAACTTCATGAAGAAAAATTATGGTGAAAGCAGCGTCAAACAATATCGCTGTTGGGTTTTTGAGTTGGGATTTCCTCCCACAGGTTCTTTTGATGAAGCTGAACTGCATAAATTGAGAGATAAAATGCAAAGTAGGGAAAGAGAAGAAGCAGAAGAGTATCAGAGTATGTCGAAAAGAGAGAAAAAGAGACATGGTCCACCGTTTCAGCCAGACTGGAATGCGTGGTTTGATTGGATGACAGAGAGCGAAAAGAGAAAGGTAGCAAGGGGAGCGAGTGAGCGGGGGGTGCAGCGTAAACAGAAAGAGCAGAGTGAGAAAAGCCAAACTGGGTCGGGGGAGGGGGGCTACTTCTAATATATATCCTCCTCTGAGTCTTTTAAAGTACACTCCAGACGCTGATTTGGACTCACCACCGCCTTACAGTTGACCAAATGCACCACCTGCACCAAATTCTAATCAAACAGAGGCTTCAGCCGCTGCTGCATCTGTGTTTCCATCCTCCGAAGCCACAACTGCTGACATGAAGCCTAAGCATGAAAAGCACAGCGCATCAGACGCCCCCGAAGGTGCTGCAGGTGGGGTCCAGACGCCATATAATATCAGACCTGGTGAACAACCCGACTACAGCGCTCTGGCAAAAGGTGTCTTCACACCTGTGGGGAGGTCTGGCTCCGCCTCAGCAAAGTCACCAATTCATCAAATGCCTATGCTCGAGTGCGCTGGACAAAATGGGCCTCAGTTAGTGTTCCATCCATGGACCGAAGCTGACATGTTGGAAGCGATGAAGAATTTGAAACCGCCTCAACAGAATGTGGAACAGTTTGCTGGTGAGTTTCTGCATTTTGCCAATGAATACAAGCCCACAGGAACTGAGCTTCGCAGAATCATGTATAGGCTACTGAAAAATGACTTTCACAAACTGTCCTCATTTTTTGATGAAAATGATGGACAAAGACTGACAAGAGCATGCAAACAGCCAGCTTGGGATCATGTTGATAACGGTCCCTATGTGCTGATGATTAATGACATTGTTGAGGTCCTGAAAAAGGCTTTCCCCTGCAAAGATCAGCATGTCTGAAATTACTGCCACGTGTCAACGTTCAGGAGAAGAATTTGCCAGTTTCCTGTCCAGGCTACAAAGTGTGTTTGACAAAAACAGTGGTTTGGTTAAACCTGCTCAAATGGGTCAGCCTCCTTTGTCACCATATGAAGTACACCTAAAAGAGCACTTCCTGAGCCACATGCATAGCCCCATCACAGCCTTGGTGAAGAATCAATGTGTTACATGGAAGTCTGCAGATCTACAGACCATTCTACGATATGCTGAACATGCTGAGGATGCCTTAAAGAGAAAGGAAGATAAGAAAAAGGCTCAGCGACAAAATCAGCTCGAGGACGCACAACTGACCATGTATCAGGCCATGGCTGAGGCTCAGCCATTCGTTACGGGGCGTGGCCGAGGCGCCGGAGGGAGAGGTCAACAGCCCAGCCGAGGCAGAGGGAAAACTTGTGGTCCACTGGGTTCCTGTTATGGCTGTGGGAAGATGGGACATGGAGTGAAGAATTGCCCTTCACGCCAGTGCTACAATTGTGGCAAAATTGGCCACCTGGCATCGAACTTCTTGATGCCACCGCAGACAGTGCAGATGGCTGACTGAGGGGCGTCGAGGGTGGGGAAGGAACAGTGTCTACAGGGCCGGCCCGACTACATCACAGCCATATCTCCTTATCAGATAAGTGATGACATACATTCACACACGGACATTTTTTTACATCCTGTCTACGGGCAGTATGCAAAATTGCAAGCACATATGATCCTTCCTACACTCAGACTTAAAGTTCAAAATAAAAACATCAGTTTCTTAGTGGATACTGGGACAACTTCATCAGTAATTAAAGCTTGTGAATTTCCAAATTTACCACTATTGCAAAAAACTATCTCCTCTTTAGGAGCTAATGGTAATATTACAATAGAGAAAGTCACAAACCCTATGTCTGTAAACACATCAAGGACAATGTTTCTCACATTCATTCATTTACTCCTCTGTCTGTCCTGTTAATCTTCTAGGTCGTGACCTGATGTGCAAAATGGGTCTTGTGTTGGTAGCAAATTCTGAAGGAATCCAAATAGGACAAGCTGACGGCTTTGCAATGAAGAATGCTTCACTAACATGCTACAGCAGTGGCATTGATTTTGATCATCTGCTCTACTGTTATGAGTGGCAGCTCAATGGTTCATTAGCAGATAAATTGCACCATGTAGCGTTGACTTTTTGTCCTAGCACCCTGCACTCACCACTCTCATACATCACACCCACTTCAATGCACATTACTGCATATGTGACTACACAACCAGATGACAAGCATGGGTTTCATTGGACACATGAAAGTGAATTACCTTTATGGATTCAAACAAAGTGTGTTTATTTTGATTCACTTCGATGTGCTGTATCTATTCACATTCCACCTCATATGTTTAAATGGTTTGATGTTGCTGACTCAGCACCACACATTTCATTGGCAAAACATGCTCGCTACAAGTGGAAAGATTTGGGACCCTGGGTTAAAAAATGTGAGCAAGCTAATGACTGGATACAATGTGGAGACAAACAATTTAGTGCCAAGACTGGAACATTTAGAGTTCCACTTTCACAAATTTCTCCTGTCACCCCAACAATTGAGATAGTGCCTGATTCTGATTTTCACCCTGAGCTCTCATGGATGTTTCCCTCCATGGATGCTGATCATCCTTTGTTATCACAAGTTCCTGATTACATATGGGCAAAGGATAAAAATGATGTTGGTCTTATCAAATCTGCTGAACCGGTTCACATCATTCCTAAATCAAATTACAGACCAAAACAAGCTCAATATCCTCTCAATCCAGAAGCAGTGGAAGGAATAAAACCTGTTTTTGAAGCTTTACAAGCTGCAGGTGTGATTATTCCTTCCCCTAATTCCTCAGTGAGGACGCCGATTTTTCCAGTTAAGAAAATCCATGATGCTGGCCAGCCCGTCGAATGGCGTTTTGTGCAGGACCTTAGGGCTGTAAATACAGCTGTACATCAAAGAGCACCGATTGTTCCAAATCCTCATATGATTCTTGCACAAATTCCATCAAACTGCAACTGGTTTACCGTCGTTGACCTCGCTAACGCTTTCTTTAGTGTCCCAGTGCACGAAGACAGTACTTTTTGGTTCAGTTTTCAATTTGAAGGCCAAATGTGGACATTCACCAGATTATGTCAAGGTTTTTGTGAATCTCCCTCCCTTTACAATCAAGCACTGCAAAAAGATTTAAGTAATCTACAACTTACACCTGGCAGTGCACTTCTTCAATATGTAGATGACATTTTACTGTGTGCACCTACTAAAGAGGCCTGTGAAAAAGATTCTGTAGCTCTACTCACATTTGGCAGAAGGAGGGCACAAAGCCAGCAAAAAGAAGCTTCAATTTGTTCAACAAAAGGTTCATTTTTTGGGCAATGTGATCACAGCTGAGGGCAAATCCCTCTCCCCAAAGAGAATTGAAGCAGTACAAAAAATTCCTAAACCTATTACAAAAAAACAGCTCATGAGCTTTCTAGGAGCAGTGGGGTACTGTCGACAGTGGATACCTGATTATGCTATTACCGAACAGCCACTAGCTTCATGCATTCATGGTCGTGGCTTAGCGGCCAAAGACAAGTTCCAGTGGACTACTGAAGCTGAAAAGTCCTTCAATGACCTCAAATGTGCTTTACAAAGCAGTCCTACATTAGGCTTGCCTGACAACTCCAAACCTTTTGTTCAGACTGTTGATGATAAAAATGGTTTTATGTCTTCTGTCCTCCTGCAAGAACATGGTGGCCACCTCAGACCGGTTGCTTATTTCTCTGCTAGGTTGGATCCTGTTGCTGCAGGTCTCCCACATTGTCTACGAGCTGTGGCTGCTGCTGAGAAAGCCGTTGTGGCCTCCAGAGATCTTGTTGCCTTTTCACCTCTCACTCTCCTGGTTCCTCATGCAGTCGCCTCACTACTAACTGAACAAAAATCATCTCATTTTACCACAGCACGGTGGCTTAAATATCACTCCACACTTTTAGGCTTGCCTAATGTCACTGTTAAATGTTGTAACATCCTTAATCCTTCTACTCTTCTCCCCACAGAAGATGATGGTGAGCCTCATGACTGTGTTGCAGCTGTGAATGTTTGTAGTACGCCTAGACCTGACCTTTCTGAAACTCCGCTCCCAAATGCAGACTTGGAACTGTTTGTAGATGGCTCCGCTTCCAGGGATCCTGACGGTTCCCCTCAAGTTGGTTACACTGTAGTTTCCCTTCATGAAACATTGAAATCTGGTAAATTACCTTCACACTTTTCATCACAAGCTGCAGAGCTTATTGCTCTCACAGAAGCATGTAAACTTGCTTCAAGCAAATCAGTCAACATTTACACTGAAAGTAGATATGCTTTCGGTGTCGTTCATGAATTTGGCACCTTGTGGAAACAAAGAGGTTTCCTTACAGCCTCGGGAAAATACATTCAACATCATAACTTTAACACTCTCTTGGAAGCCATTCTACTCCCAAAACAGATCGCAGTCTGCAAGTGTGAGGCACACACTAAAGCTACTGATATTATCTCGACAGGAAATGCTCATGCTGATGCTGCGGCTAAGCAGGCAGCAAGAACAGGAACTCCTATCACTATATTCTTTCTCCTGCAGCAACCACAACTTGCAGCAACCACAACCTGTTTCCGCCATGTATTCTTTTTCCACTCCACAGGAGTGCCGCCTATGGCAGGCAGCGGGAGCTGTATATCATGATTCCATCTGGTTTGGCCCTGACAACAAGCCTTGCCTTCCCAAACATTTCTTCCGTCACTATGCTCAGTTGACGCATGGAGTTGATCATGCATCAAAAGGGAGTATGGTCATGGAAGTACAAAAACATTGGTTTACAAAAGGGTTTACTGTTTATGCTGATATTTTTTGCAAAAGATGCATGATCTGTGCGCAACACAACACAGCCAGAGGGCAACAAGTGCCACAGACAGCACACCCACCTCCAACACAACCTTTTGAACATTTGCAAATGGATTTTATTGAGCTAACACCGATAGAGGGGAAGAAATATTGTTTTGTCATGGTTGACATGTTTTCAAAATGGGTTGAAGTTTTTCCTACTGCTAAACAAGATGCTGTAACCGTTGCCAAGGTTTTGGTTCGTGACCTCATCCCACGCTGTGGCCTTCCTCATAAAATTTCAAGTGATAACGGAGCTGCCTTTGTCAGTAAGGTATTACAACATGTAGGACAAGCATTAAACATCAATTTGACCTACCATTGTGCTTATCATCCACAAAGTGCAGGTGCTGTCGAGAGAGAGAATGGCACATTGAAAAATAAGCTTGTGAAATGCACAGCTGACACTGGGTTGAATTGGGTGAAAGCTCTGCCTCTTGTGCTAATGCACATGCGCATGTGTTGTAGGAACAAACATGGACTGAGCCCCTTTGAAATTCTTTTTGGTAGACCGCCATATACAGGTTGTAGTCCACCTCGTGGCTCTGACATCACCACTCATGAATGTGAAAATGACATGCTGCATTATTGCCAACATTTGTCTGCTTGCTTGTCTAGCCTGCATTCACAGGTGAAAGCTGTTTTACCAGAGCCAAAGGAGGGCCCTCTACATGACCTGAAGCCTGGTGACTGGGTGGTCATTAAAGACTTCAGAAGGAAACGCTGGAACTCTCCAAGGTGGCTTGGACCCTTTCAGGTTCTTCTTACGACAGCTACTGCCATAAAGACGGAAGGAAGGACAACGTGGGTGCATGCAACCCATGTGAGAAAAATTCCTGAACCACAGCAAGCACAAGGTGCGACCACAAGCGATAACAACTAGACGTTGAGGAAGATGGCTGGGGTGTAGGCAGATCGCTGACCCTAATCTACAGCTGCGTGGGACCTAGAAGACATCAAGTGACGTGCAGACGTAGTTTCTGTGTCACCATCGAGGGATCAACGATGGAACGCAGACCTTGGCATCCCTTCAGGCGTACAGGGTGTGGCATGAGGAAAACCTTATGTGTGTTCATCTTTCTAGCCTGTGTGATTGTATTTCCTGTATCGTGGTTTCCCAGCTTGCATCCTGCCTCAAATCACACACTACACAGACGTGAAGTAGCTCGAATGATTGACCCCTACTCTGACCATAACGCCCCTAAGTGGTTTTGGTAAGTGGAAAATGGTCATCCTTTCAGCGTTGTCTGCTCTGATCATTGTACTTGGCTTATTTGCTCTGTGCAGCTGCTGCATCATCCCTTGCGTACGAGGCCTTGTCGTCCAGATTATGGAAAGAGCAGTTTCCCATCGACTACTTGCTATGCAGTTGTCATCATCCACACACACCTCATCTCACTTCCCCGACTCCAGTCTGTTAGATGACCTCCTAGAGAATGATGACGACCAGGACACCCCCAATCTCAACTTGTTGTTTCACATATAACCTGTCTCTTCTTTTTCTTTTAGTTTGTACATAGCAGCCAATTTTTAGGAGTCTGTCCTCCACAAAAACAGCTAGGCCCTTCTCAACAAGGTTTTATGATGTGATATTTGTCAATCTGTCTTTGATGGAGCAAATATGACTGATGTTTTCCTTGTTGATGTAAATATTTGGCTTGATAATTCTTTTTTATATATATATATTTGTATGAACATTTTCATGTTCAAAGGAGGGAGTGTGGTAGAAAATATCATTTATGCTCATATGTTACACTTGCTTTCATAACTTGTTTTTATATACTCAGCTTTACATTTTGCAGATACCCTCTCCGTGCCTGCCTGCAAGCCGTGAGACAGAAATTCCAAACCACAGATGTCACTCCCTTTCACGGTTTCGAGTAAACGGACAGTGTGAGGAGGTGATGTCTCGAGAACCTTTGATCTAACCAGGGAGCTGGTACCATCCAGGTATCTCCAAGGAGTGCTCACGACTCACGGTCACGCGCACTGTTGTTATAAAATACACACACACTTAGGTGCCTGCGCGCACTCATCACTTCCTCACTCATACTTCCTTGATGTATGTGTGTCCCTTCTCGAGAATGAATAAAGAATAAAGAAAACTCAGTCTCACCTCAAGGTGGAATTTATTTAAGAACAATTGATTTCCACGACAGTTCTCACAAAAGAAAAGTACACAAAAGCACACAGACATACAAAACGTTTCCATATCAAATTCAGTTTATTAGTCATGGGGTTCGCTTTTCAGCATCTGAAAACGAATGTGTAAAGGCTTGTGACATTAAAAATAATGGAAAATGACGTCTCTGACATCACAATGGTGTTTCCCTGTTGGTGCTTAAAGGACCATACCAGCCATTTTGCATGTTTGAGCCTAATATATTCAATTTTCATACACATAACATTACTGATAATCATTTCCCAAAGCATACTACTGGAACGGTGAATAATTTTTTTTTCTACCTTCCAGACCGCCATTGGTTTCAGTTCAGCCTGGTAAGCTATTAAAATCAACATGTTGATACTTGAAACATTCTTGGGATAGGTAATCCATCATTGTGAACAAGATGTATATTCAGGTTTGTTTTTTTTTAAAGTTACGTAATTTTAGTGTTTAAGCACAATAAAAAGCGTGGAGTGAATATATGTTTCCACCGGGGAATATAGTCCCAAAAGAAGACCTGCGTTTATTGAAAAATTTAAACAACTGTGACTTCATAAGGCTGTGTAACTGTTTGCAGGCAAACCATCAGTTTTTAAGGTGGGTGTATCGCTTGAATATTTGATTTTGAAAAATTAAGAGATTTTGCAAAATATCAGGAAAGCTGAAATATGATTTTATCCTTTGGGAAATGGTTGTCAGTAATGTATGAAAATTGAATATACTGGGCTCAAACATGCAAAATGAATGGTTTGGTCCTTTAAAACTACAAGCCACTCCTAGTAGTTGTGTGCATAAGGTTTAGGAGACGGTTTAGTTTTGAATCTAGTACTCTTTACCACTAGCACAAAGTATGTTTTGTCAGGGAGGTCCCTTTCCATAACTTTGCACAGCACCTTCCACAGCCACAAAATCCTTTCTGATTTTTTCACACAGCTCCCATGACCTCTAAACCACATGTGATGTGTAAAATTGGTGGAGCTCCCTTTGCGCAGGGCCTTCAAAGAACTTTATGAAAAGAAAACCAAATTTTATGGATAATGGAAGCATGACAACTGGCTTAAGTATGTTTGTTAAAATAAATAGACAAATAACAGCATTGGATTATTGTACTGTTGTGAGATTTCCTGTCTAAAATGTCTTATTCTACTAGGCGGGCAACTTGGCAGGGCAAAGTAGGGCATCGTTTTGCAGTGACAATAAACCATGCACAATAAACCATGCAAAAAAGCCAAAGCCACCTGATACCTTGACCTACTCCTCCCACAGCGTGTCTACGCCCCGCTGCCTTTTTACCTACACTTCTGCACACGGACAACCTTATTTTCACTATCTCCGTAAACGCCTTCTTCGATCTGTGGTACATTTTACGCACAATATTAAGTAATTACCGCCCGGTAATCTTTACGCTCCGACGCCGTGCGGAGCGTGTCCTGCAGCGGGAGGTGAGTAGACCTGCTGCCGGTAGAACCGGGCTTTAATTTGAACGTTATCTGACTTTGAATTACTTTATAAACGGTGTATTATTTCAAAATAACCAGCAGGATCTGATAATTCTGTTAATTCAATCTAACTATTTTTGTTAAAGTTATTCGAGCTGTTGATGTTCGCTTACTTTCTACTTTTAATTAAATATCTAGTTCATTAACTTGTAAAAGAACGTTAATTTGTTGTCAGGCAACTTTTGTGGGAGTGTTTTATTAACTAGAAAGCGGACTAGAACTCGTCTTCTTAAGAAAAACTAATTTTCATATAAACTACAGCCTTAATCGTGGTAAGTTTAATGTGTAACTTTTATCCAAAGTGTTTCTGTAATTGCCATAGCCAGTGCTATCCCTGTAAAACTTATTATAGGAGAAGTTTTCTGCGCGTTTTATTTTTGTTCGACTTTAAAAGTCGGTTAAAAGGCTCCGTCTCATACAGCGCACACACGCACACGCCAACACACTGCCCTGTCAATCACACGGGCAAGGGCGTTTATATCTAGTCTTTAGATTTGAGACTGTTTGGATTAGGTAGGTAATATGACTATAATATTTTTACAAATAAGTGAAAAAAACACGTGAAAACCATTTGCTCTGACCCTACCTTAAAGAAGATGTTTTACTTAATTTAACTTAACTTAATGTTTGATCTCTACTAATAATATTAAGAACTACTGGCTTTTTTTCAGTTGTACTTACTCACACACACTTAAAAAAAAAATTGTGTTTGGAGTGGTATTTTAACTCAGAAAGAAAAGTTTACACAAAAATACAGGGAGGTGCAATATTTTTGGCCAGTGCTGTATTCATCCTGCCTCAGGCTGCAAAAATTAGGTTACAGCTGATAAAGGAAATATCTGGAGCTTCAGGCTTGGGACACCATGAAACTGTTAATTTTCAGTAAATACAGTCACAGTAAAGGTGATCCTCTGTTTTACCACAGACTGTGTAGTGTAGTTATTCCTAGTGCTGTAACAGGTTGCTTGGCTGGCCCCTGGAATGTAAAAAACACAGCCTGATAATCCAGCTAAATTTTGATTATGTCAGAGGATTCACCTTTCTTAACACCAGCCATTTGGTATGAGGGAAAAAAAATTTAACTTGTTGCATATGTCTGGCCTCAGCTGTACAGATACAAGCTTCACAGCAAATAATTTTTGACAGTTTTGTGAAGCAAAGTAAAGCATAAACCGCAGGGTACAAAGTTTGTCCCTCTTAAAATTATTTTGGCATATGTCCACTGCAAATGTACTAAGCACACCTGTACTGCATCATTTGCAATGTAAATGAGCAGAAATACAGGAGGTTGAATATGAAACCCATGTGCAAACTTCATACAGACGTTTGATGAATGTTTTTCTCAGTTATTCATTTACATTTACTTTTAAATCTTATCTTTAACATGCCTTGTAAACCAAGAAATAATTGCAGAATAACTAAAAACATCTTGAATATATAAAATGCCAAGCTAACGAATCAGACAACTCATTAGCAGTTGGGAAAATGTAAGTTCATACAAGCTGAGTTCAAGTTGAGAAGAGAATGCACTTTACCAATGAAGTAAGTTGGATTAATCAATTCAGGAAACAAAAGGATGAATAATTTTCTACAAGATACAAACAGAAAATTTTCATATACTTGTCAGGCGATATAAACATGACTGGCAGGTGGCAGGTCTGTCTGACAGATACATACAGAAAGTATGACAATATGTATCATCAGCGTCACAGCAGAGAAAGCTGCTGATTAATTTTTTTTTTCACACAATGGCACACAATCAAGTCTAACCTGTTGCAGAGTCTGAGCCTGCTGAAACATTCAGGGACTAAGAGCTGAATTATTTACTAATGTGCTGACTGAGTTACACAGTGGCATACAGAATGGGGTATTCATTATGTGTGTGTGTGTGTGTGTGTGTGTGTCTGTGATAGAAAATGCAGTGCCATCTGAAGAAGAATGTTATTGTGGTTGTTGCTCTTCTGCTTCTCATTGTTGGACTTTACTGCATTAGCCATTCTGACTTCTTCATTGTTGTGAGTACAACACACACACACACACACACACACACAGGATGAGCACCAAAGCTTGATTTCAGCCCATATGTAATTTTCACAAATGACAGAAAACCCTAATATATACTATAATTCAATGAAATTGGTTTCATTAGTTGAAACATTTTAGAAACAAATTTGTACACGTGTTTTGAATTTGTCCAGACAAACAAATCAGACAACTTATTAGCAGTTGTGAAAATGTAAGTTTTTTGTACTTATAAGACTGTCAGCAGCAGTTTGAGAGGAGAATGTGCTTTGCCAATGAACTAAAAGTTGGATTAATCAATTCAGGAAACAGTAAAAACATGAATAATTTTCTACAAGATACAAACAGAAAATTTTCAGATACTTGTCAAGCGATATAAACACGACTGAGCAGCTCTACGGACTATATCTTATGAGAAGGTACTTGGGCAGGAAGCACTGCTGTTGAGATGCAAAGTGCACAGCATCAAAGTTTACACGGATCACTATTGTGAACCATCACTTTAGTAATGCTTTGAGGGAATGTGCTTGGGAATCGTGCCATTATTCAACACAGATCAATAATAATAATAATAATAATAATCTTTATTTATATAGCGCCTTTAAAAACAGAGTTTACAAAGTGCTTTGACAACTAATAAAAGAATCAATAAAACAGGCAGATCAAACACAAAACAAAAAGTAAGGCATTAAAAACAATACAGCAAACATTAAAAAATGACATCACATAAAAGCAAGCTATAAAAATGGGTCTTAAGCTGTGATTTAAAGCAGACACTGATTTGGCAAGCCTCAGATTCTCTGGCAGATCATTCCAGAGTTTTGGGGCCCAGTCACCTTTTGGTTTTGAGGTTAGATTTGATAATTGTAAGGAGGTTAGAGCCTGAGGATCTGAGGCTGCATGCTGGCTCATAGGATGTTAACATGTCACAAATATAAGTAGGAGCCAGACCTCAATGAGCTTTAAACATAATAAAAGGATTTTAAAATCAATTCTAAAATGAACCAGGAGCCAATGGAGAGATGCCAGGACAAGGGCTGACGTAATGTCGTGTAAAGGAACCAGTAAGAAGCCGAGCTGCTGCATTCTGAACTTGTTGGAGGCGCGAGATTAATTTTTTGATTAATACCAGAAAGAAGGGAGTTGCAATAGTCCAGTCTGGAGAAAATAAGGCTGTGAATGGCATTTTCAAGATTATTATAGGAGAGCACTGGTTTAATTTTAGCAATGGATCTGAGCTGGAAAAAGCAAGACTGGACCTTTATTTTTCGTGTAGGGTTCAAAAGTCATATCACAATCTAAGATTATACCTAAGTTTCTGGCAGATGGTTTAACATTAAGGGCCAAGATCTTTCCTGATAAGATACAGGAGCTGGGAGAACCAAAGATAATTATTTCAGACTTTGAACTGTTAAGCTGAAGGAAGTTCTGANCAGGAGCTGGGAGAACCAAAGATAATTATTTCAGACTTTGAACTGTTAAGCTGAAGGAAGTTCTGAACCATCCAACAGTTGATGTCTTTGAGACTAAAATGCAAGCTAGGCTGTTAAAATCACCAGGTCTCAGGAGGAAGTATGTCTGTGTGACATCTGAATAAAAATGAAAGGACACATTATGCCTCTGGATAGTTGGACCATGTGGCAGCATAAAAATGGAAAATAAAAGTGGGCCTAAAATTGAACCTTGGGGTACACCATAATTAAAATGGGCTGAAAGGGATGAAAGATTGCCTATATTGACTGAAAAGGTTCGATCTAAAAAGGAAGAATAAAACCATATATACTCGAGTAAAACCTGAATTTTTATTACCAAATTTCACAAAGCAAAACGGGGGGGTTGGCTTATACACGAGAAATTCAAATTTGATCCCAGAGAACGAAATTTCCAGGGGTGGAAATGCTACCCATTACCACTACCCATGGAAAATAGTTTAAATCATACCTTAGAATTAGATATTTCCTGACAAAACATCTTATCCAGCACATTTTGCAGCAGCCATTTGTGATGGCCAGTAAGTGCTGCTGTGACTGGTCATTTACAGTTATCAGCTGTTGAAATAGATATCATGTTTACCGGTACTGGTACATGGATTATTTTCCAAAAATCACAGGAATACTATGACAATATCCAGAAAAACAGGTAATTTGCTAAACAAATAAATTGATGGAACAACATCAGGGGGTCGGCTTATATACAGGTTTCTTTAAAAATCTAAATTTGTAGATCAAAATCGGGGGGTCGGCTTATACATAAAATCGGCTTATACTCGAGTATATACAACTAAGTGGAGTATCTCTGATGCCAACCCAGGAGTTTAAACGTTCTGTTAAAATTGTATGATCAACTATGTCAAAGGCAGCACTAAGATCTAAAAGAATTAAAACTGCACATTCACCTCTGTCGACTGCTTAAAGAGGATCATTTGTTACTTTAATAAGAGCTGTCTCCGTACTGTGCATTCCTCTAAAACAAGATTGAAAACATTGCAGAAACATTGTCATGTTGCATGGAGGCTATAAGCTGGTTTGACACAACCTTCTCTGAAACTTTGGATAAAATCAGGAATTTAGAAATGGGTTTAAAATTATTAAAAATAGAGGGATCCAGATAGGTTTCTATAAGACCACAGCATGTTTAAAATCAGAGGTGAAGGTGCCGTGATGGAGGGAGGTGTTGATAACTGATAAAATAGTGGGTCCAAGTGTGTCCAGTGCCTCTTTTAAGAATTTGGTGGGGTTAAAATCAAGGATGCAGTTAGGTGAGTACATGCATGAAATACAGTCCTGTAGATCCGTCAGAGTGATCATTTCAAACCTATCCATGAAATTAATGATAGTAGGGGGATGGATTTCAATGATGCGGTCAGGAGGGATGATCCACTATCGAATCTGTTCAAATTTACTGCTAAAAAATATTGAAAAGTCACACGTTCAACCGAGACATCACTAAAAACAGAGGGGGAGAGGGTGGTGACAGAGTTGATTACTTTATATAAAATCCTGGGGTTTTGGTTATTAGAAGATATTAAGTTGGCAAAGTAATTAATTCTTGCTTCTTCAACTGCTGTCTGATAGGCCTTCATGTTGTCTTTCCACTGGAAAAAAAAAAAAAAAATTCCAATAGCTCAAAATGATACATGATACATGTTCTCATAGAACTGTAATTACGGTAATTGTGTTGCAGGACTCATCGAGGTCAGATAATTCAATTTCAAATAAGTTTCAGTTTATTTGGGAATCCTTTCAGAAGTTGGTTATTCAAGACTCTTGGGTGGAACAAGGACATTTCCTGCCTCTAAACGTGTCCTATCAGCTGCTTGCTGGAGCACCATCTACCAAGGAAAGTGAGTGACACAAGCACAGTGCACATTCAAACCAGAAAGGTGATCACAGAGAGAATTTATGAAAGAGTTTTAGACTATAATAGTCTTAAAAACCTCAAGTACAAGCTGAGGGTTCAGGTGTGTGTGCATCTGGTCAGTGAGAACCAGCTGCAGTAAAAGATGAGAACCAAGCAAAAACCAAGGAAGTTATTTTGGATTTCACTTTAATACAGTGCACAGTGCTATAATAAAAATACCAAACAGGTAATGTTATATATATAATCAACTTGTTCTTTTTCAACAGTGTCTTGAGCAAGTTATTTAGAATAGGCATGCTCTGTGATTGTTTTATAGATGTGTGAGATATGTATTTGTATAAGCAAAGTATGATATTACTTTATTAGAATTTCTTTGATCTGTATGCTGTATTCTACAAAATGACATAACAGACGAACAGCCCTGAATGGCATAAACAAGAAAACTACAAACACTCTCCTCTTTCTATCCTGATCTCTCTATCAGCGTTTCTAACCATTGGGCTTGCATCAGTGAAAAGGAAGAAGGGCAGCTATCTCCTCTCCACCTTGCACTCCCTCTTCAACCAGTCATCTCCTGAGGAGCTATCCTCCATGGTGGTGGTCGTGTTGCTGGCAGATTTTGATGCCACTTGGAGGGCCAAGACAGTGGAAGAGATAAAAGTTGAATTTACTGCCAATCTCAAACAAGGGCAGCTGGTTGTCCTACACGTTCCTCAAGGGTGTTACCCACCTCTTACAGGTGCAGTGCATATCAGATCCCTATGCTGCATTTACTTTTCAAGGGTCTGTTTATGAAGCAATGAAGATATTACTACATATTACTCAGTGTGGAGTGTGTGGATGCAGTATTGCGTTAGACAGGGTTAACCTTCAGAGTAACATGCTTTACACTGGTACTTACAATGTTGATACATCTTCTTAGCCACTCTAGTTGTACTGCTGAAGGGATGGCTATTGGTTAGTCAGTCTGTCATTATTAGTCCAGAGTCAAACATCTTGACAACATTGGATGCATTGCTGTGAAAAAATTGTCATCACCACAGAATCATTCTGATCATTTTGAACACTAAAGAAAAGTAATACTGGAATTTCCATGAAAGTTGCCCAAGGATAATCCTGGTTCTTAGAGAACTAAAGCTTTTGGTAACCACCTGGTCTTTCCTCTTCCGTCAAGTCAGATTGTTCAACTTCGTACACATGATGCATTGATACATACAGGACATTCTGCAACTTTTGCAAACCAAAATCATGGTTTCCAAATGGTAAACCTTTTGACTTAGGTAACACTGGGGCCTTTGCTCTGGTGCCATCCTCAGGCCAAACTTTACATGTTTAGTTTGCCCCCGCTAGTGGTAATCCTTTAAGAAATGCAAAGTTGTCTTTCCATTTTTTATCCACCACCTTTTTTTTTCTGGCATGTAATGACCATTACAGTCTCATGGAGCCACTAGCATGGCTAAGGATCTTTAGTTTTCTTCATAATCTGTCTCTATATTCTGGTGAATTTTGTGTGTACCTCATTTTTCAATTGTACATAATACTTTAAAATTTAGACTTCCTGCTGATTACTTGGCAGACAAGATATTATGTTTAGAATCTGTTACTACGGTGAAATTTCTCTTCATCAGTGGATCAGAAATGAAATAAATCTCAATCTTGTCATTGTTATCACAACCAACTACACAGTCAAAACAAATGTTTTCATTGGTACTTTAGTATTGTGATGAGATAACAATGATAGGGAGATATTCTCACGATCTATGAAAGTTTGTTGTGAGAGTCAGTTTTGCCAGTCAGGCAACATCACTAAGACAGCAACATCACAATACATCAAAGGTAGTTTTAAAAGATAAAAAATGTCAATTTAAATTGGGCTCTCTCTGCAGGGCTAAAGAGGAACTACAACGATGCTCCGGAACGAGTATCTTTCCGCTCCAAGCAGAATGTGGACTATTCCTTTCTGATCTACTATAGTATCGGCTTGAGCCGGTACTACCTCCAGCTTGAGGATGACATCTCCTCTTCACACAATTTCCTGAGTGTTATCAAAAAGTGGGTTGAGGAGCAAGAAGCTAAATCGACCTCCTGGGCAACGCTGGAATTCTCAAACCTTGGCTACATTGGGAAACTCTATAAATCAGCTCACCTTCCTCTGCTGGCTCGCTTCCTCTTCCTTTTTTATCAGGAAATGCCCTGTGACTGGCTAATGTCTCACTTCCGTATGCTGCTAACACAGAACAATCAAATCCTCTTCAAACCCTCACTTTTTCAACACATGGGTACTTTCTCTTCATTTCAAGGAACATATAATAAGCTAAAGGACAAGGACTTTGAGGAGGCCCCCTACCAAAATCCTGGAGCAGATGTTTACTCTGATATGTCCACTTATAAGGACCACATCCCCAAACTTGCCTGGGCTGCTGGGGATGGATTCTTCTGGGGAAACTCGCCAGAGAGGGGAAACTACCTGACTGTGGTTTTGAAAGAGCCTACTGTGGTGAGTGGGATATCTGTAGAAACAGGGTCAGAGGGCAGAGACATTCTGAATTCAGCTCTGGTGGAGATAGGCCATGATGTGACTGCAACAGAGAAGGGAGAACAAACATGTAAAGTGTTCCAGTCATTGGGGAATTTGGAAAATGGAAGTTTTGTGATGCAGGAAATTGACAAAAAGTATGGTTACCCTTCTTCTTGTGTGAGGATACAAGTCACAGCTGATCAGCTAAATTGGGTGATTATTAAGAAAATCAGGATCACAACAAAGAACTGAGCACAAATTAACACCTCCTAGGTGTAAGAATTTTGTACAGCCAGGTTAATAATTTGTCTGGGTTTGATCTGGTGGACCCTGTATGCAGACTAAAAATGTGATTTTTGTGCCTTGTTGCACTGAAGGAGCAACAGTCTTATCAGCACATAACTGAAACAGTATAAAGCTGTCATGATTCTGAAATAAATGTTTGATCAACTCTGTGAAAAGTAAAGAATGATTCACAATGTGGTGCCATAATTATAAAAAATAAAAAGTGATGTAATGTCACTGCACTGCAGCTGTGCTGAGCACATCACGTCATATCAGTCAGCATCAATCATCATCATGGTAGCTGTATGTTTCTAGTATTAGTTGATGTTTCTCATGTACAACGACATGAGAAATGTGACCTCTGTCCTAGCATACTGTATATTAATGGTTGTTGACATTTGGTGATAATATCAGCCGGACGTGAGCTTCATGATGCAGGAACTAGATTATTTACTCAACGAGAATCCAGTAGCAGGCCTGGAAGCTGGTGTCTCTGCAGACAGAGCAATGGCTCGATGGTGTAAAGTATTTTTGGGAAGAATCTGTACTTTACTTGAGTATTTATATTTAAAAAATTTTTTACTTTTACTCCACTAAATATTGAAATAAAATATATACTTTTATTTGTTGCATTTTTCAATACAAGTTTGTTACTGGCTACAAAATAAGTTCTAAAAAGAGGAAATGGTAAAAGTTGGCCAATCAAGAGTGCTACTGGTCTCAAAACCGTTGAGTTCTGTTTTGCAAATTTGCATGATTTTACTGCAGACGTTCACAGGCCATGTACAAAGACTACTCTTATCAGGTGAAGCTGCATCTTATCAAACCAAAAATATGAAAATACTCACTCATCTAACCTGAAGAAGTACATTGAGGTAAGGTAATGTCTCCATAAAGTACAAAGTGCAAGTGAAGACAAGGGAAATTCTGGTTGTTTTTAATTTGTTTTTTCTTTAAACAGCATTTTCTTTTACTTACAGTATTTAAGTACATTTATTATCAAATAAATGCTTTTGATACTTGAGTGAAATTATCAGACACTTCATGACTTTTACTCAAGTATTTGTTTTTTCAAATGGGTAGATTTTACATTTAACCAAGTCATTTTCAAAATGCAATATTTCTACTTTTATTCAGGTACTTCATCCACCACTGCTTTTTCTACTTGTTTGTCTTCAGTGAGTTGAGCAGCAGCTCCATCCACAGCTGCCTGTGTGTCCTGGTTCTCTCTGGCAGGTTTCTCCTCTCCAGTGATGGGACGATTTTGGGATTCTGGTCGGGCTGCAGCTGCAGATGGTGGATGACTAGATGGGGGCATGGAAGATGGGGCAGCACTGTCCTGCTGTACATTCTCATTGGCCTGAATGGAAAGAGATGGAATGGCCAGTAAGCTGATGTGTGGAAACATGAGGACTGACACTGTGGGTATAAACATTCCAACTATAAATAAAAAAAAAGAAGGAATGGACATGTAAGTTATCAAATTTGTTCAAACCATCATATGCAATTTCTAATAATTTATAACCATGTAAAGGACCATACCGGTGGTTTTGCATGTTTGAACCCAATATGTACAACGTGCACACACATACATTACTGACAGTCATTTCCCAAAACATACTACTGGAGCTCTGAGTTTTAGAGTAGTTTTTCCTACCATTCAGACTGCCATGGTTTCACTTCATTCCACACTCAAAGTCCATTTAACCCTAATCCTAACCCATCCACTTTAATTAGCAAATGGTGGAATCCCAGAAATTCTATGATGTCTATCCTGTTATTTTACTTTCACAGCTGAAGCGGCATAGAATACAACAGAAAAATAGAATCATAATTTTATTGCCCACTGAGGTAGAAATTTCTCTTTGGCTTCACAAATGGTACAGTGTAAAACAACATTAACTAGACAAGCATACCAGACAAGCACAAAAAATTAAAATAGGTAAGTGAATGGCAAAATAAAAAACATTTAATCTTAAACACAAAGTAAAATGAACAAGGGCCTTAAAATAGGACTGGATTTGCATAGCAGCGTTCCAATCAATCCAAATTTAAAATCCTCAGGAGATCAGTAGGGCAACAGCAGTTGGAATGAAAGATCTCTTATATGTGTTCTTAGAGGCTCTAGGAACCCGATATCTCCTTCCTAAAGGGAGCAGTTCAGTTTCATAGTGCAGTGGGTGCAAAGGATCAGACACTATCTGATGGGCCTTCTGTCTGGCCCACTCTACATATATGTTTGTCAATTGTTTCTGTGGCCTTCCAATAATTTTGCTCCCCATATTTACAATTTTTGCCAATTTAGTAAACTTTGCAAGCCCTTCCTTGCTCATAATATTTTATTATGTTTTAAAATATTCTTTTGAAAGACCATACTGGTGATTTTGCATATTTAAGCCCAATAAATACTACCTGCATATGTCACATTACGGACAACCATTTTCCAAAATAATTAAACTGTACTTTAGTTTTCCTGTTTTGTTTTTTTTTTGTTGTTTTGTGTGTGTGTGTGTGTGTGTGTGTGTGTGTGTGTGTGTCAGATCCACTAATCTTTCAAAATCAAATGTTCAGGCGATATATCAAACTTGAAAGTCAATGTTTTGCCTGTTAATGTGTACGTCTGAATGTAGAAGTGATGGTCGTTCTTAATTTCTCAGTAAAACTCATCTTCCCCTGGGACTATATTTCCTGGTGGAGACACGGTTTTGTTTTGTTTTTTTTTCAGTGTTGGACCGGTTAAATCAAGTCACTAAGGAAAACAAAAAAAAAAGGGGAAAAAAAAAGTTACTTGGACAAGAAAATTTAATATATATAGTGTCTGCTGTGTTGGATTACTAAGCAACTCAAGCATCTCAAGCACATTTCAACTCTTTACAAGATGATTTTAATAGTTTACTGGAATGAACTGAAACCAATCTAGAAGGTAGGAACAACAAATGTAACAATTACTGCTCCAGTAGTATGTTTTAGGAGATGATTGTCAGTAAAGTAAAATGCGGGTTGTATATGTAATTGCAATCTAACTTGCAAAACCACCTGGTCCTTTATATGAGTGATTAACTTTCGATGTGCTTATAGAAGGCATTTGTTTCCTTTGCTTTTACACAGCTAGCACTTTGAGATTATCTTTTTGATAAAATATACAGTACATCATACAATAAATATTAGAAGTAGTGTGCAGGAGCCGTGGGAATTTGTCACAGTCTGTCTCTGCTCATATCATTAAGCCAATAGGTCAATATTATTCTTTTAAAATGCATTTTCTGAATTTAACTTTGATAACAGTTGATTAAGATAGCAAGCTAAGTTGATAAATTAAGCTCTCAAAGGTCAAATCGACCAAGCTTTGCCCATGTAAAACAAATGTTTTCCTCAGTTCTGCTTTAAATTCTTGATAATTTCTCCAGGTCTGCTGAGAATCCATTAAATGTGCAGAATCTGGTCTTACTTGGAAAGTTAAAAATAGAGTGTATAGATGTTGCGCCTAGCTAGCTGTGATGTAAATCACTATCATGCCATTGAAAGCAACATCCTGTATCAACAGTAAAGGGATTAGACTACAACTTGCGAGAGGTAAGGCAGAAACAGAACAGGTTGGAGGGGTGCATGCATGCAATGACATGCTTCATTAAAAAAAAACTGTGGTGTAGTCTAAAGATGAGAAGATGTTCAAGCCAAACCTGTTTACCTCCTGCCTGGCATAAGATGTAGGTATGTAATGGATGTTTTGTCTTGGATATCAAAGTGAGGGCCAAACCTGCTCTCCAATCCCCAGAAGCCTGTCTGTGTTTTTGCTGCCGCTACATGGCTGAGAGGTGCTAGTGCATTGTGGGTCAAAGCCCCAGGCTTTCAGTCTGCTGAGTCCCTCCACAGAACGCCCGGTGGGATTGATGGAGCAGGCTGGCAGATGAGCTGGTAGATCCCAGGTCCCCTTAAAATCTGGCCATGCATGTCCACTCTGAAGCATATGAGAAGACTGAGCGATAAATAGATGCACACTGACAGACAGGCAACCATTTGCTGTTCTACAAACATGCACTCTAATAAAGAGTGTCTTGCCTTAGCCACCCCAGGAAGCAGATGTCCTCTGTCATTGGCAATAAAGGAAGTGCTACCCTCACGTGCAGTGGGTCTCTACATTCACACACACACACATACACACACTTGTAACCTAAACTGACAACAGGCATGTACATAGGGATAGGGGTTTATTTTTGCATATTAAATTCACTGTGTTGGTCATGGAGAGTTATTCAACCCCCATGACCAACATCGTGAATTTTATGGGAGTTAAATGAGAGAAAACAAGGAATAGTTTTCTCCGTCTACACATAAAATTGTTTTCCTGTGCGAAATTGTGCTCCCCATGACCAAGTGATACAGAAAATTCGCGGAGTCCTCCTTTAATGGTACCTCTTTGTGATTCTTGGTCACACACCAGTTCTGCATCCTTTTCGGCCTGAAGGCGCCATCATACTGAGGATGAAATTGTTACAGATGTAAAATAGAACAGAAAAAAAAGTTTATTGTTGCCGATTTTATCAGTTAAGGCAGGTACTTTACCTGGTTTGCTGAGTAACTCGATGACATGTCTCGGCATACAGACGTCAGCTTTAGTTTACTCGTTACATAGCAACAGAATCGGTCCGTTTCTTGTATGGAAATGCTTATTTCAGCCATTATCCTTAAATTAATTTACTCATTAAAGCTGTAAAATCCGCACTGGTTATTATAATCGAGTATAATTACTTTCGCGGTCAACATTTGAAGATTTGAGTAAAAAATTAAAAAATTAAAAAAAAAAAACGTGACATCCTAACAAACCAAAATAGGTGAACGACTGGAGAGATGGTCGAATAAGAGTTTGAGTTAAACTCTATGTTTATCTCTTTAGGCATTTATTTTTTAAATATTTAAATTTAAAATTTAAAATATTCTTTATTTCAATTGGCCTTTTTTAATTATTAGTATTGAAAACTTAACAACATAACTGAAATGTATTTGATTTTGGAAACTCATGACCGGAAGTTTTTTTTTTAGTTCCGGTTAGTAACATTTACAAAAAAAAAAAAAAAAAANAAAAAAAAAAAAAAAAAAGAAAAAAAAAGATGTCTGCAGGTTTATTGGGTAAACATAGTGAGCAAGCAGCTATATTTTTTGTTACGTTTGTTTTTGTTTTTAATTAGCGTTCCGGTAGCAAAACGTCGCTGCCACGTGTCTGTGAATTTTTATTTAGCTATTAACCGAGCTAAACTTAGACTATTAGCCTGTTACGTTAGCCTTAGCGTTATAATGCTAATGCTACGAGTTTTGTAGAAGCGCACAGAGAATTGTATATGTGTTTGTTATAAAGTAAGGTGCTCTGCGGTTCCGTGAGTCATGGAAGGGCCATCATCTCGGTTATCTGGCCACCAGGATGGACCTGTGTGGCTGGCGGGCAGGAGAGATTCCGGTGGGGATATGGAGTCTGATCAATCCCGGGACATGAAGACACACTTCAGAGTTTGTCGGTTCATCATGGAGACAGGTAAGCCACAGGTAGCTGTGTGGCTGCACATGAAGATAGAGAATAGGGATGTGCTGCAAGACAATAAAACTGAAAATACATGCAGTCATTACCCTGTAATATAATATTTTGCTTAAAGATAACACGGTGCCAGTGGTTCGCTTTTCTGAATCATTTGTGTGCATTGCCAAATTCAACATACAGTAGTATCATCCACCAGTCAGCACTTATTCCCATACAATTTCAGCTTTTGCACCTAGTTTACGACGTTTGCCTCTTTGCTTCTACCAGTGTGCATTTTGGTGTAAGAAGCTTGAGGCAATAATAAGTAAGTTGGAGAAGTTGAAAATTTGAGCTATAATTACATACAATATAGTAAATGGACGTTATGGATTCACAATTGACAATATGACATATATTCTTCCCCGTCCTTGTTCAGGAGTGAAGCTGGGTATGCGCTCTGTACCTGTGGCTACAGCGTGTGTACTGTACCACCGTTTCTTTGAGTGTGTGAGCGTGCGTGTGTATGAGCCGTACCTGGTTGCTATGAGCTGTATGTATTTGGCTGGCAAAGTGGAAGAGCAACACATCAGGACTCGTGATATTATCAACGTGAGCCACAGGTAACATACAGGTAGTATTCAAATGTAGACACTACTTCCTCAGTACCTGAATCACTGAACAATGAACCATTGTTCATTGTAAAAGTGTGAACAGTACAATGTTGTAGTCCTTTATAAAAAAAAAATAATAATAATAACAACAACAATCTTTGCAAGCATCTTGATATGCAAAATATGACATATCTGCATCTATTATATATGTAGTGGTTTAAATTAGCTGCTATTAAAATGTAAAATGTTCAGCTGCGAGCCATAATCTGACTATTTTTCGGTGTTTTGTGGCAGGAAATGCAGTGGCCATAGTAGATATTTATTGGCGTTTTTAACAAACACAGTGATTTTTGCTTATCATTGGTTGTATGGTTCGTCACGCAGCATCTCTCACATTCTGTCTTCCTTGCTCCCAGGTATTTCAACAGTGGCAGTGCTCCTCTAGAATGTGACAAGGAGTTCTGGGACCTGAGGGACAGCGTTGTGCAGTGTGAGCTCCTCATTCTCCGACAGCTCAACTTCCACGTCTCCTTCCAGCATCCTCACAAAGTAGGTGTGTGTGTCTGTCCGTCCATCTGTCTTTGTGTGTTTTTGTGTCTTTCTATTTTTGTGTTGACTCTCCTTGTCTGTTTCTATTATTTCCTGATGATGTCGACATTGTTTCAACGATTCCGGATGTACAACTTCTGTAAGACCAAAGTATTTGAAAGGAAATTTGCTTCCCTGTAGTGCTTTGATATCTTTGGGATTTTCTAATTCATTTTATAACTTCACTGCATTGGCTGTGACCATGATTTTCAATATTATTTGCTTGTTATCTTCAAATTGTTGCCTGGATTCAAAGCTTAATGCCCTAAGATGTCTAATACTAATAATGACTCCATTCCTGGAATTCTGAGATTAGACTGCCACTCTTATATAGTTATATTTTACCCATCTACCCCTCTTTCTTTACAGTTTTTACTCCACTATCTGTTGTCTGCAAAGTCACTGGTGAATCGCCACGCTTGGTCTCGAACCCCTGTCTCTGAAACTTCCTGGGCGTTGCTTAGGGACTGTTACCATGGAGCCATGTGCATTCGCCATGCACCCCAACACATTGCCATTGCAGCTCTGTATCTGGCTGTCAACAGCTATGGGGTGAAGTTGCCTGCAGGGGAGAAAGAGTGGTGGCAGGTGTGTGTACTCTGAAAAATAATTGTGAACGAAGAAAGTAGCTTAACTGAAAAAGTGTGTGTATGTATGTGTGTGCATGCGTGTGTGCGTGCGTGTGTGCTTGTGAGCATGAAAGAGTAAGAGAGATCATCAGTCAATTTGACTCTGACTCTCTCTCTCTCTCTCTCTCTCTCTCTCTCTCTCTCTCTCTGTAACAAATTAGCTTGGATGTTTTCTGGAGCATACCAACAGTTTTAGCACATTTTTCATATATTTCCTCAAGCACCTGCATGAAACACCAGATTTTAAAACAGTCCCTGCTCCAAACTGCAACACAAAGCAACAGTAACATAAAAATAATTAAACAGGAGGAGTGTTAATTGTGATGGATTATCCAGCTCAAACTGTCTTTATAAAATGATTTTCATACTGTTCTGAAATAAACTGAAACCAATGGCAGCTCACCAGTCTAAAAGAATAAATTGTCAGCTGGACTTATCAAAGTGATTATGGTGTATTCAGACTAATTATTCAAACAAGACTTGAACTGTTCTGGCATAATTTTCGCCCAGGTCAGGGAAGGAATTAAGTTTTTTGTCTGACTTTCTTCAGTAGTAAAACTGAGCATGATACACATGCAGCAACCAGATTGACGTAGTAGTATTTTTTTCCAGTTTGGTCTGTGTGTGTGTGTGTGTGTGTGGGTCCTCCTCTATTTAGAGACATACCAGCAGCAAGGATTATGAACTTGGAACACTGTGATATTACCACTTGAATAGCTAGGTCTACCTCATCTTCAAAGCAAAAAGTCCTCTGCTAAGTTAAAGTATAAGCCAAAAGGTCGTGACCCCCCTCAGTTGTGATGAAATGATGTCCCTTTTGTTTCCTTGATGTTACTATTTTTACTTACTGTATCCAAATGCAAATGAAAAAGAAGTTTGAATTTTTTCTGAGTTTTCACTTGGGTCCTCAAGGCAAAAAAAAAAAAAAAAAAANAAAAAAAAAAAAAAAAAATAGAATCTAGGACATTTGAATTGGTGTGTAGACTTTTGATGTCTAGTGTTTATTCAGGCCAGGTGTGGAGCTGAAGCCTGTGTTGTGTGTGTAGGTGCTGTGTGAGGACATGACTAAAGCAGACATTGATGCTGTGATCTCAGACCTTCTCCAGCTGTATGACATGGAGGCCAAGTGCATCTGATGGACACAGCTAGAAGACCTGCACATGAAATCTGGATCATCGGTGTCTGAGTGTGTTTATGTGTGTGTGTCTGTGTGCCTTAACTCTGTGAGTGTAAGTCTCTGGGGGGTTCATCTGTACATTTGGGTATGTATTGCTGAATGTGTGTGTGAATATGAGAGAAGAACAACAAAGACAGAGAGACGGTGTTGCCCTAGTTAGTCTGTGAGCTGTGACAAAAACACACCTGCACTACAGAGTCCCGCCACCCTGGGGAGACATTTCTTCATTTCTGGTCTCTGATCTCTTATCCCTGTAGAATACTGATGCGCTCTGGAATATTTGATCAGTGCCAGGTCTCTCAAAGCATCCTAGCACTAAACACCTTCAACAAACACCTCATTTAAAATGTTTTAATGCCACTGTATGGATTTGAAGAAAAGAGTTTTTTTTACATGAAATCCTCGCCCAGTCATTAAAATATGTGAATAATTCTCACAAATGTATGAAATGGTGTGGGGATGGCAGCACCAAGTTACTTAAATGCAGCATTGTGTGAGTATAATGTTGGCCAATGATAAATATGTTAATTTCAGTTAAGTCTTGATTATCTCATTAGAATTTTGCGTACCATGTAGAACAAATCTGAATAGCAAGGAGGACAATTGGATTAGTTTTATTGGATACTAACATTTCTTTAATTCTTTAAGATATGTGGTTCATCTTATCTGCTTTTATTGTATAAAACATTAAAATGTATTCACAAAGAAAAGTTTGCTTATGCATGTACTAATTGGCTTAATGACATCTTCAGCTTAAGTGGCCACCATTAGTATATCATGGTGGTTATAATGGGGCATTTTCTTCTGTGTTTTGCATTGCTGCCATTTCCAGATCATTCCATGAATTCATTAGGAGACAATATAATGTCTGGCTGAGCGCCAAGCAGATGAAGAACGTGGGGAAATACTTTCCTATATGTTAGACCAATGATTCTTTCTTCAAATAAAAGAATTTAAATTTAGTCTATATTGTATTAAATATAATTCATTTGTACCAACCCTGCAGTTAGCTTTCAGATAAAATTAAGATTAGCCCATCTCAGGAGAATGCACGTGCGACAGCCCAGGGCTAAAAGCCCAGATAGCCTAGAGGTAGCCCAGGCTCTATAAGGCAATTGGCCTCATTAGAGGGTGAAAACAGAGTGAGTGTTAAGTTAAATTTAGGACACCTTGTCCTCACAGTAGTAAAATCAAGGCAGGCATGTTTTGGGGCATTGTAGCAAAGATATGTGAAGCTCTCAACTGTAAAATCCAGCCATTGCTGCTTTTTATTGTCTCAGATGTGAAGAAATATTGAACTTTGTCATGTGTCTGCTACCATATTGTGAATACCTTTCTGCGCTTTAATTTCCTTATTTCTTTTTACTCTACGAAGCTACTGAGACTTAATATTTTTAGATGAGAAGCAAACAGTATGTTGGCTAACTCATCTTTGAATTTATTTTCAAACTAGAATTAAAATGTAAAATCAGCTCTGCCTGTCGTGTAGGTCCAGGAGAGAAGAGTTATGGTCACATGATCAATATTAAGATTGGAGTCTCTTTCTGTCTTTCTCCTCACCTTCTTTCCTCTCTCCTTCTCAAACATTTGGTATGTCTTCATGAGACAAGAGACAGTGTGTGCATCCCAATGACAATGTGTCAAACAATATTCCTGACAAATTCTCTCTGTTGTCATTTTTTCACTCTCCAGCTCAATTTTTTTCTCTCCCTACTGGGCGGGAAAATGGCTGTTTTTCCTCTGGTCTTCTCCAATCCTGTCGCCCTAGCTCCACTTATAACTCTCTCACACTGGACTTTCCAGTCTCTCCTTCACTCTCCCTCTTCTTGCTGATTCCTTGTCTTCCCCCCACTTCTCCTCACCTCTTTTCCTCCATCTCCTCTCTACCTTTGTGCACCTTTTTCCATCCTTCCCTCCTCCCTGTCTCCTTTCCTCTCCTACGTCTCCCTAATGTTATATTAATAATGGAGAGGGTGCGTGTTCAGCTAGACTCCATGAATTAACCATCAGATGGGAAGAAGTACTGAAAGAGTCAGAGGAGTAAGGAAAAGAGAGTGACATGGATGAATGAGAGGCTGAGAGGGGAAGGTAGGAAATGGAGGAAGGGATTAGGAGAAAGCAGCTAGGATATAAGGAGAAGGAAATGACAAGTGAAGGAGGGAAGCTTATCTTTGTATTACACTTCAACACACTTCAGTCTCCTCTGATCACCTCTCCTCTCTGCTGTATGCTTCTGATCTGCTTACACATCACTTCAGTCTTTGCTGTGCACTTGAGAGGAAGTCACAAGGTCACACACACGACTAGCTCCATGTGTGTGTGTGTATATATATGTCTCCATGTGCATATGTGTTTAGACTGAAATGACATTTAGGGATGTAAATACTACATCAGGCCCACAGTCTCAGAGCTGTGTGCCCTTGAACTGATAAAAGCTCTGCAGCCTTCTATCTCAGACCTATTAGATATGAACCAAGCAGTCCTAAACACTCTAAATGCCTAATGCATAGACAATAGATTTAAGAGAGAGTGTGTGTCAGATTGAGTGAGGAAAGAGACTACACACTCTTATTGTTGGGGTGGAGCAAAAAGCAGTCTGCATTGTCTCATAGTCCATACAACATAAACAACGAAACAATGGATTGGCCAGTAGATAGCTATCAAACCATTAGTCAAAAAATCTGTCCAGACTTTTCAAAATGCCCCCTTTTAGTGGTAATATTAATACACATGCTGACTGACTAAAGTTGTGCTCGAAAGCATTAAAGTCTCCAGGTAATGAAAGATAATCAGAGCTCTCATCTTGAGAGTACCTGCAGTACTGTTGGGTAAAATTATTATGAGCTCCATCCAGCAAATCACTGAGTTTTTGTCAGTTTCAAAGTTAAAAGAGTTTTGCAGCCTGAGCATGTTAACATTACACATGAGACAAGTCCTGAAAAAAAGTCTGTGGGCTAAGTGGAAGTAGCTGGAGGTGTTCTTGCTTCAGCACGAATGGTTACAGAGGGTCTTTAAAAAGTTCCCATTTGTCACTATGGAGTTTAGAACAAGAGGCTAGAATAAAAATGAAATATCTAAAATAGTAAAAGTTTAATAGAATCTACAAGTTCCAGAGGCACCCATGTGAATTGCAGACACATGGAACTGGATCAAAGTAACTGATTAATACAGTGTGATACTGAAGTGAATTTCCCATGCCAGTTTATTATATTGTTAACATTACTAGATTTGGAATATATGATGATGAATGTCAGTGCGTAGTACCAATATAGAAGAAAGTCCAGAATGAGATACACTTGTACAGCCATTTCATATTAGTCCAATTTAAGTAGGCTTAATCCAAGCCCCTTCACCCAGCACAATATTTACCTGAGCATAAATCAGGTAGCACTCCTGTTATTACTCCTACTATTTGTATTAGGAGTTCTTTCCAAGATTTTTTTTAAAAGTTTTTTTTATATATATATATGTATAGATGTAGGAATGTAGAAGGTGGATATTTTTGCGTTTATTTGTTGAAATAATAAAATGGATTACAACTCATCCTGAAAGGAATTTGTCAGATTTTTGTATATGTGCCTCTGGGAGAAGTTAAAGATAAGAAGATGAAAAGCTACAATCAGCAAACAAAGCTTTTTATCAAGATGTGCGTGTGTGTGTGTCTGTGTCCATGCACACACAGGCTAGTCTGTGGTCCATCTCTCCACAGTGTAGAGGAAATCTATTAATAAGTTGATCTGATTCATCTATAAATACATTTCTCCTCACGCTGGCTCGCTGCATAACAAGCTTTGACAGTAACCAGTTGGGTATAGTCATGCATGTGGATGGGGAAACTGGGTGTGGGGTGTGGTGAGAGGGGTATGAAAAAAAAATAGCACATGACATTAGATGTTCTTCAGCACTGAGGTGTGCTAACTTTCAGCACAGTGGACAGCCCCTTTGGCCTCTGCTTTTTTGTTTCCCTCTGAGTTGAAAAGGAAGAGGATGATGCTGCTTCTAAACACATCAGCTTACAGTGAGTTCACTTTATTCATTCAGAACAACCGAGTGCTTCCCAAGGTGGGGCCCAAGGTCCCCAGGGGTCTTGTATTTCTGTGCAGTTTTTGCACTGCACTTCCTGGAAACCACTTGTCAATCCAACAGAGAATCTGGTATTGTGACGTCCTTGTATCCTCTGTTGATAAACTTCATGGTTTTCTAAGTAGCACTTCACTTTTCGGTGTCTTACAGCACCTGCATACTATCCAGTTCTTCTGTTTATTTCAAACATGCTGCTGTTGATGCTTGCAGAAATGTAAAATGCATCATTTCCTGTGCTTCAGAGGATTTAGAACAGCAAATGGAAAAGCTTTTATAAATTGGATACATGTTGAATCAATGTGTTGTCAATCATGACAGTAGCAAAACAAGCATTTATACACAGGGAAATGTTGCAGTTTATAATTTTACATTTACAATTATCAGCATTAAGACATAAGGATAACTCATTTTGATTTATTTTGTCACCCTTGTACACAGTTTCCCTACCTAAAGTACTGTAGGACCAGTTGTCAGGATTGTATGATTTTGATATACCTAATAATAAATCTAATCTAAATTAGGTCTTATATTACTGTATATTCCCTGTAACACCATCTTTCAATGAGGCTTTGCATTGACATCACAATAAATTGAGCAGTTGTTAGAAAACAAACCTCTCTACCTTAGAGGTATGAGTTTTTCTGTTGAAATGTGATGTTTGGGTCATAATTCTTGGAGGGATTATTTAAGTGTAAACCAAATACATGTTACCATATGTGCATATCCTTATAAATATTGTTATATTTTAATGCTCATTTTATAAGTCCTACTTGTAAAAGACCTTGTTAACTATTGAAGGCTCCTCCAATAATAAACAAAACTGCTTTCTGTTTGCAGTGAGCCTACAGTTGCATTTGTATTTTGCATCTGTCCACACAGCTTTAGTGCCATAAGAACTGATACTTGCTGGCTGATTTACCAGTCACAGTAATACTAACAAGCTATTATTTCAGTATAATAATTTACATTACTACTTATGTACTCCAGAGAGATGCATTTTATTGTAGGCCTTCTGAGTATGCTTGAAAATGGGTAACATGTCACTTGCAGTAATGCAGTCCATTTATACAGTGAGGTCCAAAAGTCTGAGACCACATTGAAAATCTGTGATGTTTTCCATGTAAATCTGGAAATAATCAGAAAGTCTGACATCACAAGAAGCTCTTTGGAACATTGTCAAATCATGCTGGGAAAACTTAGGTCATCAGAACTTGTGGAGTCCATGCCAGCTGGAATGCATGCTGTCATTAAAGCAAAAGGGGGGCATACCAAATACTAAGATATTGTGAAATTCATGTACATTTTTCAAAGATTCAACTTTTCACCCAAATTGTTAAGATGATATCATTTGTAATGAAAAATCTTGTATTAAATTTAAAAAGAATGCAAAGTAGAAGCATTTTCACAGTGGTCTCAGACTTCTGGATCCGCTAGGGCATTAACTCAAGTTATAGTTTGTACACAAAAAGTTTGGATTTCCTTTTTTAAAAATATATTTTCAAAATCCAAGAAGATACAGGAAATGTTATGTTGGGGTAAATTTCACACAGTTAAAAACTGAGATGTTTGGTCACATTTTGGAATTTTTGGGGCGGATTGTTGAGATTCTTCATTTTTGCAGAATGAAGAAGCTTTGTACATAAATGAGTATGTACAACAAATATTTTTTCATTAAGCCATATATAGTAAATCAGAATAAAATGCTGCATTTTGTCCTTCTTTATAGCGTATATGCTTAAAATTGCATGGGTTAATAAAATGACTGAACCAAATTTGTCTGGTTCAGTCCAAATTTGCATATACATCACAAATTTGTGATGTATATGCAAATTTGTCTTTGAAAGCTAAAAATGACCATGGACCCTGAATATTGGAAATTATATATAAAATATATAGACCTATATATAATAAAATTAGAACGAATTTGCCACATATATGCAAAAGGCAAAAAAAAACAAACAAAAAAAAACAAAAGACAAAACAAATCAAAAAAACAATATATCATGAATTTATTTTGGTTGGGCATCTGCATGTCCGTGTTTCTCGTTATTTTAGAAGATGGCTCTAAATGCCAACTGATAATACACATAAAAGGCGTATGATGCGGTGTGTCTCTGTCGTTATTACGCAGCCGTAGGTGGGGGTGACGTATGGAGCAGCCCCCACCCCGTCTCTCCCTCGGTTCCTCTCGCGGATGCTGCGACCGAGCTCCTGTGCGCGCGGGCTCTCGCAGCGGCTCAACCCCTCCTCCTCCTCCTCTTCCTTCTCCTCCTCC
>VXCM01000814.1:156941-271965 GCA_014773175.1 Lucifuga dentata
CCTCCTCCTCCTCCTCCTCCTCCTCCTCCACCTCCTCCAAAGATGTCGCATGATCTTCTCCTCTCACCACGGCGTTTCTTTTCTTTTTTTTCTTTTATGGTTTTTCCTGTGCCCTTAACAGTTAATAGAATTCGGACAAATTAGCAGCTTTCACCGGCGGGAGCAGCTACCGTCNTCTCTCTCTCTCTCTCTCTCTCTCTCTCTCTCCTCAACCGCCGCAGAACTCCGCCGACCAAAAGTCAGGTGACCGCGCGGAGCGGAATATTCATCAGCACCGTCGTCGTCTTTCATCCCTCCACTTCTTCGGACTCCAGGCAACCAGAGCTGCCGCAGCCCGGTCCCCCCTGTATCCTCTCATCCGGTTTGGGACATTCTCCGCTCCACGCACACGCAGATTAACGGGGATTCTGCCTCCCCTCCCGCGCGCTGATGCTGATGTCCTTGAGCTCGGCCTGCACGGTGAGTCGGTGAGTCCGTGCGTGTGCCGGCGTGCGTGACTGTTATTTACCCCGGGCGCCCGAGGGCCGTTTTTGTCAGGGAAGATGTGTTGCTCTCTCTGTGATTCATGAATGTCAGAGAGAGGTTTTTAACGCACCAGCAAAATGTAACAGGCCCTGATGTGGCATTTCTCATCTCAGGCCTGACACAGCTGTAATAATATACAGTAGGGCATACCATAATACAGTGGCCAAAAGCGCTATGACATTATGAGAGGGAGTGTGTATGTATGCGTGTGCGTGCGAACGCGTGTACGTGCATACGCGTAATGATACATCTCCATCCACCCTTCCATCCATCTGTCCATCCATCCATCCGTTCGTGTCTGTGTCAGTTGATGAAGGGCTGCAGTCCAGCGTTTTCACCGAGCGGCATGCGCTATTCCTGCGTTTGCCTCTTGGTTTTCCCGGGCACTGGTGTACCAGGCTGTTGGGTATCAATTGCGTTGTTTGTCTCTGTTACCGCGCGTTGCACCTGCAGCGCTGAGGCGCCGGATGGTGATGATCTCTGGTCGAAGGGACCTTCAGAAGTCGCCCCGCACAGGGTGGATGTAAGTACTTGGGTCGAGCGGTCCGGCGGTGGCCGGGCCGGTAACCTTGCGGAGGGACATAGAGTAAGCATGTGGCGCACTATACTCCTATACTCTCTCTCTCTCTCTCTCTCTCTCTCTCTCTCTCTCTCGTTTTATTTCTAGTTCCTCATTCTCAATAAGAACCTCTTCTTACTGTGTATGGTGAGGATGATGATTAGGCGGAGGAAGATAAAGCTCAGGCATGTCTGAAGGTGACCAGGAAAGGTCGTTTTGTGTGGGAAACACACTGTTGCATGTGACCATTCCTGCATAAAAATGTACAGTCTTTCATTTGCAAGTTTTGTGTATGTGAGTGTGTATGTGTGTGTGTGTGTGTGCAGGTGTTTGTATTTGAGAAAGGCAGAGAGAGGTGAACAAACATCAAACATCAGAGTGGACATCAGTCAGTCTTTCATCAGCCATGAATTTCTTTCTTTCTTTCTTTTTTCTTTGCCAAACACACGACCCCGCTCTTCATCAAATTCACACTATCATCATCAACAGCAGCAGTAGCAGCAGCAGCAGCAGCAACCTCCAGTTGCTTTAATGTGTTCTACAGTAATGCAGATATCTGAGCCTGTTGGCAGCCCACCTTTAATGGCTCCAGCCACTGACTGTGTCGAATTCAAAGTGTGCTATTCCCGCTGGGTATTACAGAAGTGTGTAACTGGCGCCGAGCCAGCGACGGCAGGCAGCAGCCCAGTTACAACAGCCCAGCCAGAGGTGACCCTTCAGATGCCTGTCGGAAAGTAGGACTGCAGGTGCACAGGTGGCCCTCAGGCTGGCCAGTGTAGGCGGTGAGACAAAATACTGACACACACACACAAAGAAGGGATGTTCAGACGCTCATCAAAGATCATAGTTGCATGCACGCGATACAGACAGGGACAGAGGAGTGACATGTGCAATCATACATTGACAAGCAGACTTCTTAATCACATGTGCTCAAGTCTATGTATTGGGTTGCCCCTCCAGTACACACACACACAGACACAAAGCACATGCTGCTGCCCTAGAGTCAAATCCCGTGAGAATTTCTCTCCTGCGTCTTCCTTACTCTGTATCCTTCTCAACCTTCTTGCTGCTGCGATAAAGACAAAATTCCCCAGGGAATACAGTAGCCACTCTGTCTTAAAAAAAAAAAAAAGAATGAAATTGTTCTGACCCTCAGAGGGATGGTGTGCAAAGAAGCAGTGCTAGCATTCAGGATGAATGAGCAGACCACTGAGGACTGTGGTGACCTTTTGTCTGACTCTTTCATGTTCAAACACATATTCAGCTGGGGCAGCCCTCTCTTACTCACCCACTCTCTCCCATTTTGAAAGCACCGTGTTGTATGACGCATTTGTGTGTCTGTGTGTCATGACAGCGACCATATAAATGATGTCTCTGGGCATGAGCACCAGTGTCTGTGTGTAACTACATGCAAGCTACATGTTTGTATCCTTTAGCAAAGTGGACTATTTTTGCGTGTATGCATGTGTGTGTATCAAAGAAAGAGTTGAGAATGTTTAACAAATTGAGTAAGTGTTTTATTTAGAATTTACGTAACATCCACTTACATGTACATGTATGCACATACATATACACGCACGTACACATCAAGACTTTAAGACAAAGAGCCAAACAGAAAGGCACAGTCAGAGTAAGTTGCAGTAGTTGGGAGGCTGAATAGAAGAGGATTTTCTGTGTGAGTATTATAAAATCAGACAGAATCAGTGAGTAACAGACAGGGCTGGGAAGAAAATGTGCAACTGGCTGAGTAAATAAATGATTGCAATAGCAGGAAGCAGATAGATAGGGAGAACAACAAAATAAGGAAGACAGGAGAGGAATAAATAGGGAGAGAGAGGTGAAATAATAAGCTATAAGACACAGCATGACAAGTCATGCAGATACAGATGTCAACACATATAGGTACAGTAAACAGAAAAATGCATGGAAAAGCAGACAAATGAAAGGGGGGGAGAGAGAGAGAGAGNGAGAGAGAGAGAGAGAGAGAGAGAGAGAGAGCTTCAAAGGCAGAGCGGGGTGACTCAGTCATAAACTAACACTCTCAGTCAGGATAGAAGCATGCCAGAGCAGAGAGGAAAGAGGGAGGGACAAGATGAAGAGTCAGAGGGAGATGGAGTGTGTAGGTGAGGGAGGAGAAAAGGATTGAATGATGAGCTTCAGTTCTTCTTTTATGACCATCTTTATGTAAAATACCTCGATAGGAAAGTCTTATTATGTTGTAGCTGGCATTAGTTGCCCCATACAGGATGAAGCTTTGCTTTCTTTCAGTGTGGTTAAAGGGAAGCGAGCTAGCTGTACAGCGCTGAACAGGATTGGTGCCAGATTTATTTTCATTTATCTATTTTAGAAACGAGTTCAAATGTTAGTTCAGTGATTAGGATATTTCACTTCAAAAGTTTTTTCCTTTTTTCAGGTCTAAAGAGACACTTTTTAAACTGAACAACCTGAACATGGATTAGATAACTTAAAACCTACAAGGTTTGTCAGACACTGTCATACGCTTAAATCCATACTTAGAGTATGCAGTTGTTTAGACTTAAAGGACCATACCAGCCATTTTGCATGTTTGAGCCTAATATATTCAATTTTCATACACGCAACATTACTGACAATCATTTCCCAAAGCATACTACTGGAACAATGAATTAAAAACATTTTTCCTACCTTCCAGACCGCCATTGGTTTCAGTTCATTCTGGTACGTTATTAAAATCAACTTGTTGATACTTGAAACTTTCTTGGGATAGGTAATCCATCATTGTGAACAAGAAGTATATTCAGGGTTTTTTTGAAGTTACGTAATTTTAGCATTTAAATGCAATAAAAAGCACAGAGTGAATGTACCGGGGAATATAGTCCCAAAAGAAGACCTGCATTGATCGAAAAATTTAAACGATGGTGACTTCATAAGGCTGCGTAACTATTATCAGGCGAAACATTGATTTATAAGCTTGAATATTTGGTTTTGAAAGATTAAGAGATTTTGCAAAATATCAGGAAAGCTGAAATATGGCTTTGTCCTTTGAGAAATTGTTGTCAGAAATGTAACATGTATGAAACTTGAATATATTAGGCTCAAATATGCATGATCGCCGGTATGGTCCTTTAAGTATTGCTTATTTTTATTAATTACACTAAATTTACAAGTGTCACAGATGATCACATGAGCACGCCTTTAGCAATTATATGACTTTGTGTACATATGCTGGTGATGGTTTTGGGTAATCATAGCAAGTGAAATCAATGAAATATAGTGGTAATGTTTTCTCTTTTCTGCTCTTCCTTAGGTTTCGGTGGTGCAGCAGTAGCTACCTCTGACCTGGATCCACTTCCTATCTCCGATTTATCAGCTGCCTTTGCATCGCTCGCCCCTCTCTCCAAACATCCATCATCTCTCTGTCCCTGTCTGTCAGTCCATCAGCCCGTCCATCAGTCCATGGACTGGCTGTGACCCTGGAGGGAGGGGGACAGAAACGAGGAAAGAGCAGAGTCGCAGAGGAGAGGAAGGAAAACAAAGCTGGATTCATTCAGATGCCACACTCTTGAAGTGCCCCTGCTCATTATCCTTCATCCCCCTCATCCTCCTCCTCCTCCACTTATGGAGAAGTAAAGAAGTAGTGGGAGACTAGGCCTAGGTAGCGAGGAGGATAGCAGAACACAGCGTCATAAAGGAACACCCCTGTATTTCCCTTAAATAAAATTAAAAAGGGTGTAGGCATATCATTCCCAATAAAATTTTAAAGAAAGTAAGACTGAACAGAGTAAGAAACAGCGATTCTTACTGTAGATCACATGAACACCCCTGTATCAACCAAAGGGAAGGGGAACTGAGCTGAGGTAAAGGAGGACCAAAAACGGAAAAACCCAAACTGACATGTCAACAACAGCCACGATGGGTGAGATGGCAAACAGTGCAGTGGAGTTTTATCCCAAAGGGACTCGAGGTGGGGGTGGAAGAGGAAGGGCAGATGGCAGCCATGCAGGGGGAGACTTTGGGGTCACAGTGGAGGAGCTCAGGGAACTGATGGAGCACCGGGGTGCCGACGCATTGCAAAAGATCCAGGACAACTACGGCGACACAGAGGGGCTCTGCCAGAGATTACAGTCCAACACAACTGACGGTGAGCACACATGGATGGACAAATGGTTGAATGGGTGAAAAAAATAGATGCGTGGATGAAGGGATCATTGGATAAATAATAGAGGAGGGGATTGCCGGATGGCTAAATGGATGAGGGCTTGAATGTGCACAGAGATTGATAGAGGAATGAATGGGTGGGTGAGTTCGTGGCATATATGAATGGATGAATAGATTGCTAGCTCTCACTGGATGGATGTTGGATTTGTAGAGTGTTAATGGATGACCTAGTAGTAGTAAAGTCGTATGAATGAAGGAGTGGATGGATGGATGAATGGATGGATGGATGGATGACACTGTATTCTCAGCTGGAATCACTTAAACACATGCTTCGGAGGTGTTGCTACCAGCTCTGTGCGGTCCATGTGTCTGAACCCCACATCAAGATTATTTGGCTCAAAAACATTTTATTGTGCTTGCCAATCTTTGTATTTCAGCTTTTGCAACTCTGATATACTGACAAAATGTTTTGATCCCCAAAACGGAGGAAAACGGTATTCATTTCATTTTGCATATGAATTATTAATGCATAAGTAGACTGAATCCAAAAATCCAACAACATCACTGCAGTGCCTTTAGTGTGCTGCAATGCATCTCAGACAGCATGATGCAGAATGAAATGAAAACACTTCCATCAAGGAGTAAAACACACACTAAACACAGGAACCGTGACACTGGCCTTAGCGAGCCGCAGTAGCTTGAAAGTTGAATGAACAAAGAAATGGATGCATGAAGTTACTGTCAAGTCAAGTTTTCAAGCTTATTTGAGTAGCCCAGTATCACATACTTTACAATGTCTCAAAGGGCTTTAGACCCATATATTAGCGGTTCCCGACCAGCCCAAGCTCTCTAAGAAGATAAGGAAAAACTCCATAAAAACCTTGTTATGTAAGAAAAATGGAAGAAACTTCAGGAGAGGCTATTCAAAGAGAGATTCCCTCTCATCAAACAGTACAGAGAAATAACTGGATGTACTGTATAGCTGGAGGAGTGGACGAATGGATGGAAGTAGTGAGGGTAGAACTTGTGTGTGTGTGTGTGTTTGTGTCCTAACAGGGGTGTGGTACCACACTACACCCACTCCTTCAACTAGTTTGTAACCTAGCAACACAAAAGCAGAGAGAAGTTGGCTGGGAAAGTCAGCAAGAGAGAGAGAAGATGACTGAGAACTATGAGATGGAGATAGAGAGGAATACACAAGTGTGTGCGAGTGTTGGTTCAAGTGCAAGCAGTGTTTGTGTGCTTTGTGTGTGTGTGTGGGAATGTGAGTGAGAGAGAGAGAGAGAGAGAGAGAGAGAGAGAGAGAGAATTGGTGGGTGTTTAGTTACTGTAAGTCTGCTTTGAGTGCTGCTAATTTGATACCGTAAGCTGGTCAGGAATCAGTGCAGCAGGCCCCATCACACACACACACACACACACACACACACACACACAAAGAGAGAGAGAGAGAGAGAGAGAGAGAGAGAGAGAAAGAAAGAGAGAGACAGTCATGTATCTGCTGTCCCTACAAAGCACCGTTGCCAAACAACACTCTCCCTCTCTCTCACACACACATATGCAAATGGACACAAACACACACACACTGGTCTCCACACTTGGATGTGAACTTTCTGCATGGTGCTGACTTTCACAAATTGCATACGGTGTCATCTGGCATGACAAACCAGCCAAAGTAACAGAGATGCTAAAAGTGGTTTCTACCTTGTAAAAATCGAATGGCATTAACTTGAAAGTCCATCTGCTCCAACTTGCATCTGATCATTCAGAACTCAAAGCTCAAGATATTTTCTCCTCCAGATCTAAGATAGTTGACAGTACAACAAAAGCTGCTGCCTCTGCCTATCAAGATCACAAAAGTGCTGATAACAAAAGGGGAATGAATTGGCAGATTGGATGGATAGATGAGAAAACAGATGCATACAGCAGAGAAATAGTCAGGAATTATCGTGTCACATATGCCTCCAGAAATGCACACTTTGCAACAGAGCTACACAAATAGCTAGCAAATGAGATACACACTGTGGTAAGCGCACCACATCATATATATTATAATGCAGTTGATGCTGAACATCATCCGTAAGATGATACACAGAGCAGAGTGGGGGTTAAACCAATACAACCGATCCTACACACACACACACACACACACACACACACACACACACACACATCGATATGGATACCCCAGCACTGCAGTATAAGACCATTATATACACACTGAAGAAAGAGAAAGGGGAAGGGAGATGATGAGAGCGAGGGAGAGAGATAGAGGGAAAGTGAGAGGAAGTGTGTGTGTGTGTGTGTGNGTGTGTGTGTGTGTGTGTGTGTGTGTGTGTGTGTGTGTGTGTGTGGTAGTGGGGGGAGTGAGGGGTGAGTAGGGAAAGCTAGAACAGCTTGCCGCATTGTCAAGGACACATCAAGGGGAGATTGAGAGAGGGAGGAAAAGAGAGGAAGAGAGAGGAGGAGGACAGCCAACGAGAGAGCCTGTGGAAGAGAATGAGGAGGAAGGGTAGAATGGATGGATGAGAGAGAGAGAGAGAGAGAGAGAGAGAGAGAGAGAGAGGGAGGAATGGACTGATGCAAGGAGGATATAGCTAGCTAAGATTGCTCAGCATAAGGTCACCCGTTTTCTTTTTCTCTCACTCTCAGTCTCTCTCCTTCCCTCTTTTTCCTTACACTGTCCATCACTCCCCATCGCTGCCTCTCCTCCATCTGACCCTGTTGAGCTTTCATGTTGTTACACAACTCTGGGTACCAAATACGACTTCCTGCAGCAGCACACCTGACTAGACTGAGACACAAACACCAAATAAACAAGCAAAGGGACACGAAGGCTGTCACCCGTCTTGGCCAATCGTAGCCCACCAATTGCCATCCCCTTAACTGCAGCCAATCACAAAAAAGCTCTGCTCCAACCTTGCACACTGTAGGAGTGACATCACCTGTTGCTGGGCAGAAAGCTATTAGAGACAGGAAGTCTTGGACCTGATATCCTGGTCACCATGGAAACTGAATCACTTAGGGGTGAGGTTGAAGGGGAGAGGAGGGTGAAGATGGAGATACTGCAGCGAGGAAGGAGGGGAGTAAATTTGTAGCTAGCGCTGTAACAAAGAGATTTTGGGGAGTTTATCTATTTTACTGGACAGTGTTAGTTTGGCTTAGGTTTCGGTCAGTATGTGTGTGTATTGTGTGCATGGCAGTGTGTATCTCTCTCTGTCATAAACAATGCCAATCCTCTGGCGTTTAAATTTTAGTATGATACAATGTGTGTTTGCAGTGCATTGGTGCATGTATGAATGTGAGTTTCTTGGTCCTTTTGTGCATATAAAAATGTTCTGACATCAAAAACAAACATTATTTTCCATTTCCTGCCTACACCTCTCTGTCTCTGCCTCCTCCTCCCTGTCACTTTACCTGTCTCAGGTCTCAGTGGGGACCCAGCAGATCTGGAGCGTCGGTCCCAAATATTTGGCAAAAATTTCATTCCCCCAAAGCAGCCCAAAACCTTTCTGGAACTTGTGTGGGAGGCCTTGCAGGACGTCACGCTCATCATCCTGGAGATCGCCGCCATCATCTCCCTGGGCCTCTCTTTCTACCACCCTCCTGGAGGGGAAAGTGACAGTAAGGAGAGGGACAGAGGGTGTGGTTGGGGTGTGAGCCAGGGTCGGATTGGCCATCGGGAGAGGCGGGACTTTTCCCGGTGGGCTGCAGCCATCAGTGGGCCGGCTTTGCACTGCACAATATTAATTAAAATTAACTTAAACTAAGCAAACATATTTTTCTTTCATAATTTTCTTGGTGTGGAGAAACAGCAGACAATTACGGACTTATTTGTCCCACCTCTGGCATCACTGGCATTTTCGTCTGGCCATCCTATAGCTATATGTAGCGCTCTATCATCAGTCTATTGGCTAAAGAAGGGAGCAGGAATTGGAGATGGTAGATGTAGAAAAGGTTGCTGGGAAACAGCCAAAGAAGAATGAGATTAGGACAAAGATGAATTAGCGGAAAATGAGGGAGAGAGGATGAAATGTTGGTGGATAGTGAAGTAAAGTTCGACAAATGGAAGGAAGGTTGAAGGAGTGAATATCTACTGTCTCCCTTTGAAGTTTTCTTGTACTAAACTTCACAGTATTAGAGCCAAGAGAGACGAGTAAAGTTTCATTAAAGCATATGGTTCAGCCGGGCAGAGATTGGACTCTCGCGCTGGATTCACACTTAAACTCATTAAAGGTGTTGTGCAAACTCTGTCCAAACCATGTGTTTGTATCCCACATCATGATCATTTGGTTCAAATCCATTCACTGAAAAATGAAACAACAAAAGAAATGACTTCCATCAACACATAACACATTCAGCACATGGAGTGTGATTTTTTGGCCTTAGAAAGCAGTGTTTGACGATGGTGACGTTAATTAACATAATTTACTTTCTTCCTGTTTATTACGTAAACAGGAAGAAAGTAAATTACGACCTACGATGTAATGATCAAATGTTCTTTTATTGGGCAGAAAGTGCAACTGAATTGTTGCCATTTGTTCTGTGGAGCTGTTTTCCACAGTAAAGGTCATGTAAAGAGGAAGTAGGCTCAGTGGACAAAAGGAGGAAATAGGACACTGTTGCTCTGTCTGAAAACTGAAATAGTTAAAATACATTCAGCTGCAGCATACAGAAACTATCCTCATTTTCAATCATTTCATTACATCAAGTGGTGCAACCGAAGCATTTGCATTCATATATGACATGAACCTCAACTGTTGTATTTGTATTGTACTGGTACCGATGATGATGATGATGATGATGATGATGATGATGATGCACAGAAAGTCTAATGAATCACTTCATAGCTTTATAAATGTGTTCAGATGTGGGAGGCTTGCTTTTGGTTAGTAAGCATCTTTTCTAAAATAAACATGCAACCAGTAAGTTAATATTTTAATTATGGCAGGTTAATACTATTTGACACCAGGTCTTGTGCATGTAAAACAGACTGAAAGAGAGGAGGAGGAGGAGGAGGAGGAGGAGAGCATTATCTTTCTCGTATACCTCACAAAAGTTCGACCATTCATTCCTCCTTTCTCTCTCTTCAGTGTGTGGGAATGTGTCAGGAGGTGCAGAGGATGAAGGCGAGGCGGAAGCTGGCTGGATCGAGGGCGCAGCCATCCTGCTCTCCGTTGTGTGTGTTGTCCTGGTGACGGCGTTCAATGACTGGTCCAAAGAGAAGCAGTTCCGGGGTCTACAAAGCCGGATTGAGCAGGAACAGAAGTTCACAGTTGTGCGGAAAGGAAATGTCATCCAGATCCCTGTGGCTGATATGGTGGTGGGGGACATGGCCCAAGTTAAATATGGTAAGGAGATCAATCAGCTAATCAAGCTGCTGGATTAATTGTTATTATTGTTAAGAAAATGCCCATTACACTTTACTTGTTTCCAGACTGATGTGTTAAATTTATTTATTCTTTCTTACCAACATTCAAACAGTCTAAAGGTATTACATTTATAATGATACAAAGTTAATACAAGAAAGCCAATCTCCACATTTAAGGAGCTGCTGCAAGCAAATATTTGATCTGTTTCTTTGCTAAATCATTAAATGACTTGTTTCACAAAATTAGCTATCGATTGGTTTCTGTTTTCCATCTTGTGTAAAGTTTTTGAAGACCCTTTCAATGTACTTCTGGTCAAAATTAAACAAAGCACACAATACTCATGATTACAGGAAATATTTACATAATTAAACTATTCAAAATTTCCTAAATTTGCTCAGGCCCAATTTGTGAACCCATGATCAACAAGGGGCATGTGCACAAGCTATTGCCAGTTACCAGTTGATGAAGGAGCTTATAAAGACCACATTACACCCATACTAACTGATGGTTAGTTTGCATGTAAAAACAGTTTCACCTGCTTAAAATACAGTACTCTTCACAGATTTTTATAAGTGCTCCTCTTTAGGAAAAAAAATTTGGTGGTATGTACTTCCAAACATTTTCAAAGAAGTAACCGTACATTTAAATATTCATTTTCATGCATCCAAATGTTCTTAACTAAAAAGTTCAAATAGAACTTGAAGAAAACACTGATTTCTCCACTTCTGTGTCCAGGGGACCTGCTGCCAGCTGATGGCATCTTAGTTCAGGGCAACGACCTAAAGATAGATGAGAGCTCTCTAACCGGAGAGTCCGACCACGTACGCAAATCTGTGGACAAAGACCCGATGCTGCTCTCAGGTTTGTGTTGCCAGTTTCAATTTTTTCCACACCATAAAAATTGGTACTTGCTGGACATTATATGCTCCTCCTGATTGCATCTGTCTCTGTGTATAGACAGATTTTTGCAAACACAAAAGCTCAATACTCAGTAAACTTTATTTTTATACCAGGGTTCCCCAACAGAGAGAATCTAATTGGATTTTACAGCAATTGCTCCAAAATGATTTTCTAATTTAACTCCTTAATATAAGACACTGAGGTTGATGTGTCATCCATGTAAAGGGCGAGCATAATAACATAACTGGGAATGTTATGCAGTCCTATACAACAACAACACAAATTGCATTATATTACATTATGAAGGCTTGCTGTTATATAACCACCTACTGCACTGTGTGTTGACATCGAAGCTTGTTGCTTATTTCTAGTTAATGCATTATTTAGCTCAATAAATGGTCTTAGTATCATCATGGGTCATGTTAAAGAACTCAAGAACAAAACAAATACTGAAGAAATCCCATATGTGTGAGCATAGAAAGTGTATTTCTGGTTTCTATTCTGGTGGTTGATAGGTTTAATCAGCTATGTGTGAGATCATGAGTGTGGACAAAAGTTTCTTAACTAAGTTTTTATTGTTAAATTAAGTGATCATATTTATTTATTTTTTTATTTCAACTGTTTAAAAGATTCAAAGTTTTATCTCAGAAAGAACCTTGAGCTTGGTTCTATAAGGAGAGACTTTCCATTTAATCACAAACATAAATGTTTGTGTTTCATATGAGGTTGGATGGTGTGTAGCTGCATGGACTCTTATAACCAAAACCAAAGTTTCACCAAGGAAAGTAAGGAACATTCATACAGTGAATGATGTTGTTGTTTCCCTTTCTCAAGATAATTAAAGGAAAAATCCAAAAATAATTATATGGACATCCAGCACTGAATAATGGTATTGGACTCAAAATTATAACCACTGTGATGCTAATGTTTGACAGAAAAATGCTCAGAGAGCCTACCCTATAGTGCCTGACTGGATCAGCATTCACTTTGTGTGTGTGTGGTTCTCAATGGTGAACCCTCAGAGCAGCTTAGTTTCAGGACTCAGTCAGCATCTTCATCTAGCTATTAGGCTGAATATAAGCTCTTTTGGACCAAGGGTCAAAGAACTTTCTAGAGCAGCTACCTTTGTAGGTGTGAAGAGCGGCTGGTTGTTATAGTGAGTTGGGAAAAGATCAATAAACAGGCTTTAGAAAATAAAATACTGCATTTACAGCTAGAATACAGGAAGACACATTTCCTGGTGTGTTCTGACTTACAGCTTTGCCACTGTGATCCTAAGGATAAAGTGGAGGTGTAGTAAGGGTCTGTCTATGTGTGCATATCTGTCTCCAAGCTGCTGTTCAAAATTTGATCCTGATTTTTGTCACTTTCGTTCTATCTCCTCACACTTTAAGAAACAATCTGCTGCCAAGAAGAGATCTGTGTAGTTCAGGAATGATCACAGACACAGGAAGTAAGAATAAAGAGTGAGTAAAAAAATTTTGCAGAGCACTTGGAGTTCTCCTCATTTTCACTCTTCCGTAGACACACCCAGCCAACCACTGCGGAAAGTGTGTGCGATCGTTGCATTGATGCATCTGAAAATTTAAAAGAAAAAAAGGGCAACGGAGATCCTTCATCAACGTCTAAAAAAACTTTTTCACCTCGTTCAGACTGTCTAAGGATGAGGATCAACAATATATACATCCTGATATACGTTATGTTAGTTGTCCAGTAATTGTAGATTTTCAGTAGTGTATATGCCACATGTAGCTTTTATGATCAACAATGAATATTTTTTTTCACAAAATCAAAAAAAAAAAAAAAAAAAAACGGACAGTAAATATACTGCTCCTCCTTACAGATGCTTCATTTTTGCAAGAAGGGGATCAGAGGTTTGTCTTCTTGTTTTATGCTAAGTTAGCAAGAAAGTAATTTGTGTACATAACATAAATGGACATTATATCTCTGCTTATGCTGCAGTAATCACTCTGCCAAAAATCTAATGCCTGCCTGCCAAAAAGTCAATCCTCTGCATGAAGAGCATAAATAAGAGCATTCATTTTAGGTTTAGTGTAATACATATTCAACTTAACAGTTCATGCAGGTACATAACAGCATATGGTATGCCGGAAAATACTGTATTCAAGTATTAACATGTATTCTTAATTACTTTAAACTGCACCTGTAATCTTTATTTTTTTAAAAATGCTGTGAATATCAGCTTTCTCACATTGGTAACAGGGAAAGCATGGCTATGTGAAAGTTTACATCAAAGGAAATAGTCCTTAAAGATAGTAAATTCTTTTTCTGCAGCAGAGGAACAACAGGAGCACACAACCCATTGACTCCTTCTGGTTCCTGCAGTAGTTTAATTGTCCTTTATAGTTCCAGTTGTGGTTTGGGAAAAAAGGCTAAATCAAGTTTCGCTTAATCATTATTGAAATTTAAAGTGTTTGTAATTTTCCCTAGTGATCTTTCCAGGCTCATATATAAAACTTTATGCTAATTTTGTTTACCAGAAAATGTTCTCACATTGTGAACAGCCAGGAAAAGAAAAAAAACAAATTAACTTGACAGAATATTAAGGTTCTATATCCTTTTGGCCTTTCTTTAAAAAAAAATGAAAATCTAATTGTCTTAGGGCTTTGATATTTTACATAAAAAGTGCCATATGTGTGCAGGCTTTCTTCAGCAGGAAATGGTGGTTTTGCCTGATGGGATGTCAAATCTTTAATCCCAGAAATTTTGATACGTCTAAACTGAAAACACAGGATCGCTTTTATCTTAAGCTGAACCATCTTTTTCTTGAACAAAGGGCTATACTGCTCAATTGAACAGCATTGCATCCTGGGGTTTTATGGACCTCTAACCTTTTGTGTATTTGCTGTCTTGCTGGTGCTCTCACAGTTTGAACTACTGAACTTAAACTCTGTTTCTTACTGACCTTCTAAAGCGTACACAGAAAAGGTTTGGCTCTGTATTTTGTTTATACTAGCAAAGTTTACCCAACTAAGACTAGTAACCTACTAAGCTCTTTGACCTTACAACGTAATGCTTCCACCCTGGATTGGGTATGGTTTGGGTATACACCAAAGCCATCAACAGCATTTTGAGGCCAGCATTTCCTGCCACAAGCGTGACAATGTATCCCCCTGTTGAGCTGTTCTTTTTGCAGATAAATGTGCCCAGCCAAGCAGGGAGAAAAAAAATCAAATATTTATCACGTGCTGCACGTAAGGACACATCGAGAAAGAAACTTGTAATTTCAAGATCATGATTTTTTTGTTTCATTGAGAGCATTTGGGATGCAACAAGCACTGATTGGTCTTTTAAATGAAACTAAAGCAGTAATCTGTTTGGATGTCCAGGTACCCATGTGATGGAGGGCTCAGGCAGGATGCTGGTGACGGCTGTGGGAGTCAACTCTCAGACCGGCATCATCTTCACCCTGCTGGGTGCTGGAGAGGTGGAGGAGGATGGAAAGGATAAGAAAGGTAAATGGAAGAGAGGACGGATGTTGCATCATCGTGGAAATGATGTTTTGGGAGTAATGAGAGAGAAAGTTGAAAACGTACAGGAGTTTGTCAGCAGAGTTTGTATTATCACCGTGTAGCGTGATGAGGATCGTTATTAATTTCGTAATACATCAGAAGACCAAATGGTGTTGTTCTTGAATTATGGGAAGTGAATCGATGCTAACATAACCTGACACAGGTGCTTACAGGAAGCTGACACTGACTGTCTCTCTCTCTCTCTTTCTCACACACACACACACACACACACACACACACACACACACACACACACACACACATACACACACAAATCTCCACCATCTCCACATGAACACTTAAACCTGCTCTCCAAACTGTTTGAGTCTTTTAACACATCCTCATTCACATGTGGCTCTGTGTGTGTGTGTGTATGCGTGTGTATGTGTCTGTGCGTGCATGCATATGTGCATGTGTGCATGCATGCAGACATAGATGGCTACCTAACTGATTTCAGATAAGAGCTTGAACAGGAAACACACCAGTTTAACCTCATAGATAATTTAGCCCACATCTTTTCCTTCCCTTTTTTCCTCTTCTCTCTCTCTCTCTCTCTCTCTCTCTCTCTCTTTCTTTCTCTCTTTCTCTTTCTCTCCATTCCTCACTTTCTCACACCCCCTCTTCCTGCCTATCCATCTTTCTCTATTTTTCTCAGTTCATCTCTTGTTTACCCCACTCCCGTTGCCCTCTTTCACTTTCATATCTCTGCTGTTGCTCTCCTCTGTTTCTCGTTCCCTCCCTTAATCTGAGAGAGAAGCTGCAGATTGAATCAATTATTGAAAGAGCAGTGGAGAGCAAGGGAGCCGGAGACATTCAGGGAAGATGGCCGGTTGCTCAACGTATGAAGCATTAGTCTGAGCTCAAATTTGTTTTGGAAGGCCTTGCTGCCAGAGGAGAGCTGCAGATGGCAACAAAGGCTACACACACTTTCAAAAGCACTTAAGGTTAATGTCATTACTAGTGCACTCATCCATACCTATACCAGTGCAGCTCTCATTTATGCATGGGAATGTGTATGGGATTGCTGGCAACCTGAGGAAAATATCAGTGATATCGAAGAAAGTGCATCAACTAATTAGCCACTGGTGCTTATTTTGTTAGTAAAAATCTCATCACTATGTATTCTTGTTCTGATTTCAGAGCATTAGTTGTGCATTGAAATGTATTGCACTGAGTGCAGCAGCCTCTGTGGGCTGGATCATTCAGACAGCCATTTACTAGTGCTAATACATTATTCATACGACTTCTACAAATGCCATAACTTGTTAGTTTTTCCTCATGCAATGTGGGTTTGCTACGAGGCTGTTTACTTTTCTCTTTGATCCATCTCTCATTTTGAGATAGAGGTTACACTCAATTACATTTTTCAGTTTATGCAGTCATGTACGGACGTTTGACTAGTATAGTCATGCGTGTAAACTCATTCATTATTTGAGTTTTTATTCTTTCTTTTTTTGCTCTCCTTTGTTTTGTCTTTTTTACCAAATCCACTTGTCACCAATCCCCCCCTCCATCTTTCTTCTTCACACATTTTTCACTGCCCACCCAAACAGAGGACAGTACTCAGTTGCTCATCTCTACAGATGCCAGTTACAGCACAGTCACCAATGGTATGTGAGCATAAAGTCGTCTGCCCCTCCCCGTTCCTTTCCTCAGCCAGTGAATGGACCCCAGTGAAAGTGACGCTTATCTAGTATCGACTCTGTACTCATAAAATGTCTCTCAGTCTCTTGACCCAGTGTATTAACATGTGTGCACCTTTATCACTGTTCCCTTTACTATGGCTTTGTGTGGGTTTCTGTTTTTGGAAGTGTGTTTTTGGGTGTCTTTAGATCAGAAAAGACCATTAATGACCAATTATGAATATTTACACGTGAACACTTTTCATAACAGTTTATCTTTCTATGCTTTTGTTTCTGTTTGAGTATGAGCTCTTTTTCCTCCCTCTCCTCCAGGAAAGCAACCTGATGGCGCTGTGGAAAACAATCAGAACAAAGGTAAAAGGTCATGTTGAGAGCACCTGTTGATGAATAAGTGTGTAAAGTTTGATTTGGATCTGGGTTAAGTGTAACTTCTACAGGTGCCATGCTGAGAAAAAACTGTGTTTGTGTGTGTTTCAGCCAAGAAGCAGGATGGGGGTGTTGCCATGGAAATGCAGCCCCTAAAGAGTGCAGAGGGAGGGGAGGTAGAGGACCGAGAGAAGAAGAAGACAAGTGTCCCTAAGAAAGAAAAGAGTGTTTTGCAGGGCAAACTCACCAAACTGGCTGTTCAGATCGGCAAAGCAGGTAAAAGCCTCTCATACATTAACTTGCACAGGTTTCACAGTTCTATGTTTAGGAGACGCCCATCCCATAATTCCACAGTGCTTTTGTGGCAATGACGTACAGTGGAGTTTTTAGCTGAAAAGTGAATTGTGGGAGTTGTGTGAAAATTTCCACATAATGTGTAAAGACAAAATGATTTTCTTGAGAGCTGTAAACTGTGATGATGTTACATTGCTCACAAGTAGAGGAGCGAAGTCAGTGGAAATAATGCAACATAAACAACAACAACATAAACAACAACAAAGTCAGGACGGACACCTGAATGACACTCTGCTGAATCAGCCTTCACATCTCCCCACAGGTTTGGTGATGTCGGCCATCACCGTCATCATCCTGGTCCTCTACTTTGTCATCGAAACATTTGTTGTTGGAGGTCTGTGTGTATACTTTACAAGACAAGTAAACACAAACACACACATTTCTCACAGAATGCATGACTCCCACTTCAATCAGGCTCTGCCAAATCTTACCTATGTCAAACCTCTATTGTGATCTCAAATTTTAAGAGTTTTTTGGAGTCTTTAAAGGAGACAGTTTGGCTGTAACAGGAATTGTGATGTGTTGCAGGTCATCTGTGGCTGGCAGAGTGTACTCCCGTCTACATCCAGTATTTTGTCAAGTTCTTCATCATTGGAGTTACTGTGTTGGTGGTGGCAGTCCCAGAAGGCTTACCTCTCGCTGTAACAATTTCCCTGGCTTACTCTGTCAAGGTATCATCTGCAATGGTTTTGTTAAATGAGAAAAGAGGAAAATATTTGAAAAATAGAAAAGAAAGAGCTTGGAAATGTTTAATTTGCATCTGGATCTGCATCACTATACACATAGTAATCAACAATTACGGATGTATGTGATTTTCTTTAATTAAAATTGGATTCTTTCAGATCTCTATGTGGATCTGGATCTACACCAGAAACTAATAACTTTGCACATGGCTTAGCTTTCCACCAAATTTCATTAAAATTTGTCAAGAAGACATTGAGATTTCTGCTAACTAGCAAACAGAAAGTAAACAGGATTCTGTATATGTCACTGTTATTTTTATATTTTTTGATTTTTTGGTGAAATGTTCTCCCACATCTTGATTTGATTCCTCCCTTCCTTTATCTATCATTCTTCACTCTTTCTATCACTACCTCACATGCAGAAAATGATGAAGGACAACAATCTTGTACGCCACCTGGATGCATGTGAGACAATGGGCAACGCCACGGCTATCTGCTCCGATAAGACCGGCACCCTCACCACCAACCGAATGACTGTGGTTCAGACTTACATAGGTGAGTCTAAAGTGGAACCAAATTTGTGGTGTATTTCTTTACACTTTGTGCTTCCTGGGCCCAAATCCATCTTGTGAAAAACATGAAATTCATTTGTGGGTATTTTTAAAACTCTTTCTCAATATTTCTCAAAGGTCGTAAGTTGAATCAGATTTTATTTTTTTGCTCAAGTTTTGTGTCTAATGATAGATATGCTGACTTTGTAATGCAAATTCTCTATGTTTTTATCCATGGAGCTCTAATGGCAAAAAGAGACCTCACAATTTAATTACTGAATGTATAGAGATTACTCTTGAAACATATTAAAGGTAGGTTGTTATTGCCCAGGTGATGTGCACCACCGTGTGATCCCAGACCCTGGACAAATCCACCCTCGAATACTGGATCTATTAGTCAATGCTATCGCTATCAACAGCGCCTACACCTCTAAGATCATGGTGAGTCATGCACAGAAATGCCATTGTTTTGCAGAAAGTCGTTTTTTTTTTTTTTTTTTTTNTTTTTTTTTTTTTTTTTTTTACAAACCGTTCATTTGTCCTTCATTGTTTGTGTATTCGAGGGACTTTGACACTAATTTCACCTTTTCCTCTGCATTTGTTTCAATGTCATCCTTTTCTTTTCCTCTGACCTCATCCATTGCTTTTCCATTTTCCATCCCACCGTTTTCTGGTTCTTCTTTGTTTCTCGACACGTCACACTTTACTTCTTACTGGCTTTATGCGCACCCTCCATAACCCACCACCCAATCCTGCTCTTTATCAGCCTCCTGATGTGGAAGGGGGTNCACCCTCCATAACCCACCACCCAATCCTGCTCTTTATCAGCCTCCTGATGTGGAAGGGGGTCTGGCCAAGCAGGTGGGCAACAAAACAGAGTGTGGCCTGCTGGGATTTGTATTAGATCTACAGCAGGACTACGCCCGTGTTAGAGAGCAGATCCCTGAAGAGAGACTCTATAAGGTAGGGAACCATGCACAACATCCACTTTTACAAGTCTTATCTTATTTGTAGTACTTTAAAATAAATGTCTCTCTGTCTCTCTCTCTCTCTCTCTCTCTCTGTCAGGTGTTTACATTCAACTCAGTGCGGAAATCCATGAGCACGGTGATCAAACTGCCCGATGGCTCTTTCCGTCTGTACAGCAAAGGAGCCTCTGAGATCATGCTGAAGAAGTGAGTGATGGGGATGATAAAGGAGGTGGTCAGAGGAGAGAATCAGCTGGGTCAATGCTAGATCATATGAAAAAACAGGCAAAGTGGAGTGGAAAAGTATTGGATTGAAGGTTTTTGCAGCTCTGTTTTCTGTCCCTCATTCTTATGCAGGTGTTCCTACATCCTAGAAGCCAACGGTGAATCTCGCAGTTTCCGCCCACGTGATAGAGATGAGATGGTCAAACAGGTGAGCCGCTGCAGTAAAATACTGTAGTTTAGAACACTCGTCTTAAACCTCCTACACACAGAATGACTTCACTAAACATTCTCAAAATTATGCTGATAGAATTGTGCAATGGCTGTAGAAAAAAGAGACCATCATAGTGAAAACTGGTTTATGCTATGTATTGCTATGTATTGCTCTTTTCGGGTGGAGGTAAAGGTGAACAAATGTAGAGAAATGTAGAAATCAAACAGCAGCATATTATAAAGATCAACTATACAGCAAAAATGAGCCAAAATCACATATCTGTAAGACAAAATTGCTTTGCTGGGTCAGTCTAGCTCCATCGACCAGCAATTTTCACACATACTGTGGAAAAGCAACTGCAGTTGCAATCACACTTTACTATGAACACAGTTGGAGCAAGCATTTCTGAATAGAATGTGAGTGAGCTGATGTAAATAAAACCACTTTGCTGGCTCACTCTAGTTGTAACAAATCAGCAAAAACATATTTCTTTGTTACACATGCAGTAGATTAGTTTATGCAGTTGCAAAGAAATGCTTTGCCTGGCTGAGCAAGGATCGCAGAGTGTGAAGTGAGGCAGTGAATGACCTGGATTTGGCTCCTGATGAACACAGCTTGTGCCGTGGGAAAAATAACTCTCCTCCTTACACAAGTTCATTCCAGCTCACTTATTCAATTTGCATTATGGCAGCTTTGCGTCATCTCTTCATCACATTGCAACAACTGTCTGCAGTAGGTTGGGGTCTGTTTGCTATAGCGCTTATAAAATGTCCCTAAGGTATTCAAGAGGCCACAAAACTTTAAACTCCACTTGTTGGGAGTGTAAATCTAGTTTTATACTTTAAAGATTTGAGTGTGAAGAAAATTTCTGTAGCTGGTACAATCTTGCTTGGGTGTGAGAGTTGACTTCTTCCTCACCATAGTTTTAATATTGATCAATTAATAGGTGATTGAGCCAATGGCATGTGAGGGTTTGAGGACGATTGGTATTGCGTTCCGTGACTTCCCAGCCAATCCTGAGCCAGACTGGGATAACGAAGCAGAAATAGTGACTGAGTTGACCTGCATCACTGTAGTCGGAATAGAGGACCCTGTGCGGCCTGAGGTAGGATGCGGCGCATGTGTGTGTCTGGATTTTTAGTTTCATGTGATGCAGAGAGTTAAAGCAACTAATAATCCCTGATTTTAATCTGTTAAGTTTTTGTATGAACATGTTTCTCTCTCCCTGTAAGGTACCTGAGGCCATTCGTAAGTGCCAGCGTGCAGGCATCACAGTGCGCATGGTGACTGGTGATAACATTAATACAGCCAGGGCCATTGCTGCTAAATGTGGCATCATCCACCCTGGGGATGACTTTATCTGTCTAGAGGGCAAAGATTTTAACCGACGAATCAGGAACGAGAAAGGAGAGGTGAGTTGTATAGTCTGTGATGATCTTGGACTATTTCAAAAATTATTGTATATATTCACAGGACGTATTCTGCTGTGCAAATTAATACCTGTAATTGGATGTTATTCAACAAAACATCTGTGATAGGAGGAGCCAACATGATAACCCTCATTGACATCCTGCTCTCATCCAACCCTCCTCCCTCCCTTTAGGATCCAAGCCAGGTTTTTATTTAGGCACTCAACCTAAATAGCTAAATAACTCAGGGGGTATTAACATCTGATCGAGTGTACAAGTACATGCTAATACATTTATCTGTGAAAGCGACAGAAAAACTCAAGCCTACATGTTTTCTTATCTCTACCACAGCATTGATCAGGGTTTATACAAATCTGTGCACTTTAACTTAGCGCACATTATGAAAAAAAAAATCATTTGTGCACCCGCTACTTTCAACTAATCCATCAACATCATCATTGAAACTCAGCAGAATACTTAATGGGATGGATGGGTGCAGATTAGTGTTGTGGCACTGCACTTTTTTTATGGAGTGTGAATTTAAATTCACATTCTAAAGTGCACATTTTCATTATGTGAGTGTGTAGAGTGTTTAAATTAATTACTACAGAGCACTATATGGGGCCAGTTTCATAGGGTGTCTTTGATCTTTCTCTCTCTCCATCACACCTGCGTACTGTTGGATGTTCTGAATACTCTTGCTCAACAGTGACACCTAGTGAAATAAGAGATCATCAGTTCACATCACACTCAAGCCTCCGTTTCTCTCTCTGTCTCTCTGATCCACAGATTGAACAGGAACGTATTGACAAGATCTGGCCCAAACTCCGTGTGTTGGCTCGCTCCTCACCAACTGATAAACACACATTGGTAAAAGGTGAGTCACAAGTATATTAACCCAAACTCAGGCACACACATGTTCATACACTCTACAGCCATCTTTTTCTGCTTGTGTCCAGGCATCATCGACAGTAGCGTTGTAGAACAGAGGCAGGTTGTTGCAGTAACAGGAGATGGAACCAATGACGGACCGGCTCTGAAGAAAGCTGATGTGGGCTTTGCTATGGTAATTGTTTGAAGTATTATTCACCATTTGTAGTTATCATCTGTTTACTCATTGATTCATTATTACAGCATTATTACCACATTTGAGTTTGGCCACATCTCCCATCACACCAATCATCACTCCTAATAAATGCTAGTGTGAATCTTTTCGTGACTCCCTCTCTCTCTCTCTGTCTCTGTCTATCTCTGTCAGGGTATTGCTGGGACAGACGTGGCTAAAGAGGCGTCGGACATCATCCTGACTGATGATAACTTCAGCAGCATTGTCAAGGCCGTGATGTGGGGTCGAAATGTGTATGACAGCATCTCCAAGTTTCTGCAGTTTCAGCTAACTGTCAATGTGGTGGCTGTCATAGTGGCCTTCACCGGGGCCTGCATCACTCAGGTACATGGAGAGGATTAATAAACTCACACACATGCTGACACATGGGAGTTTTGATATATTTTCAGCAGTTACATACAGTATATAGACCCAGAAGAAGATGATGTCCACAAATATTGCTGGGCAATGAATTTACATGGCATATAAATCATTTTCACACATCTGATTTCAATATAATGATAGTAAAAGTCTGACTGTATATTGGCAAAAAAAGTGAAATCAGATGATTGTTTGCCTCGGTAAAGGTATGCTCTCTGAGTGCCCTTTAGTTTTCTGTTATTTTCTGAATTAACAGAAAATAACAGAAACTGATATTAGCCTGACTCCACTGAACTTGTTTTGTGATATAATCCTCTGACGACTGGTCGATTGTCTCTTATTTTGTATGAACAGTGACAATTGATATTCTGCTACCAACAAATAATTTTAACTGAAAGCACAAATATCACTAAATATCACAATGTCCTGTTGTCCTCTCTCTCTCTCTCTCTCTCTCTGCAGGACTCTCCACTGAAGGCGGTGCAGATGTTGTGGGTNCTCTCTCTCTCTCTCTCTCTCTCTCTCTCTCTCTCTCTGCAGGACTCTCCACTGAAGGCGGTGCAGATGTTGTGGGTGAATCTGATCATGGACACGTTCGCCTCATTAGCCCTGGCCACTGAGCCCCCAACTGAGTCTCTGTTGCTACGGAAACCTTACGGTCGAAACAACCCACTCATTTCCCTGACCATGATGAAGAACATCCTCGGCCATGGAGTCTACCAGCTGGTCATCATCTTTACCCTGCTGTTCATAGGTAAACATACTGTATGCACATGTACAAATAATCAGGTTTGCTATTGAAGCAGCTTGAAACAGTGTTCGCGCTGGTTTCAACACATTTGTTTATTGTGGGTCAGGTTTTGTTTCAGAGTACTTTCCACTATATGAAGAAAAAATAAACAATATCAGAGAAACACATAAAACCCAAGCACACCATCACATAAAAGTATTACTGTTTTGTTGTTCATGTGTCCTGCAGCAGATCACACACATGCAGTCCTCCAAGAATAGCAGCACAACAGATCATTTTCACTTTTTCAGAACTCCTAAATCTTGCTTCTTTTTTTACTGTTTCATCTCCAGGGGAACGTATGTTCAACATCGACAGTGGCCGCAACGCTCCTCTCCATTCCCCTCCATCTGAGCACTACACCATCATCTTCAATACCTTCGTCCTCATGCAACTTTTCAACGAAATTAACGCTCGCAAGATCCATGGAGAGAGAAATGTCTTTGATGGGATATTTTCCAACCCTATCTTCTGCTCCATCGTTCTGGGGACCTTTGCTGTGCAGGTAAGGTGAAAGGTGGCAAAGATGGTGAGATTAAAGGAGGAGAGAGAAAGGGAAGAAGTAGTTGTGAGAAGGTGATTGGGTTGATTATGATGTATGGTATCACGTGTTATTAAAGCGACACAAGCCGGAATATTTAAACCACACTGGAACTTACCTTACAGATAAGTTCCAGCTTTAGAAGTTAATTAGATCAGCTCAGAATACAGAAGAGATGCACTTAACAAGAAACTGTCAGTAAGCGTAAACAGAGACAAACAAAGATGGAGTGGAAGAGAGAAAGAGTAGAAGAGAGATATTTTCTGAAGCTCTGCAGTGCTCTGTGGTCCTCAAGGGAGAACAAGAAAGAAGACAGAGACGGAGCTGGAGAGGATGACAGCGATTTTGAGTGTGAGAGTTATGAAAAGAGCCAAAAGAGAAAGTTCAAAGAGATTCAGAAAGATCAGAGAGATGAAGGCAGGAGGCAGCCTGAGAGAGATGGAAGAGAGAGAGAGAGTTAGACAAGTAAGAAAGATGGATCCATCCTGTCTGTAGGATATTATTTTACTGTATGTGATACACTGGATCCCACTCAGTGAGATTTATGACTATGCACTTTAATGTGAAGATGATAGTGTCACTGTAATAAGCCTTCTTCCTGTGTAAATGATCATGTTGCTGTTAAAACATTTGTCTGTACAACCATTGGTACTTGTAGCTCTATATGGACTGCAAACCATAGTGTTACTGTGGTTCAGGTTTAAAGATCTAGACTATAAACAAGCTGTGGGCTTGTGTTTAGGTTCCTCCACTTTTTTTTTTTATCCTATTTAGTATAGTATCAATGTTCTACCTTTTACCTACCTCTGAGTTGAAATGCACAGTGCAAATTTGCACATTTTTACATTCAATTTGCACATTAATAGCAATAGCTTGCTTGAAATTTTTTTTTTTTTACTCTTTCTGTTGTACTTTATTTAGTATAGTATCAGTGTTCNGCTTGCTTGAAATTTTTTTTTTTTTACTCTTTCTGTTGTACTTTATTTAGTATAGTATCAGTGTTCTATCTTTTACCTACCTCAGTGTGAGTGTTTCTTGTAAATGGGGCTACAACACTGAAATTTCCCCTAGGGGATTAATAAAGTACTACTCTACTCTGTTATTTTGTTTGTACTGATCAGACTGTGATTGGTGTGGCAGGGAAAGATGGTTTGTGTGTGACAGTGCTGTGTTGCTGCTGTAGATCGTGATCGTGCAGTGGGGAGGGAAGCCCTTCAGCTGTGCCCCTCTCAACATGGAGCAGTGGCTCTGGTGTCTCTTTGTGGGAGTTGGAGAGCTGCTCTGGGGACAGGTAAGCAGCTTTCCAGCCTGCTGAGTCAAACTGCTATGAGAGTAGGTTGGTGGACCAATTTTACCTTTAGACTGTAGATTTTATGCTCTATTCTATTCTATTCTATTCTATTCTATTCTATTCTATTCATGTGTGATAGAAGAAAGGGATACAAGTGTAACGACAAACTCATTTGTCACGTGTGTGCCAGGTGATTGCAACAGTGCCGACAGAGCGGTTGCCATGCCTGAAGGAGGCGGGGCTGGGCCTGGAGCCAGGAGAGGAGGAAGGGGAGGAGCTGGCAGAGGATGAGGAGGAGATCGACTGTGCTGAGAGAGAGCTGCGCCGTGGACAGATCCTCTGGTTCAGAGGCCTCAACCGCATCCAGACCCAGGTACTGTTCGCCTGGACAACCGAAACATCCATGATTAAAAACTCTTTCTGAAAATACACACAAAGGTATCCAGCCTGTGGCCTCACGTGGGCATGGTACATGTGCAGTTTGACTTCATATGTGCTACAAATGAATGAAAACCAGTGACATATGAACAAGAATGCCTATTTGTTTGTAGTTTTTGCAGAAACAATAGGGATATGTTGGAATATTGTTACGGATTTCTGTACAAACACTATCTGAAAAAGACTTCAGTTAACGCACTCATGTTTGGGGCAATAGAAAAGAATTCCCTCAAGCAAACTATTGCAATACTGTTAAACAGATCCAGCTTATCACTAGATATTGTTTGCATTTATTGTGACTCTTTAACATGTGCAGTTTTATTGTTTACTCTCTAAAACTCCATCTCTGTCCTTCTTTCTGTGCTGTTCTTCTGCTTTGTGCCAAACATAATGATTCAAGTTTTCTCTCCAACACAGCTAGCGTTTGTGTTCTGCTCAAACATCGTGAAATGGCTTTCTCATTGTTACTGGAAGTGTTCCTTTAGATGCTCAGAAAGTGAGAGTGCTGGGATTGTGTGCGGGCGGCTGTGCGCACTAAGCCGCGCTTGTGTGCGTGAGTGTTTGTGTTTACACATTCTGTACAGGCTAGGCTAAGTAGACAGGCTGTTGACTTGCTTGATTACTTTAATTGATTGATTCTCGCACTGCTTATGTGAGAACGGACATTAAATCAGCAAAACAGCATCAACACGAACAACATTAAGAGTGATCCCAATCTACTAACAGCCTCCTAGCAGGGTTAGAGAGCCATTCCAGACTCTCTGCTTTAAGTGCCTGTCTCTGCATAAAGTGGTCAATTTTTCATTAAGAGGGTTTGGTCTGAGTGTGTGGACAACATACACAAACACACAACGTCCTCATATACACCTGCATTGGTCAGGCATAGTTTTTACATTTATCAGTCATATTCTGCACCAGTTAAGATACATATTACTGACATTATAGGAAATTAAAATGCCGTTTCAGTCATTTCTGCTGTGCCAGGTAATATTTTACAGAACAAACATGCACGCACATGCACGCTCAGACCTCATTTTCCTGCCCTCACTGAGTGCTGCTGTTTTGTCTCTGTCCTGCAGATGGAGGTAGTGAGCACGTTCAAGCGAAGCGGTTCGTTTCAGGGAGCCGTGAGAAGGCGCTCCTCAGTGCTCAGTCAGCTCCACGACGTAAACACTATCTCTACCCCCTCTCACGTAGCTCTCTCCACCGCTACAGCCAATACCAGCCCAGCCCCCGGGAGTGAGTCCACCCAACGCATGTACACACGTAGACACACACACACACACACACACACACACACATGCAGTCACTCACTTTCTCACTCTCTCTTTCTCTCACACTCTCACACACTGATTCACACACATACACGAACTGCTGCACGGCACGTGGACTACAGTATTTCTCTCTATGGTTGTATCCCCTCCGGCTCGCTCGCTGCTCGTGTTTGTGCAATGTCTCCTCTCTTCTTTTCTCTGTTTTCCCCTTTCAAACAGCACCTAGTCCTGACCGGCTGTGTAACGGTCTATTCTGGTCTGATCTGGTCTGGTCCAATTCCAGTCCAGTCCCAGTCCTGAGCCTTTTGTTGTTGAGTGTTGGTTGGTGTGGGAGGCGACTTGCTGTTCTCTCTCTGGCTGAGATGCCAGTGTCCTGACAGAAATGGAGTGACATTTTTTTCTAAAGTTATGAAAGAAGGTGATTCATTTTAAAAAGAAAGAAAAGTAGGAAACTTGGGCAATGAAAAGGTTTTTTTTTCCCTCCCGGAAGGTGTGATCAAAGAAATTTTGACACAGCTGAAGTTCAGAGAGAAAATGGCAGCTCTTCCTGCACCGTGTTATTTCCTGTCTGTGAATGAGGTCAAGCATAGTTAGTGTGGTTGGCTACTGATGTACAACATCTGCCCTGTAAAAGATGCTGTGATTAGTTTCTACACGAGACGACGTAATGTCGCTGTAACGCTGTAAAAGTTCTAAAGGTCTTATTTACAAAATGCTATAATTTGATTTCACTATGGCACAGAATTCATACTCATTAACGGCTTCACATGGCTTCTGCAGTTCTCTAAACTGTAAACCTTCGAGTATAAAAGCCCTGATATTACACCGCTGTTCCTCTAAAAACAGCTCCACTGTTGCTCTAGCTTTCTTTCTCCTTCTTCTCTTCCTCTCACTTTTAGTTCAGTGCTGCCAGTGTTATCAACTGTTTATTTCTGTAACTATTTCCAGCTCCAACGTCACAAGTTTGGCTCTCTCCTCCCTGATGTCTCCAAAAGTCCTGATTTCTCTCTATTTTATCTCTCTCTCTCCATCTCTCTCTCTCTCTCTGCTATAATTGTAAGGCATTACAGGTTCCCTGATTGCTGGAAGTCAACAGAAATATTCTCTGAAATGTGTCATAACTGTTCTTCTTTAGTAGAGTTGTTCTTTTGTAGAGGTATTTAGATTTGACCAGATCTAAATACAGGCTCTTGCGTAGCATACTGATAAGATTTCTTTACTAGGTTTCTCATCATTTTATTCTCTTTTTCTATTTGTTTTATCTTTGTCCTTTACCTCATCCCTTTTTGTCATCCTTCCACTTCCTTACTAGAGTAGCATCCATCCCTCATGTTTTCTCCTTGTTTTTTTTTTTTGTTTTTTCTTTTGTATGTCAGTTCTGCGAGTGCATTTGCCAGTGCGTGTTCTGTGTGTGCATGTGAGCTGGCTGACATATCTGAGAGCTGTAGAATGATTTCTGTGTGTTCTGTGTTTCTCTTTCACTGTATTAGTGTGTGCGCGCGTGTGCGTGCGTGTGTGTACATGTGCGGCAGTGTGTGCATGCATGTGTATGGTTGTCTCTTCATTTGCTTGTCCCAACAATTTACTCAGTTCCTCCTCAGTTGCTTCTCCTTATCCTCTTTCCTTCCTTCCTTCCTTCCTTCCTTCCTTCCTTCCTTCCTTCCTCCCTTCCTCCCTTCTTTTTTCCATTCTGCGCTGCCTTCCTTCTTTCCCACTTTGCTCCATCACCTGTAGGTGTAGATACAGAGAGGCCCACGGCGCTGCTGACACCTCATTGTTGACTGTTTCCATTCCGTAGGAGTTACCTGGGCTTTGTACTTTGGAAATGCATCCTTCTCTCCATCATCTCTGAATAATTCTAGCATGTAATATAATATTGCGTGATTATATTCAGTGGACCCTGAGATTTGACAGTCTGCAACACTGGGCTAATAGAAAGGAAAAAAGTAAAATAGTTAACATGAAGAAGGTGTGAAAGGAGAGATGTATTATCAAAGTATTAGATCACATCACTGGTAGATCATTGCTTGCTTTTTCAATTCTCTTTCCTGAGTTTAAACAGTGTATTGTGTCCAAATCTGTTACTCAACTGTAGCGTGACATATATTTGCAGCTGAATCTTTGTTTGATTCACTTTCTGATAAGAAGGCAAATGGATTTGGACAGAAGAGAATGTGAAGGAGCAAGCATTAACCTGGAGTTTAATGTGCCCTAGGTTTACTTTTCTGAATCACTTCGTGTTGTCTGAAGGCAGTCCTTGGTTAAATAAGATCAATAATTCTTTGTATTTGCTTGAATCTTCAGGAATGTAACATGAGAATTCTGATAGTATCGAAAACTTCCAGGCTCAGAAAGGTTTGCCAAAATTCATTAAGTGCTTTCCTATAATTGCATAAGCTCCTATTTGACAAAACGCCACACATCTGGCACCCCAAGTAAAACCAACAATACAAATTGCTGATCTGACCCTCGCTGATTTAAAGAGGTGACCATGTGTGTAACCAAGGCAAACTGACCTCTCCCCCCTCACTGCTGCTCATCCTCAATGAGCATCAGGGTCATCACCGAAAGGATACGCTCACTTTTTTAAATCCAGACCTTATTAAAATGTTGTATGTCATCATCTGTGATCCTACATAGCACTTCAGCACATTCCAGTGGAGCATTTGTTTTAGGCACCGACAAACCATAATCAATCTTGTTTTGAAAAATGGGGCGGTCACATTATCCTTACTAAAAATATCTACTTTACCAGTCAAAATAATAATTAAAAAACTTGCTTTCTGTGAGGTTTAATAGACTAATCTTAATTGCACAATTTCCTGTTTCCTATCCAGTATCAAAGAGAAACAAAGTCAATCAAACCTGAGGGAAATAATGGCTTGCAACCAATTATTACTGTAACTTTTATTCCCACATTGGATTGATGTACTATGCATAATCATAAATAATGAGAAACAGCATGTTTCTGGGTTGAAACACAGTGTCTGGGTTGAAAAACAGTGAAACCATCCTTTAACTTCACTACCCAGAGTTCATTGCAAAGCAGACTCAGCCCTCAGACTTGGCATTGTGCCCCACTGCAGTATGATGTGTGTAGTTCTAACATGGACACCATCACCTCCCTATGTAAGAAAAGAGCCCAGGGAAACTGAAAGAAATATAGGAAATATTGTCGTAAATATAAAAATGAAATAAGTAGGTGTCTTTCTGTTTTATGCTTTTGCCGACCTGAGCTATGCTGGGCTTTAGAGATCCTTCCGGACTAATCTAAGGATGCCGTTTGTTTCATTTCACACTGGGCTCCCTGGTTTCATTTACTCATACAGGAAGTTTCTGAACAGCTTGACAGGTGGGAGTCTTCAGACAGATATGGAGAGTTTGCTTTGGTCAGGACAGATAAAGAGGAATGAGGGAGGATAATTCCAATCCATCCTCAGCTCCTCAATTCTTTGCTAATCTCCCCTTTGTTCAAAAATCAGATTTCAGCCTCCTGCCTCAGTTTTTGCTGCTCGTGAGTAGAGGAGGAGTAAACGAGTCTGTGCAATAAATTGAGGAAGGATTGCTGAGATATCAATATAGATTAGAGTTTAGCCATTTTCCAAGCCACAGCCACAGTTATTAAGGGTGGGTACTACTCGGTGTTGGCGGGAAATGGGAACCATTAACATCTACCTCATCTACCTCACAGCTTCTCCCAGTATATTTATGTTGCTCTTTCTTCTCATCAGCAGTTGTTTTGCACACAGCAGCCTCTACCTTCCAGCGCCTGTTTCCTTCTCGTTTAACCATCACGTTTTTCCATCAAGCACTGCTGAAAGAGCCGACAGGGAGAGAGGGAGAGGAAAAGCAAGAGAGAGAGAGAGAGAGAGAGAGAGAGAGAGTGGGTGAGAGAAATAAGTAACACAGCAGTGCCCTGGCCTTCAGGCCTCTCCGGTGACACTGTGGGCGTTATTATACTCGAAAGTTTACTCTTTCCATGGAGACAAAATGAAAACAAACCAAGCGCTGACGAAGTGAGAAAGTAACATTCTGAAACCTCAGTCTGCATGAGATGTTTTTCTGCTGTCTGACAGGCTCTTTGGAAAAACAGATAAGCACTGAACCTACTGCTTGACCGTCTGTCTGTCTCTCTTGTCTGTCTGTCTGTCTGCCTGTCTGTCAGTCTATCATATATGCCAGAGTCATACATAGAGACTTTCTTCCTAGTTTGGCTGGCTGCAGCACTGAGCCCCATTCAGCTGCCTGACCATCCGCCATTCATAACCGCAGTTTGGATTCCAGTTGGTGTTGCAGTTGACATAACGCTCGTTGTGTTTCTCTCATTTGGCCAAACTGTCTCTATGTAGGGCTCTGCCTGCCTGCCTGCGCCTGCCGGTATATTTGCACTGAATTGTGTTTCTTTTGAGCTCCTGCTGCTTCTTTTCCTCTGTTTGGGCTTGGGAGGTGGGGGAAGGGTGCATGGATCAACTGCCACGGCAAAGGAATGTTTCAATACATACACATTACACTGCATAATGTACTTTGTGCACTCAGTTGTGTGTTTATGTGCGTGTGTGTGCAAGTGGCAGAACGAGAGCAAAAGTGCTAAAGATGTAATTCAGCATGAGCTGGCTGCCATTATGAGTGACAGTGCTGAAGCCTGAGCTGCCTTTCAACCAATCACCTTCTGTTTCTAAAAAGCTAACCAATCACAGACTCTTCCAACCTGCTGATTCTCTGTGATGTCATCATCTTTCTGCAAAACTTCTTTTTTTTGGTACCCTGCAGCAACATCATTTTATCCATTCTGTCTCTGTCGCTATTTCTCACTGCTGCATGGCAATAGTACATTTTGAGTGTGTGTGTGCGTATGTGTGTGTGTGTGCGTGTTTATGTATTTAGAGATGCTGACCGATTGACTCACTGTTTGACCGTTGATCTTTTTGCGTGTATGAACTAGATTTCTGAAACAGACAGCACCCGTGACAGACAGCTTTTCGATGCATGTAGACATCAACCTCCATGACTCATGATGTGGAAACTGCTCAACTGTTTACTCAGTTACAACTGCTGCTGCATGCACGCTTGGTGTGTGTGTGTGTGTGTGCGTGTTGTGTGTGGTCACTGCTATAGGTTCTTGCTGATTTCTTTTTAATGGTTCATTAAACTAACACACACCCTTCCCGCTTCTTCTGTATCTGTGTAACAGCAGTCCACATCTGTGTGTGTGCATGCATGTGTTCCAGTGTGCTAAAGCGCCTGGGTCATCTGCTGAGTCTCATTTAGCACACATACACACACACACGCACACTTACGCACAGATGTATGCGACGTGTGATGTGAAGGGTCTGCAGCTTCTGTGGTCGTTGTGATGTGGCTCTTGAACGCTCGTGTCTTGTCTTGTTTGGTGTGTGAGAACTGACAAAACATGTCATTCGACAGCTCATTTTAAACAGTTTTATTGATTTTCTTTTCACCTTTGTCTGTTGGTGACACACAGGATCAGGTGGATGCTTTTTATTTATGGTAGCTAATAAATAAGATACTCAGCTCAGGTATTTTATTATGAAAGTTATGATGATGGCAAATTTTAAGAAATGTCCACAATCTGAAAGGAGAATTGACTATAAATTGCCTTTTTTTCCCCCCGTATTTTTCCATGACCTAAGCCTTACCCTATCTTAAATTGTTATATCTGCATTAATTTTTGTTAACCTTTTCACATAACAAGCAGGTGTAAAAAGTGTGTCCACTTTTTGCACTTATTACATAATCTTCTCATGTTGAAGGAGCATAATAATTCACAATTCTTCTCCTGGCATTTCAGAACTCTCCTTCTTTGAGATTCAGATTTGCCAGTTTCCAAATGATCTCTGCCTCAGAGAAACCGAAACACCAGTCTGTTAGATGAATGTGTTTCAGCCAAACTGCAGAGAAATACAAATGTGGTCTTTGGAAGCTACCTTGAAAACAATTTTCCGTAGAAATTGTGTCTGTAGCCACCTGGCCCTGAGTATTCATCTGTCTGTCTGTTATTTTGTCTGCTGAAGGACACAAGTCTGTCTGTCTCAGGGTTTCCCCTCACATCTGTTTTGCTTTCTTACATCTCACTTTCTCCTCTCTCTTGTGCTCTCTCTCTCTTTCTCTCTCCGTCTTCCTTCCTGTGTGGCAGATGCGAGTGGTGAAAGCATTCCGTAGTTCGCTGTACGAGGGCCGGGAGAAGCCAGAATCCCGCAACTCCATCCACAACTTCATGGCCCACCCAGAGTTCCTCATNGGGAGAAGCCAGAATCCCGCAACTCCATCCACAACTTCATGGCCCACCCAGAGTTCCTCATCAACGACCTCATCCACAACATCCCACTGATCGACGACACTGACGTGGACGACGAATCAGAGCTCAGCAGATACCAGCACCTCCACCCGGCCCTCCGCAAGCCGCCACCCCCTCCAACCCAGCCCCAGCCCTCGGCCCGTTCCCGGCCCACCCGCCCATACCGCCAGTACAGCCTTCCAGTGACTCCTTGCAACAGAAATAATAACAACAACAGCAGCAGCAGCATCAGTTCAATGGTCGCCCATGGCAACAGAAGCAGCACCAATGCAGTAAACCCCAGCAACCAGAACCCCCACCACCATCATCACCACCAACACCACCATAACCATCATGGCAGGGACAGGCTGGTGAAACCCTCAGCCCCTCACCTGGCCCATCTCTACTGTGTGGAGACCTCCTTATAACTGCTGAAAGTGGGTCAGGGGGGAAAGGAGAGGGGGAACGGAGTCTTGGGGAGGGGANCTTATAACTGCTGAAAGTGGGTCAGGGGGGAAAGGAGAGGGGGAACGGAGTCTTGGGGAGGGGAGGGACTGGGAGAGGAAGAGAGGGCTGAGGACACAGGTGACATTTTCATCGTATTGGATCCTGGTTATTACAGGCTAAAAGGAGGGAGCGAAGGTACAAGGGAGGTGCAGGAGGGAGCGGACAATGGCTGGAGATGTCCACACGCAACTCCCTGAGAACAATGCAACTTTCCCTCCCTTTGCCCTTCCTCCAGCCCTCTCAGTCTGACCCGCTAACATTACGACCACATCCCAGAACCCACCACCCCATCTGTTGCCTTCCTCCTGAGGAACCCACCCATCCCACCACCATCCTGACCTCACACACTCATCACACACGCACAGGCCTGCTCTGGCAGCATTGTTGAAGCAACATTGGGGTTGGGGGAGATTAACGGATCCAGACGTTACACATCCCACTATGCTTCAGCAACACAGGGCCATGTGGCTATGGGGGCTGACTCACTCTTTCTGTTGGTCTTCATCATTATTGTTGTCACTACCCACCCACCTGCCTACCTGCCATCACTCTCACCCTCACCGTCATTTATCTGGCTATGACCTACAGCCATTTTGAAATCACCACTTTGCTTGCAATATAAGTAATGCTTTGTTAAAGCTTTAACTAGAATTCAGTCATTTCCATTTAATGACTAATTTGTTTCTCAACTTAATGGTGCTCATTCATTTCTTTCTTTGACATTGGTTTATTCATTTCTTTTCTCTCTGTCTCTCTCAGCTTGTTAAAATTTCACATTGACTTTTTTTCAAGTTAATTCTTTGTTCCATTCGTCTCTCTTTTGCTCTTTCAATCTGTGTATGTGTATTGTCTTGTCTTTTCTGAAAAAACATTAACAGAAACAGAAATTACAAATAAGGATACTATTCATTTAAATATAATAGTAAATAGAACGGCTGCAAAAACAACAAAAAGTGTGAAAGTGTGTGTGTGTGTGTGTGTGTGTGTGTGTGTGTGTATATGTGTGTGTAATGTTTGGGAAGCAACAACACAGAACTATTCATGGTCATTGCTACTCTCTCTCCAGCCTAATCTGCCGATCCTTGAATGCCGCCCCATAAACCCACAATGACCTGTAATACCACCCACCCTGCTGAGATGATACAGTGTGTGGTATGTACCATTAGTTTGGCTTTTACTAACTTAATTTTCATCTTCCTGTCATGTTGATGAACTGCGTACAGTATGTATGGCTAAATATTTATGAGCTTCGCCTGGGGTGAAGCCTCTTCCAGTCATTTCTGTCACCTCTTCCATCATCTTCTCTCTCTGTTCCACTTTGTTGATTCTTCATCTCAACTTTGTCTTGTCCGTCTGTTCTGGTCTTTAGTCACCGGGTGTGTTGGCTTTTCTGGAAAAAAAAAAAAAAAAANAAAAAAAAAAAAAAAAGAAAAAGAAAAAAAAAAGCTGAATGCTTGTGAAGCATTAACCCTTTAAACGCCATCAATCACACAACGCACAGACGATGGCCCTTTAAGACTAACATGCACTCACTCAAACATCCACTTGCTCCTGATCGCGTCGCTGGGTCGTCTCCATCACGCAGCATCTATCCATCCCCAACTGCACTACGGACAGAGATTATTTCACTTGATCTGTTCAGTCATCAGAGAAGAAATCAGTCTTACGTTAAATCGTAACAAACCACAACCGCCTCAGCAGTCAGGCCGTCTGATGTCTGTGCTCAATTTTGGCTTCACTCATTTAGTGCCAAAGTTGACTAAGATCCACACGACTAACGGCTGCTTACGCGTCACGCTTTTCTGTCATTTCTGTATCAAACTCCGCATTCCCCATCATCACGATGTCCAGCTGATTGACTGGGATACACTGAGATATGTTAAAGCTTTCCCAGTCACACCGCTTCAGCACATCCGAGTATTACGAAAGCCACCAAACCACAATGGGTGCAACGCTCATAACGTCACATTCCACTTCTTTCACCTCCCTCCATTCCACCTCAACATTCCATCAACATTCCATACATTCCAAGCTGCATCACATTCCAGACCGGGTGTGAGAGTGCCCTCCTGTATCCCGCGTTTCACTAGTGTGGGGTGAACCACTGACGTCACGTTGCCTCGGAGTGCAACTGCAATGCAATGCAAACCTGGACACCCCCCCCCGNCCCCCCCCCGCCCCCAGTTGTCTCCTGTTGAGTCCAACTTTCGTGAGTAATCAACTGGTCCCACCACCTGAGTAAAGGCTAGGGCAGACAATATGCAATAGACAGCCATGTCAGAAGCCAGATATAGAATTAAAAAAAAATAATGTAGAACAGGGATGATACATGCAAACACAGCGAGAAACACGTCTGTCCTGCTAGTTCTGTTTCAGGGTTGGTGCGGGGCTCTCTGGGAAACACCCTTACCTGTACAGAACTCCTTCCTCTTGAATTCCCATCATCATCATCATCATCATCATCACCGCCACCCTAACCTGAGCTGTCGCGGGTGGTGACATTGTATCAGTCTGTTTTGAAGCATGCATTTGGTATCATTAATGTCACTCTTTATGTGTTGTAAATCATTTAAGCTACTGTCACTTCTGTGTGCTATGATCTCCACATCTGCTCTCTCTTCTCACACTCATATCCTGTTCCAAGTCTAACCTGATCGATTCCAGCACCTCTTAGCACAGCTCTATCAATGCTTACTGCAAAAACACACACACACACCAGGCAGATAATCTACAGTGGTGTAAATTTGACTGTCCAGTTCCAGCCATCTCTGTCCATCCGTCCAGCCACGTTCCATCATGATGTTGTGAGATAATTTCACACGAGGCAAAACACAATGTGAAAAAGAATATATTATATTTATCAAAACTATAAATTATTGTACAACTGCACCACTTCTGTACAGATCGCCCAAATGTGCATCTTTGATTTACAGGTACTAAGTTCCTGTTACACTTTTATTTGAGGTTTTTTTTCTTCTTTTCTTTGAATCCTATTGCTTTTTGTAAAGAGAGGAACAACAGAATGGAAGCGCTTGTATATTATGATTATTATTATTGATTTTCTCCACCGGTGCTCCCACTGATGGAAAAAGACCGTTGCACTTTCTCCTGAGCATATTCTGAGGGCTGTGTTTTCTGTCCACTGAACAGCCCCTGAAGAGTGCAGAGGTGTGGAGATGCTTTGTCTCTTAAGACCAGAGACGCCACTCTGTAAATAAAGAACAGGAGATACAAATGTACCTCATTATGATCTACAGGACTGGACAAAGTGGGGACCCAGGGAGGATGGAGAACTGGAGGGTGCTGCAGAGCTAGAGACTGCAGAAGTGCAATGCATCCATCGCATGCATTGTTTAGGCTGCTCTTTTAGATCTGCTTCAAGTGTTTACTGCCATGTCACGGTGGGAAGAAATGAAGGTTTTACATTATTCATTATACATATTGTTGTAAATATTATGTGTGGAATGGTCCCCCTTCTTGCACACTGCAGTGCTGTTCTGCAGACAGAAAATGCAGCCTTACCTGTGCTGAAATGAAAAAAAGACCAAAAAAAGGAAAAAATATAAAGACTATTGAATATATTAAAGAGTTACCTGCCTGTTATTTAAGCGAATAAATATCTATATATGAGAAAGAACACACCTGTATACTGTAGACTAAATCTGTATGGAAATCTAAGAGAATTTAATGGGAATTAAGTCCAACATCTTTTGTCTGTATGAAAGAAAAAATACATCAAAGTATTCTACAATAATAACTTTGACAAAGTCTGTGTGGCTCTGTGTTGTTTGTTCACACTGCTGACATTCTGCTCAGGTTCATCTGAAAGAGGAGCAGCGTGGATCTCCCTAAATGTAAAACATCAATGCAACAATCTGATCATTGAAGACTCCTGGGCTGTTTCTACAACAGCTGATCCCAAAAGTGGTCTAATATTGGGATTGGTTGCCAGATACTGTAGGAAAACCCCACAAAGGAAACCCTGACACTCATGCTTTTCTTCAGGAAATTGCCAAGATTTTAATCTTGGTGAATAGTCATCATACCTGCTTTCTAACTATAAATTACAACTAAGGTCATTTATTTCCTGTCTCAGTGCATTTTTTTTTTTTTTTTTTTANTTTTTTTTTTTTTTTTTTTAAATCCTCAAAGGTCTGATTTTCTGGAAGTAGTCACTGACATGTTGGGAACATCTGCTCAGTTATCTAAATCAAGTGTTTGTAATGATCTTATATTACTCGTTTTCCCTGTGACTTTCAAGATAAGATCTATTTGTACAGCATCATAGATACTTGGGGGGGGTTAAAAAAAAAAAANAAAAAAAAAAAAAAAGTATCATTTCTGTTTGTACTTGCAGGAACTGTACCTTCCTGTAGTTGGCGCCTCTGTCCACAATATGCCTTTGCAAAAACAGGTTACGGCAACACGTCTTCAACAAAAGGCATCATTATGACTGGCATCAGCCTTTATACCATAGACTTCATAACTTAAAGGACTATACCGTCCAGTTTGCATGTTTGAGCCTAATGTATTCAATTTTAATTCACGCAATATTCCTTACAATAACTTCCCAAAAAATACTACTGGAACAGTGAATTAAACTCCCACCCTCCACCCACTTCCAGACCACCATTGGTTTCAGTTCATTCTGATACTATTAAAATCAACTTGATACTTGAGACGTTATTGGGATAGGTAATCCATCATCATGAGCAACTCGTATATTCAGTTTTTCTAAGTTACGTAATTTTAGCTTTTAAGGCAATAAAAAAAGCACGGAGTCATCTGAAAATGTTTCCTAGTGGTGCATTCAAGTGCTGTAGTGAAGAACTGGAAACAGAAAGCATTTTCAGATCACTCAGCCCTTTTCATTGCTCTTAAATGCTAAAATTACTTAACTTCAAAAAAAAAAAAAAAAAAAATCTTGTTTGCGATTTTGGATTACTTATCTCAAGAACATTTCAAGTATCAGCAAGTTGTTTTTAACAGCGTACCAGAATGAACTAAAACCAATGGCGGTCTGAAAGTTTTTTTTTTAACTCATCGTTCCAGTAGTATGAAAATTGAATATATTACGCTCAAACATGTAAAATGGCTAGTATGGTCCTTTAACTGGCAAGCCATAGAACTTGTGCTGCATCTATTTTATTTTACATACATTAATTGCTTAAATAAATGCAGGGAGCTGTTTCCAAATTCAAAGGTTAATCTGAACCATGTGTAGCAAGCAAGATTTAAACATGTCTTTTTGAGTACAACTGACTGATGAAAATGTGTATTTTGCAAATTGAATTATATTTTAGCTTGTAAAAAATAATGCAAAGTTGTGTAGCTGGCACTGTGAAAACGTTGGATCAATGTTGTCGATATGCTGGAAGTGAGCAATCTCTTCAGACCAGCACATTCTGATGCAATTTTATCAAACGATCTACCCTTTGTCAAGTTCCTAAGTACTTTATTTAAATGAGCACAAAAAAGATCAAGGTCAGCTGACGGGACTTCTGCTTGACTAAAATATACCCTGAACTCCATATTCCAAGATAAACAAAAACTTAACATTAGATGTCATACAAACACTGCCTTAAGAAAAATCTTCATTTTACCTCAAGTATCTCCTCATCCAATCCACTAAATCCTCCTTTTAAAGCTTTTATTACTTCACAAATTTTCTCTATATATGGAGGATATATCAGCATCCAGTCAGGACAATTTTTTTTAATATAGTCAGTTATCCATTATGCAGTACACCCATACATATAGAACAGCCATGCAATAAATCTGATCTCTTAATGAATGAGTGGTAGAAGCCTTTATAGTAAACTTAGTGTAAAACGACAGGACACACATCTAAAACTAAATCTTCTGAATGTCTTCAAACTATCAGAAAATTAGACAAATGGAGCAGAGATCTGAGTATTGAAACTATTTCTCCTAATGCATTTCTCATTTGATCCAATTTAGGATCTCTCTTTGTGTACCTTCACCTTAACCTACACATGAGCTGTTCAGTAGCATCAATAAAACAAGGACACCCACATTTCAGAAACTTCATGTCATTCCAATGACCTTGGACCAAACACACCTCAACCTAACTTCTAACAAGAGAATTATGTACACAAAACTATAAACTCCCAATTTGAAAAGAAACCTGCATTAGCATATCAGTCTAGCACAGGTTTACATTGAGGGGTATGATAAAGCATAGCACTACACCGCAGTTATACTTCGGTAAATTTGAGTGTGGTGCATTTTATTGCTGCTCTGGCATGTTAATGCACAAGCACAAATCAGACTGTGTGTTATTGTGTAAACTAGCTCATTTGTGTTTTAACCTTCAATTTAATTTCACACTGCAAGCATCTAAATTACAGAATGCATGCAAATGTTAGCTAAATCTGATTTCTTTATCAGACTAACATTTTAAAATCATATTTATGTCAATTTCTAAATGAGACTCCTTTATACATATAAAGCAATAGAGCTTCAATCACAGGATAATTCAATTTGGTAATGGATTGTTGTAATGCGGGGCACTGGAATAACATCAGAATGCTGAAATTCAGCAATTTGCTGCAGATCAAACTGATGTTTGCACTTGTTTTAGCCCATTTTTACAAGTCAGGCACTCATTACATTGTCCATTTCCCAAAACTTCCAATTCTGCAAAATTATGAGGGCATTTTCATTGCTTCCAGGCAACCAGCAGCTTCCATTTATTTCAGTATGATATAAAAAGTGCCTTCTTTGAAATGAGTAATATTACAGTGAATATCGCTCTGTTAATCACAAAGTCATATTATTGTGTGGTGATGAGTTACACGCTCAAAGTGCTTTAAAAAGTCTTTCAGATCAGCAAGTTCCTAATGCTGTTGAGTGATTCTGGCAAACTGAGAATTGCACCTCTACGCATTTCTATCAAACTCTAACATCAACAAACTCACACACGAGTATCCTGCTGGTATTACTATTTACTATTATTCTGCAAAATATTTTACTTTGTCGTCTCAAATCAGAAGATTTGATACTGAACCTACAACAAAAATTTAATGACACTGTCAGTAAAATGATTCTATTGTTAATGCATAATCAGATTTGTGTGCACAGTAGTTACCTGTAAAATCTCAGCTGTAAGAATGTAGCTCCTGAATGCACCTTTCTGGAAGACTTCAAAAAACAGACGTCAGTCACAACTGCATCACCACACAATTATAGTACAACTAAAACAAAAATAAAACCAAGCTGCCTATTCACCGTAATGTCATCTATCAATCAATTCTTCAGTTTGTGGAAGTTGGTTCTAATGGTCTGCCTGGAAGGCATGATGAGCATAATGATAAACTGTTCGAAAACTAGGCTTTATAAAATGTTCATTCATAATTTTTGGTGTATGTGATTTGAAGTAAATAGTCTAAAACACACCAACATCAGCGTGATCATTGGCTGTGGGGCCTCTCCTAACGCATGCTTTGTGCTTCCATCAAATGAGGTCTTTGTCATTTGTTTTGAGAACCTTTACCAGACTTGACCCAAATGTTCAGGAAAAGTAAGACCTTTATCTGCAGAGAGCTTTGCTGTTCAGAAAGAGAAAAAGAGATGCATTAATATCAACAGCACAAAACAAGACGCAGAGCAGATATGTATGACTTTGAAGTATAACCAAAATATGATTTATTTGTCCAATATTTCCCCCAAACTCATGTTCCTCAAACAGCACTTTTTCCAGATCAAAAATTACTTACATGTTAACAATTTAATACAGTCAATTCCATCATTTTGGATGCATTTAATACCTACATTCCAAAATGCCAAAATGTACAAGGCATAATTATGAGACCATTTAAGCCTCAGGAAGCATTTCTCCAAGTAATGGAGCTGCTGCAGTCATCCCCGGGAAAATGCTGCATAAGCTATGCTAACAAGATGGAAAGATGTTGTGGAGCATTGGTAAAAAATAATCACGTGTACCATTTGTTACCGATACTACCTTTACAAAAATACCAGACCACGTTGGCGGCAGCTTGTCCAGCCTCTTCAACTTCCAACAGCAGAATCCACTTTGGCATAAAGAAAAATAGGTGCCGCTAAATAAAAGTATTCTTTTGTACAATAGTGCTGGTTCACAAAGAGGTTAATTATGACAAATTAAAGTATATACAGATTCTTTTTTTTTTTTTTTGNTTTTTTTTTTTTTTTAGTGACTGCTGTATTTTCACTTTGAAAACCAATTTAGGATCTCTCTTTGTGGACCTTCACCTTAATCTTAACAGCCTTTTGCCATTACACTTAAGGATACTCTGACTTAACTCTTACAAGACATGTTAATTAAGATCAAATAAATTTGTATGTAAATGTAATAAAAAACAAAAGTTCTAAAAATACTCAAAATCAACTATATGGAGGTAAGAATTGTCTGTTTAAAATAGTAGTGCTAAGGTCACTGCTGAACTGCCTCCAGCCTGTGAAAACAATAGCCAAACATCTTGTCTTGTCTGATCCTTACCATGGAGTCAAGCAGGTAAAGGTGTTCAGAAAGCCACTCATCCCGCATGGCAGATCAACCATTACCTAGAAGAAACTGTCAACAAGGTTTAGCAGTAACGTGTAACTCAATCATCTCATCACACTTCACAAATACATGCACATTCAGCAGTTCCAATGTAAATTTAACTACTTCAACAGTGTTCATCCCTCCCCATGACGTTCAGTACATTGAGTCATATCAAGTTCAGTCTCAAAATCTGAAAACAGAGAGAAGTACTTGACCCTACATTTTGAGCGATGTGCTTGCACTCTCTGCACACTTGGTGCAGAACTCCACAGAGACGTGGTTCTTGTCCACGTGCAGACACACGCCAGCTGATGTCTCTTTCTCCTCCACTTTCACACGCTTACTCGGCAAGGCGTAATCATGGTCATTTGAGCTGGACCCCTGGAAAAGCGAGGAAGATAATTTCATCCCATTCACACCGCTTAGCCTGGTCAAGACCTGGGCTAACATGCTCTCATTGGCCAGCACGGCCCTCAGGTACCTGGTCTCATCTTCTAACTCTTCCACTCTCTTCGTCAACTGACAGTTTTCCCGTTTGAGCACATTGTTTTCTGTCGACAGAATGCCAACTTTCTTCTCCAGACTACTGACGTATTCTTTCTTCTTGAGACGATTCAATCTAGCAGCAATGGCATTTTTGTTGATCACATGGCTTGACTGGTTTTGTTGGTTCTTCATGTTCAGGTTGGACGATATTCTTTCTGGAAAAGAGGCAGCTGAAGCCTCAATCCCGGAATCATGAGCAATGGTATTGTACACACCCATTTCACTCAAGCCAACATCGAGGAGGGGGAAGGATGAATCTCTTCCTAATGTCCATTTTAGGTCTTCCATTGCAAACAGGTCATCCAGATCTATTCCAACTGTGTCGATGTCCTCAGTAGGAAAGCTTTCAGATGGGCTTGGTAGGTTCTCTTCTGCTTCCACTGCATCTACAATTTCCACTTCCAGAGACTCGGCCTCCGTTTTGTTCATGATGCGACCTCTTCTTCTGGTTATCATTGTGATTTGCTAGTGGAAGCACAAGAGTGCTGTCCAAAAATGACCTTGGAATTCCAATAACTGAAAAGACAAACAAAGATCTCTGTTAAAATATAACGTTATAACAGTTACTGATACATATGCTCAGAGAAAAAAAAAACATTTTCTTTTAAATCTTGACTAATTATTAATCACTGCAATAAAGTAAAATCGAGTAAATAAAATGCTAAACCTGATTGCTCGTTTCCATGTCATAAAATGACAAATGGTCAAACTATGCTAGAAATGAAGGTCGACTTGTGCTAACATGTGAGCAGTAAATGTCTTTCCTGATATTATCATAGCGTCAATCCTTGTTGTCAATAGTATAATACTAAACTGCAGCTCCAGTGTATAGATCAAGTATTTTCTGAATTAAAGCGTATGATAACACTATCAGCATAGAACTATCTGTTCAGCCATGAAGATACTAATTCATATCTGTGAAAAATATTTTACAGTTGCTATTTGAATGTTTTGGCTGGTGTCATCTGTCTGAAGTAATATACTCCTTACAGCCACCATTTTCCCCCAAACGCTGAGGTGTGTTCAAACGTATTTCCAACATAACAGATTGCTAGCTTGAACTGAGCTAGTCCAAACAGCTGTTACAAACCACTCTAATTCATTTTGCGTCACTTTTTCCTAACCGATTCCAACTTTTTGTTTACTTTTTTTTAAATGCTGAAAATGAATTCTGAAGTGATAAAGATTTACAACTAACAGTATGCGGTATCAAACTAGTAGCTAGCATTAGCCTGCTAACTAGGCCGCAAAAAAGTACAGGACACCGGCTTTCAGAAATATTTGTTAGCTAACACAGCTAGTTTGCCAGTGTTACGTTTCTATAACATTTCTTAGTCATTTCGCTTGGCGCTCTCGTGTAAATAGCCCATCTGCCAAACGTAGGTTGCGTTAGCTAAATACCCAGCTAAGCTAACTAGCTTGAAGCCATGCGGTACTTGGAACAACACCCTTGAATGACGCAGCATCTTGTAACCACAATTATTCGACCGGTACTTACCGTGCGAAGTAAAACAAACAAAAAAAATAGTTGATTATATAATAAACTATTGAAGTGGGGCCTTTGATGGAGCTGAGACGATTGATGAATGCTTTCTTAATATCCCAGTTTAAAAATAAATAGCGAAGACAACAATAGCGCGATCATCCGACTTCAGCTGAAAACGTCTTCTTCTTCTTCTTTTTAAGGTTTTATGGCGGTTGGCAAACAACAAAATGGTGCATTACCGCCACCAACTGGTAAGGAGTATGGATCTGAATTTCACGATCTCTTTTAAAAAAAAAAAAAAAATNAAAAAAAAAAAAAAAATCATATTCTGTTACTCAACCCAGTTCTTCTTACATAGTGAAACAAAAATGAATAACATAAACCCCCTGAACTTTGTTGTAAAATATCTTGCAGTTTGTAGTTTACCTTTATCTCTCTAAGAGTTATCATCAGCTGTCTTCTTTCTTCTGTACATTTGGAGTTTATTACATGCTGTATTGTTTCATCTGCATTACAGTAATCAAATCTTCCTATATTATGTATTTCTATTCTAAAACGTGAACTGTTCAATGTTCAACACTGTGTCCAAACCTCAACCTCGAAATGATTGTTTCATCTCTTCGATTTCTTCCTTCTGATCTCATTTTCCAAACTGTTCTCTGAATATTGTAATACCTCCGTCCTCTTATACTTTACACCTAGTAATGTAATGATTATTTAATCATTAGTATTATGTAATTATAAAATCTGGACTGCCACAAATGTTATCAGCTAAATATCATAGATATGAAGATTCAAACTTTATTGTTAATGATGTACTTAGTTGCCTTTTTACAGAAAATATTTTAAATTTAATTCCTCTTAATTTTGAAACACAATCACAATTTCCTGATGGTAAACATTTTTTTTATTTTAAGGAAAAGGTCATAAGTATAAATTCATTTGAATTTAAATGAATTAAAGCAACATTATGGTAAACCGTTAGAGGTTGAGCTTTTGGATTGGATTTACCTCAGGCTACATCCCGTCACTGTTGCTGCAGTTTTTGGTTTTTTTTTTAAATCACTTCTATCAATATGTTCTTTCTACATGCTAATTAACTATGCTATCTAGTTGTACTTTACTTTTGTACTATAGTTTTATGTGCTTTATTTTGGGTTAGAGATTAGGTTTGAGGTTAACCCAAACACATATTATCCTTTGCAGTCATAACAGTGATCAAACATTTTTCCTAATGAATTACCTGTTCCCCACAGCTCATATAGTAACTCCTGGGAAAGACATAAAACTCTCAATGAACTTATCTTCCTTCAGTAGAAACAGGTTTTATTTAACATACACGTTTGTAGCAGAAATTATATTACAAAAAAAAACAAAAAAACAGAAAACACCTTATGTTCTTTTGACGGGGTTTTTTAACTAAAAGTCACTTAATACCAAAAATTGTGTAAACTGAAAATTGCATTAACAGTGAAAGATAACTTCCATTACTTGAAAAATACCACTGCCAAGTAAATAAATCTCAACAAATTAATCATTTTCCAACTCACATCACACATGTTGTGCAGTTTATGCTGTTTTATATGCTGTTAAATATCTCTGTACTATAGGTCTACTTGGATCTTAGCCACATTGGAAATATTATAGCTAGAGCACTGAGCATGGAGGCTTTTGTAAATGATTTATATGTAAGCTATATTTTCTAACGCAACAGAATATATTCTACAACAAGCTATATTTAGTACATAATTATTTTTTGCATTTTCTTTTTTTTTTTTATGTCTTTTTCNCAACAAGCTATATTTAGTACATAATTATTTTTTGCATTTTCTTTTTTTTTTTTATGTCTTTTTCTATCAAATGTCAAATAAACAGTAAGCAAGAACTCCATAATGCAGTACCAGGTTAATTTCCCATTTCCCTGCATATAACATGACTCAAAAAAGCTGAAGTCCAGTTTTCAGCTTGGTGACATCATTGTGTGTCCAAAGAAGTCCATCAACTGTTCTTGCTGGTGCTGAGACTCCTGGAACAGCGCGTGGCGTGCTGCTCTCCAACTCCACCGGCTGGTCAAAAACTGTCATTGTTGAGTAGTTTTCCACCATGAGGCATGAAGGGTCATCTGACTGTCCTGGTACTTTACCGAGAGGATAGTTCTTCCATAAAACTTTATCACTGCACACCTGCCATGGAGAACCTCTGAGCAACTTTGCCTTTTCTGCCTGAACATCTGCATGTTTGTAACCCTGGGAGGACTCGCTCCTCTCAAAGTCAGCCCTCGGACGCCAGATATGGTCATGGTATCTTGAATGCTGCATCTTCTCGTGTAAGCTCTCCAGTGTGTATATCGGCTGTTCTTTCTGCTCTGGGTGAGGATCACCTCTCGACTGTTCAGTCTGTGTGTAGATAGAGCAGAGTTGGAGCAGCTTCTGTCGGGTTTCCAATGGAAGCGGATGTTCCATATCATCCAGGATCAACTGAAGCAAGTGAGGTGTGCTGATGCAGGGAGCATCCAGACAGGCAGACAGCAGCTGCTGCCACCTTAACTGGATGCGGTTTACAAAAATTCTGTCCTTCATTCTGGCTTTCTTCTGAACTTTTGTTTCAAAGTGGTATTCAAACTTGTTGCTGTTACAGAGGATAAGCTCTGAGATCCAAGCAGAAATGTAGAAAGACCTGTGGTTACTGGGCTCTCTGGAAAGCTGCTTAAGCTCAGCAAACAGCTTCTCTAGGAGGAGGTGAATAAATGATGGTGAGTTGAGCATCTTAAGGAGGGGCAGCCAAAAACGCAGAAATGTTTGAGGAAGTTGGTGGGCAGTGGGATTTGCACTGTCAGAAGAGTCGCAGCCTAATGTGTCTAGCTGTTCAGTGGTAGGTATTAGAAATCCATCTTCAATCAACACATCAACCAGCAATTCACTCGACTCTAAAGCAAACTGCTTGATCTCAGCTAAGATCCAGCTCATGTCTGCAAGGGGGGCTGGCCACAAGCTCTTCTCTTTGTCTTCAGGGAGCCCATTAAAAGCCTGGTACTGATCCTTCTCAAAAGATATCAGCAGTTCCCGTATATTTTTGTAGGCTTCTATCTCTTTTTGCTTTGCAATGAACTCATCCTCTTGCTGTTTCAAATCATTCTCTTCATCCTCTCCATCTGACTGTGATTCCCACTCGTCATTTATCCCACCTCCCAACTGTCTGGACCAGTACTCCTGCTGGAGCCACTCCAAAACCACTTTGCAGCCCTTTCGACACCATTTCAAGGTTGGGAGCTTGCGGTGTGTAACATCATGCCTGAGGTCTACCACCCACTCCGGAATGTTCAGGTTCCCTGCCAGCCTCCTCAGTGGACGAGCAGTTCTCCCCTGCTGACGTTCAGTGATTAAATTGACAAACCTCACCAGGGCTGCTCCGTAAAGTAGAACCAGGTCGTCTCCGTCCAGCTGTCTGGACCTGTCCAGGACCTGGCAACGCACCAGGTCTGCTGTGCAATCCACGGCCACTGGAGTGCTGTTGGCATACCTGACTTTCCAGGCAGATATCCTCTGCAAGGCGTATCTCTGTAAGGAACAGTCCTTTGAATACAGATACTCCAGAACCTGATCCCACTCTGCTTTGTTGATCCACGCCACCACATGGCGTTGTTTCTCTGAGCTCTTCTTCTTCATTTTAACGGTAGAGCAGATGTACGGTAGACTTACGCATACACGTAAAGCACTTATAGAGCGATAAATTAGTCTTAAACCTGTAGCTGATAAATATACCCTGCTACGTGAAATATATGCGGCTTGAATTCGTTTATCCACCGAGTGTCTCAAATCCCGGAAATGACACAAAAACTCGTCGTCTTGAACGTCATCATGGCGACGCAGGTTTACTTGGAAAATGGCGGGTGCTTTGAAAGAGCAACAACTTGCACAAAACGTTTACGCTGCTTTGCAGGTAAAAAGATGTTAGATAATGTAAAACTAGCTTTAAACAGTACCGGACATGATTAAGTTACCAAAGTCGTCTGGGAGCTCAGTTATTAATGCTAATGTAGATGCGTAGCGCTAAATGTGTCAAACCTATGCGTACTTGCATGGATGTTAGCTTTAGCTTGAGCTAGCTGCACGTCTAAACAGCTTAAATATCATATCTGTGTTTGTCTTCGTCCAGGCTGCGTCTTGTCCGTTGGTGGAAGGTCTGCACCTGCAGGAAGCAGACAGCATGCTGCAGCTGCTGTGTGTTCCCTCTCAGCACCGCACAGACATACTGACATGGATCTGCAGCAGGTAAGTTAGATAATATAAGGTACAATAAGTTAAATATTTTAAACGAACTGCACAAATTAAGCCCTCTCCTGCAATGTCTTTACTTCTCGCTTTCAGCATCAACCCAAACTTTGCCAATGTAAAGGCGATGTCGATGAGATCCAAAGACCCAGATATTTTGACTAAAGGTGACATGATTGTTTTTCAAAGGCTACTTGTCCTACATGGTACATGGTTAGCTGTCTTATGAAAGGAGAAATCTGATCTCATGTACATGATGCATTATTTGTAGTCTTAAATGGTTATTTTCTTACATGCAAGCAGAGATTGCTGTGCTTGGGCAGGAGCTGCTGCTGTGCAAAGCAGATGACTTGGACTTGATCAAGGTAAAACTTTCCCTAAAGCTGGTGTAGATGGGATAGAGATGAACAGAGAGGATGTTGCCCAATGTATAATAAAGTTTTGTACTTCTATTATTGGTGTTACATATGTTCGTGATTGGAAAATATCCTTGTTTGGCCTTCCAGGGTAATGCAAGTCATCTCCAACAGCTTCAGTTCCTGGATCAGCTTTTAACTGTAGTCCCAGGTAGCGACAAGTCTGAGCACAAAATGGACGAAGAGATCCTACTGAATGAACTCTACGCTGCTGAGAGTCTGCCCCACCTCACACAAATGCTCAACCCCACAATTGACCCCTGGCCTGCACATATCAAGTATGTATGCTTTCTTTTTTTTATTCTCCAAGACAAGTCTCTTCTCCCTCTATTTATCAACTTCATGTTTTCTCTCTCTTAACCTTAATTTATTTTTAGTGTATGATTATTATATGGCAGACCTGACTGTCCTGTGATGTGTTCCTGAACTTGGTTGGACCACTGTCTTCATCTGTTTTCTTTTGTCTGTTTTCTTTCCTCATCTCATAGGGCTTTACGTAAGGGTCAGAAGTCATCTTATAAGCCGAGTAGGGAAGAGGCTGCTGATGTTGCTGCCCTTCTGCAGATGACTCAGTCAGCATTACAGCAGCTACAATCAGAGGTACAGTGTTCTGCTGGTGCTGCCAGTAATATTAAAGAGTTTTCAATGGGAGTAGAGTGTCAGGGCTAAAATGCTTTAAAATATATTTTTTTAAAAATTCTGTCTTATTAGAAGTTTGATTTTCTTATTTGATTGGCTTGTTTGCACAGAAAGGTATTTTACCAATGTGATTTGTAATATTAACATTTGTAACATACTGTATTTTTTTTTTTTTTACAAAGGGCACAGATCCAGCAGCTAATAAATGCGATGTGTTTGCTATTTCCTTCTCTTTTTTACATTTATCTCAGTGTGAATTCCTGCACAGTGAAGCACAGAGTCCCAGCACCTTCTTTCCAAGCGCTTTGCGTGTGGCAGCGTGTGACCTCCAACAGCTGATGGCTACTTTCAGCCATGTTTATGAAACAGACTTCCGAGCTTACTGCAGCAGAGATCCTCCCAGCCTCAGCACAGAGACCAGTGTCTTCCAGAGAGTACACCAGCTACTGCTGGCCTGCAATACGGTAAGGTTGTTTTTTTTAATTTAGGGAGTGGTAATGTGTTTTTTTGTTTTTTTTTTTGTTAAGGCAATTTATTTCCTCTCTTCTTAAAGAGCTCAGGCTGGGTCGGGAACTGTTAATGTAAAGCCCTTTGAACCAGTGTATGTGATATTGGGCTATACAAAAACTTGACTTGACTATACACATACTAGATGTAGATCATTTTTGCCTACATACATATAAGCAGAAATGTTCGACATACTCACTTCTAAAATCTCTCTTGGTCTGATGCATGTTGAAGCAAGTCACACAGATACTTTTTCCTCTTGCTCTTGTTTGTCAGGAGTTGGAAATGCTAAATGAAGTATCAGAAGCATCTGTGTCTATGACTGAGGAAGTGAGCCAACTACAAACACAGCCTCGCTACTGGAGCCGTGCAAAGAAGCACACATTACGTAAGGGGACACATTCTCTCTTATTTACACATGTACAGTGCGTTCCACGTTGTTAATGTCTGATTCCTGCTTTTATTTTTTGCTAGCGGACCAATTGGAGGAACTTGCCAGACGATACAGAGATTTCCTCTCTCTGCTTCATTCCTAGCAAAGCCTATAAACACAGACAGCAGTGTTTACATCACACACATAGATTGACATCATCAAAATTAATGAATGAAGCACATCAGATAATGGTTCCAAACCAGTGGGTATTCTGATTGAGTGGTTATTTGTTTGATAGGCACAGTTATCACTGTAACATGAATATAGTATTCCTTTTAGTTGATATTTCCTCTAATCAATGTAAATGTATAATAATCTTATCTTTATGTCTAAATAAATGTAAATAAGGAATTTTAAATAATGCATTCTATTCTAATTCCAACTAGTTTGACCCAAACCCAAACCAGAGATTTCTAATTTTTCTTCCTCTTTCCTACCACGTTAAGCTAATCAAGTCTTCCTTTTTGCATCGATTGATGATTGTGAAACTATCTTTGTATATTTTGTGACTAAATTTCAGGTTTACAAAATCAGTCTATTATTATCTGTGTAGCTTTGGTAGACGGTGATCAGGGCGAAGGTGAACGCCTCAGATGCAGAAGAAAAGTCAGATGGCAGCATACAGTTGAAAACATTTAATGTAATGAAGTAAATGTGGCAGCTGTGAAGAAACAGGTGAAATAAAAATGTCTCAACATCGTAGCTGCTCAAGCTGGTGGCACAGGAGTCATCACACAAAATTCTTGATGAGTTTTATATTTTTTTGTTGAGTATGTACATCTATTTACTCTGATTCCACAATGCCAAAAAAGTTCAATATGTCATTAGCCTAAAGCATTAGTCATTAGGTCTAAGATGGACTACAGTCAAAGCTATATTTTCCAAGACAGTTCTCCACTTCCAAATCCTGCTCATCCTGACTCCTCAGTCCCAGCAAGCTGCGGTAGTCCTGCAGGCTTGTTAGAATCCTTTTTGGGCCAGCCAGTCTTTCAGCTCTTTATCAAAGTGACCTTTGACCCGTAGAGTCATGGTCACCTCATTCACCTGTGTGGGAAGGTCCTTGCCCGTCACTTCTTTCAGATACTGCTTCACCTCCTTCTCCAGAGCCCAGATGTCCCCCTCCACTTTCCGTATCAGCGTTGTCTTACGGCTGCCGCAAGTCATGTCGGTGTAAACGGGGATGTTGTGCATACGGGAGCGGCGGATCATGTACGGTAGAGGCGGGGGAGAATCTGCAGGGGGGATCCAGCCTGACGGTGTGGGACCGTCGTGTTTTGGCGGAGTGGGGACTCGTGTTGGTGGGATGAGCCGTTCCACAAACTTGTATTCCTCCGTAGACTCCAATATAGCCGGCTTTCTTTCTTTTGGAGCAGCCACACAGAAGGACCGAAGCCCGGCAGCTACAGCAGGAGCTCCGGGTGTCCGCTTATGTAGGCCGAGGACTCCTCGCAGCGTCCTGTGGAGCACCGTGGAACGTAAGCTGAAGGAGGCCGCCATGTTGTTTCGGTAGGAAGAGTCCAAAAGACGTTTTCAAGGACTTCCGGTAGTGTAGAGTAGGATGTTGCTGCCCTCTAGTGGTCAGTATTATACCGCAGTCTATGTTGTAGACACACCAAAAGCAAGAAAAAAAGCTTATGAAATTGTCGTAAACTGGATGTGATGACAAGATTGCAGTTTTTGAGTGTTAGCTCACAGCTATTTTGCCAAATGGTGAACAAAATCGAAAAAAATATTAGAGTTTTCCTTTCCTTTCCTTTCCTTTCCTTTTCCTTTATTAGGATCCCCATTAGCACCAGCTTATGCATTGGCTATTCTTCCTGGGGTACAAAGCTTAATTCTTGAAACTCTTGAAAAAATAAAATAAACAAAAACCAACTATCAGTGAAAAAGTCCTGTGTTTCATTGATTTGGAGTCTGTGCTCAACAACATGCTTACCAATGGGTTCGTTGGAAATGTAAACACTAAAGAACAGAATTACCAAGATATCTGTTTATCACAGGAATTAACAGGACATCTCAAGACTGTGACACATGCACGCATACACCTGCATACACTCACACATCCACCTCCACCCTTAGGGACTTGTGCAATTAAGAACTGACCTATTTGATTTATCTATATGTATTTACCCTCTAAATGTGTACATTTTATGAGAGATGCCATGCGAAATTTCATTGTACCTGGGTATAATGACAATAAAGATTATTCTATTCTATTCTATTCTATTCTATTCTATATCATGAACAGTCTTTTAAAACATCAACTGGATATGTTTTAAGAGTTTTTCTCCCTTTTGTTCAAAATCATTGTGTGTTAGAGCTGAATTTTTATAAGGTGAGACAAACAGTCCCTCCCACTAAGGAACAGTAGGAGGTGTCCTCTTAAATGTTGCCAGTAATTTGAGCTGCTTTACTTGCCTTTAAATGTTTCTCTTAGTGCTGTGGTGACATTTGGGAATATATTTTAGCACAGTTGATCACGTTAACACAGAAAGAACCATTCCTGGAATTTAACAACGACGAAAGAATGAGCAGGGAACCCAAAATGAACGGAGAGGACATGGCTCTGAATAACCTAGAGGTAAAAAACGACTGAAAACAGACCCAAGACTCACAGGGACAGACAGTGTCTAATATTTTGCATTCTGTTATACTGAACTGTACTGTGTTAAGACACAATTATTTAGACTTAAATAGTATAATACAAAACAAACTTAGCACTACACTGTTTCAAAATAAATTCATTGCATTTTGAAAATGAATGTTAAAGCAGCATATATGGACAGATTATCATAAAACACAAGCTGATCCAACTGATACTCTAACCTAACGTGTTATAGGCAAAAGGTAACAGGAAACTGAAGTTTATTTATTTATTTATTATTTTTTATTTTGGTCATTCAACATTCAAGACTGTACAATACGTTACACACACAAACCAGTTTGTTATCATATTTCAAGACATCCCATACTTCCTCTGTGATCGGGTGTGAAAGGGTGTAAGACAAAAGTTATTTTAAGCCTACCCTTCTCACATATCTCCTTGATTAAGAATAAAAGTCTCTGGTCACTAATTCATTGTGCTACCTTCACCATAAAGAAAATACTACATCTATACATTTTCATACATACATACGTACATACATATACACACTCATGATTTCAAAAATCAAACATTCATAGAATTTCTTCGTATTTCTTAATTGCATTGATTTCAAACATCCATTTACATTTTTTTAAGTTTTACATAATTTAATTTTCCATCTTGTTCCATATATTAACACCAGTTACAGATATACTTCTTTTTGTTTCTATTCTAATTTTTGGAATGTCATATATACAAACTCCTCTAAGATTATACTGACTCTTTAGTTCTTTAAACATGTGTTGAATATTTACTGGTAGTTCTTGAATGTGAGCTAGAAACATAATTTGTCCAACATTATAGCTTATAACATCAGAAAATTTTAACATTTGTGTTTATAAAATAGAGGATTTGATGGACTTTACTTTTGCATCCAGGTATAATTCTTACAGCTCTCTTTTGGAGGACAAATAGTAGTTTGGTGTATGTAATGCATGCATTCCCCCAGACGGCAATACAATAATCATATATGGAACAATAATGGAATTGTACAGTGTTAACAATGCCTCTTCATTTAGTACATCTTTCACCTTATAGAGAATGGCTATAGATTTTGCAGTCTTGGATTTAATGTAGTTTATAATGTGACTTCTAGTTTAAATTGTTATCTATTAAGACCCCAGAAATGTAATTTCATCCACTCTTTCTATTTCTGTATATTATCAATATGTAATGTCATTGTTCATTCTACATATAATCTGAAGTGATAGTCAAGTGCTCCATCAGTTTGCTTACTTATTTGCTTTGATAGATATTGTTAAAACAAATTCCTATACTGTATCATATATTCTTTATCAGTTAAATAGTAAAATTGGAACACAGTATACAAATCATATAAAATTAATATCACTTACTGTAGATGCAGGCTAATTGTAAATGTGACACTTTGATCCAGTGGATAACTGCTCAAAGAATGATATACCACTGTGGGTATCAAATTTACTGGAGACACAAGGTAGAAAACCTTATTAAAACAAACAAATATATGTTAAAACTACCATAGATTTTATGTGTGGGAGGGTCTGAGCTGACATACCCCAGTGTGAAATCCTGAATTCTTTCCATAGTTGTCAGAAGTGAGCAGATTTGAATTAAAGCCTTTGTGACTCTTGACAGTTGCACTCAGGTGTGACGTCTCCTCTACCTGTGTAATAGGATTGCTCAAAACCTTATGGGGATGCCTTTTTTTTTCTTTTCTTTTTTCTTTTTTTTTTTTTTTTTTTNTTTTTTTTTTTTTTTTTGGAGAGGCCTTTGCCACTGAAGTGGTTTAACAAGGCAAACACCACAAAAACTTTCTCCCAGCAGCACAGTGAGCTGAGCAGCAAGCTGAGGGCATTGAGGGATATTGTGACCCTACTGGTATTACAGTAAGCCTTAGAATTGATTTTAAAGTTGTATTACTTATTTATAAATCTCTACATGGAATTAGCCCAAGATATATTACTGATATGCTAAAGCAATATAACCCTACGTGACCTCTTAGATCGATGGGGAGTGGACTGGTAGTGTCCAGGCCTAAAACAAAACAAGGGGAAGCAGCTTTTAGTTATTATGCAAAACAGGAACCAACTGCCTGATGAGCTCAGGAATGCCTCAACCATTAGTTCTGAAATTAAGACTGAAAACTTTATTGTTCTTTATTGTTCTTAAGCACTTTTAACTAACTCCAGAGTTTTATTATCATTGTATTATTATTATTCCTTTTAAATCTTTTTATTTTTTTTGTTTTTAACTTTGTTTTGTGTTTTTAATTTCTTTGTACAGCACCTTGAATCTACCTGAAACGTGCTTTATAAATAAAAGTGCTTTGCCTTGCTTTACAAGACTAACCCTTACCTGCTCTCAGCCACCTTTAAATGCCTCCTCCGAACTTTCATCGTGAATTTCCATTCACTCTAAGCTCATGTATGTATGTATTCAATTCATGTGACAGATTGTCTGGTTTCTGTAATCTGTTAAAGCCTTTGTGTGCTTGGAGTGTGAAACATTGTCTTTTCTCTCTCTCTCTCCTTCCCCCTCCTGCACAGGTGAGTTAACACCCATCCTTCTGCCACTCTCTCTTGTCCTATTTCAGCCACACCTAAATACAGCGAAGTCACAGCAACAAAACACATTACACCTCTCTGTGTACAGAAACAAACTGTAATGACAGATGAACAGGTTTGCTCAGGTGGACAGAAAGCAGTCAGGCCTGTGAAAACTTGATAGGCTGGGTCTGCTCAGCCCATTCCACCACACACCCATCCAAAAGTGGCTTAATTATCTGTGACTTTTTTGCTAAAAGATCTAAACTTTCTTTTGTGAAGTTGCAGGCTGGCACAGCTCCCTCGGGAAAAGTGTACCGGACCCTAAATATTAATCACTATGCAACTAAGAAGAGTGCTGCTCAGAGCATGCTGGACGTGGCGCTACTGATGGCCAGTTCCTCCCAGCTGAAGACTGTTCTGTATGTGGGCCCTCACTATCGTTTCTACATCCCCCTCATCGTCCTGCTGTCTCTGTCCATCACATTACAAGTCATAGTGGGGCTGCTGCTCATCTGTATTGGCAAGTGACTCTCACACACATCTGCATTGCTTTGATTTTCCATTCCTCCTCCTCTGGCTCTGGCTCAGTCTTAATTCAGCACTACACACACATCAGTACGGAGCCCTTAGGGGTCATGTGTGAAAAAAAAATAAAGTGGGTAAAAAAAACAAAAGGGTAAAAAAAAAAAAACGCCGCCCCTAAGGGGTCATGGAAGAAAAAAAATTAGTTGGAGGTTAAAAAAACTTTTTTTGCTCTTTGTTTTTTTTCTCGTTTTTATCTACTTGTTTTTTTTTTCTCGAGTTTTTTTTTTTAGCTTTCTGTTTTTTTTCTCTCTTCTGAAACTAAAAATAGGTCAAAGCTACACCGCATGCGCAGCGCATCGTTTGAGGAACGACGTCCGATTAGGTAAATGCTAATGCTAGCTAGCAGCTAACGTTTCTGTGACTGTACCCACTACAAGTTCCGATGAAAAAACAAGNGCTAATGCTAGCTAGCAGCTAACGTTTCTGTGACTGTACCCACTACAAGTTCCGATGAAAAAACAAGTCAATGAATAAAGTCACCAACTCACTACTACTTTGACAGTGTTCTAGTGTTTGGCAGTTCCAACAGTGTATTTTTATTTTTGTGCATTTGTAACGGTTAATTCTTTTACGAGAGTTGACTTAACTCAAACAGTAGCAAAACAGCTCCGCTGCATGCGCTATTGCTTTGACCTATTTCTTTTTTTTTTTTTTAAACCCAACTCATTTTTTTTCTTCCATGTTCCCTCAGCGGCGTCGGTTGTTTTTTGTCCGTCCCCCCCCACTATATATATATATATATATATATATATATATATATATATATATTTTTCCACACATGACCCCTAATGGGCTCCGTACCATCAGAGACTCATCCAGCAAACGCTGTTTTCAAGAGATTTTACTGTATCAGCCATTTCTGCCTGGCAAATCACCAATAATAATAATAATAATAATAATAAAATAAATGGTTGTTTTCTGTCTATTTGCATTAGTTGCTCTCCTTTCATTGAAAGCTATAAGATGATGTCATATCTTCAGGAATTACCCTGCACCATTCCTCATTCTCTGACCTGTGGCTACAAAGTCCAACACCAGTTTCCATAGATGAAAAGAAAATTCATGCATCTTATACTTTCCCATCCTGTCTTTCTCTCCATCTCTCTTACTCATCAGCTATTTATCTGTCTGCTAATTAATTAATTTTTGCTGCTGGGTTGTGTGTCAACAGTGAAATATGACCTGAATGATGTAAGGAAACATGCCAAGTTGAACAAGATGAACAATATAGCAACAGTCCTCGTCTTCTTCACCGTCCTCATCAATATCTTCATCACAGCACTGGGCTTTGAGGGACACTCAGTCAGGTAGGCCATGTAACATGCAGATAAATGAGCCGCGCACATTTACTGAGATTATTTTAACCCATTATTTCAGAAATAAAAACTACAACAATCACTTCAAGATGCTGTAAACTCTTGTGGTTTTGTCTGTTTTCCTTCTTACAGTAGATCATATGAGACGCGTATAATGTCGATACCAGAACAGCAGGTTTCTCCCTTGAATATTAACCAGAACCTGACTGGCATCTTCTAGAAGTGTTTGGACCAAAATAAGACATTTCCTCTCTTATTTTTGAACTCAAGGCCTTAAAATCTCAAGGACTGTGGGGCAATAGCTTTTCTGTAACATCTATGAGCCACACTTCAAATTAAGACTTGGTTGGATAAAGGTGCATGAGCCAGAACACACTTTTCATCCTGACTGGATTGAACTGAATTATCTGCACATTCATGCGGAAAGGCCTCTGCAGATTCAGGCTTAAACCTTTGAAAGAAAGACAGCCATCAGCTCATCTTTGAGGCCACTCGACGGGTCAGAGATGCATCATTCAGAATCTACTGAGTAAAACCTCATTCTCAGTGACCAAAGACCAGGACCTCATCACAGGATTTCAGTCCCAACAACAAAAACTCTGCCAGTTTGATATAATCACCTCATCTTTCCAACAGACTCCACCGCATATTTAATCTGTTGATCCCGGATATCCTCCACGATGCTAATTTGTCAAAAACACACAGAACTTGCACATTTTTTTGTAAACCCTATTTAAATGTTCTACCTTGTAAATATGACAGTGCTGTACATTGTGTTAAAATGTTTGAGCAATGGAACTTAATTTGAATTCACTGAATTAATGATGTCCTCATATCTGTGAAGCCAATTGTTTGAAAACTCACTTCTCACTACTCTTCCTTCTTTCACTTCATATTCACTTTTCATGTTCTCATTTAGGATTTCTCATCACTGTCATTTCCTGAGGAATTTGCACACATACTATGTTCTCCATTTAATAAGAGCTCATCTTCTGATACATAATAGAGGCTGGATTCCTGTTTTTCACTTTTTTATTAACACTTTGCATAAGAATAACAATCTTTGGCTTTTGAGAGGCCGAGATGTGGGAGAGTAGGGCACAGTTCAAAGGAAAATCTCACATATTTTCCACAAATGAGAACAAATTACATCTCTATGAAAAAAGCTGCAAAAGAACTCAAACGCCAACTGCAAAAACACAGTGCAACAAGTTATGCGAAGACTGTTTTATCATTTGTATGGTCGATAATGTTCAAAGTGTGAAATGGAATGAAAAAAAACCCTAGTAAAATAAAATAATCTCCACCAAAACCTTAATGGAGATGTAACCTGACGCATCCTAAAAATGAGGCAGATGTACGCATCATTCAAGATTCCTAGATGGATTTTCTCCGTTATCCGTTCATGCTGCAGTAGACATAGTAGAGGACAGCTGCAACCAGAGCCAAGAGCAGTAGCCGAATCATCATCGCCATGCATCCTCCAGACTTTCTGATTGGTTCTGTGGTTTGTACTGTACTGTGATTGGCTGCTTTGGTACTCTGGATGGGAGGCCTGGAGAAGAAGAAATACAAGTTGATGTCAGACCTTTACTCACACAGTCACACACTCAAACACACCACTTCGTGTAGGAAGACTCACTCTTCATCGTGGTCTGATTCCTCATCCACAACTGGCTCGGTTTTTCCTCTGTGCCTCGGCCTGATGGTGAAACACTTCATGCTTAGTTCACATTTCACTTTTTTCAGTTTTACAGTGTAGTCAAAGGCATTTATACATACACAATAACATCAATACGTGCCATACTGTCAAATATTGTCTGAAATACTGTAGTTAAGCCAAGAAAAATCCAACTGGAAAATTCATGAGTTAGATATGGAGACCAACTGCATGGAAACACTATTAACCTTATCAAAACACAATTTATTACTACTTGGCCCAATTAACATCTAAATCTGACAAGCTAAATTTACTTCTGGCTTCCAAATGCAGAGTTTATAGTTTAGGAGCACATGAAGGCAGCATTAAAGGACCATTTTGCATCTTTGATCCTAATATATTCAATTTTTGCACATATTACGTTACTGACAATTATTTCCCAAAGGATAAAACTGTATTTCAGCTTTCCTGTTATTTTGCAAAATCTCTTAATCTTTCAGACTTGAATATTCAAGCAATACACCCACCTTATAAATCAATGTTTCGCCTGCTTATAGTTACGCAGCCCTATGAAGTCACGGTCGTTTAAATTTTTCGATAAATGCAGGTTTTCTTTTGGGACTGTTGGGACGGTGCAGCATGTGTCTGTGTGTGTGTCCCCACTGACGCTATGTGACTCATATTTTAGTCATTGTAACATTGACTTTGTATTGACTAAACTGACACTGAATCATTGATTATTTGCTGTTCATATTATTCTGTAATATTTAATATTTTCCTTATATAAAAAGTTTTTTTTAAGGAGTTTTTCTTTGTCTTCTTAGAGAACTTGGGCTGGGTCAGGAACCATTAATGTGTAAAGCCCTTTGTAAAGCCCTTTGAGACACTGTATGTGATCCTGGCTATACAAATAAAATTTGACTTGACTTTGACTTGACTATATTCCTCGGTGGAGATATACATTCACTCTGCACTTTTTAATGCGCTTAAATGCTAAAATTATATAACTTTAAAAAAAACCCTGAATATACGTCCTGTTCGTGATGATGGATTACGTATCCCAAGAACATTTCAAGTATCAACAAGCTGATTTTAATAGCGTACCAGAATGAACAGAAACCAATGGTGGTCTGGAAGATAGAAAAAAGTTTGTTAACTCACCGTTCCAGTAGTATGATTTGGGAAATAATTGTCAGTAACGTTACGTGTATGAAAATTGAATATATTAGGCTCAAACATGCAAAATGGCCAGTATGGTCCTTTAATCTGGGTCTTAATGCTAATGTCATATACAGCACATATCCTGTATACTCTACTACACCCACCATTTTTGTAATTTTACTGCAATGCTACATCAGCACAGTTTAAATTCTAATAATCTGCAATGTGTGTGTGTGTTCAAGGTGTACTCACATTTCTCCAGAACCTTCATGCTTTACCTGTAGAAATAAAGCAGGCAGATCAGTGGTCTTAGTTACATGTACAGGTGAGATAAGACAGGTGGACACACAGAGAGAAAGGAGGTCAGGACTCACCGGCGTGTGGTACGTAATGTAGGTAATCTCCTCCTCTGTAAGGAAAGAAAACTATACTGATAGTAGAAATTACATTTACTCACATTAATACAAAATTTCAGCTGCACTTTCAATGCATTTAAAATAACGGTGAATTGAAATGCTATACAATTTATATCAGGGTAATGATAAAGCTATGGGGAAGAATATATACTCTATGAAGCAACCCCTTAAAAAAAAAAAATCTGAAAATTTCTGGGAGATGAACACCAGNATATACTCTATGAAGCAACCCCTTAAAAAAAAAAAATCTGAAAATTTCTGGGAGATGAACACCAGATGGCAGCTTTGACAAACAAAGCTCTGTGTCTGCAGCTTTTTACACTCCCGTTGTTTTAATTATTCTGATTTACAACAATGTCATTATGCTAGATCAGCTTTGTGTTGTGTGTGGTGTGTGTTGTTGAGGATCAGGACGGGGATGTTTTCCACAGTAACGATGACACAATAAGGAACATGACTGCTTGATTTCAGCATGGGTGGAAATGTAACCTTTAAATTTTGCTCTTAGTCAAGCATTATCTTTTTTTGTGTGACTACAAGGGTCGATTGATAAGTTCTGAGCCTCCAGCTGTAAAACGTTTTTTGAAGTAATATAATTTTGTGTGTTTTTGCACATCAACTGCAGTCGTTTGAGCCACTAAGTGACTATAACTAACAGCATCCAGTGGAACCATAGGGGTTATGAGTTGTATGCGGACTAACTCAGCAAACATACAGTCACGTGTCATTTTTCTGCTCTATGAAGTTCTGTTCTACAAGAGAGTGGCTGAAAAGAATCAAGATGTTGCAGTGGCCAAGTTAAAATGCAAATGTAAACCTAACTGAAATGCTGTGGCAGGATAGTATGAGAGCTGTGCATCAACTCAGCTCAAGAAACGTAGTAAAGAAGAGTGGCAAATTAACCTCATTACAATTGAAGAGGAGCAGAGAGGAGGACAGGAAGGGGGGGGGGGNGGGGGGGGGAGAGAGAGAGAGAGAGAGAGAGAAACAGGAAGAGAAAAAGTTACAGACACATTATTCTGACTGATTACAGACATTTATCACAGTGGACATTTAGCAGAAAAAGCACAGGTGTAAATAATAATATTAATGGCTCTGTTCCATTAAGGTGTGGAAGTGAGTCAACAAGGCACGCCTAAATGGAATGCAGACAAGTCTAAATTTCCACCTTTAGAAAGTGTTTAGCTATTATGACCATTATTCAGAGCGTCAGTTAAATTATGGCCAGATGTGAATATCTTTAAATTCCATTAAAAAGCAGCACAGCTTAAAATATAAACATCACCGTCACTTGCTACCATAAGACATTTAGATATAATAGGTATAATAAATAAAAAGATAATGAGACGTGACCGGGCCTCGTGAGTCCAGCAGGCTGGTGTCCTACCTTCCTCTCTGTAGTAGGTCTTATCAGAGGAGCCTTTCTCTGGAGCTTGGTCCATGGCCTCCTGAAGCTTCTTCTCATACAGCCTGCGAGTTGTGTCTGTCCACACAAACACATCAGCAAAGTCTGTCTACATTCTAATCACAGGAACTTAAAGGACCATACCACTGATTGTGCATGTTTAAGCCCAATATATAAATATATATATAAATAACCCGTTCCATGCTACGTTCCAGGGAATATAGTCCCAGGAGAAGACGGCTTTTACAGAGAAATTAAAATGACTGTCCCTTTTACAATCGTGCATAAGTGTTAGAAGCCAAAACATTGAATTTTAAGGTGGGTGTATCACCTGAACATTTGATTTTGAAATATTAGGGGATTTGAAAAAATAACAGGAAAACTAAAATATTGTTTTATGTTTTGGAAATTGGTTATCAGTAACGTAACATGTATGTGGGTTGGATATACAGTATATCTCATACACGCACAATCGCTGCTTTGGTCCTTTAAGAGATGCTGTCAGTGTTTGTGTTTTGTGTGTGTGTGTGTGTGTGTGTGTGTGTGTGTGTGTGTGTCGCTCTTACCTACTATGGGTCCATGTTTGATTCCATATTCAGTCAGCAACTGACTGATCTCCTCATCACTTTTTTCTCCCAAAGACATCTGGATGGATGGATGGATGGATGGATGGACGGATAGATAGATAGATAGATAGATAGATAGATAGATAGATAGATAGATAGATAGATAAAGTAAGGGGAGGAGTTTTCAATACTACGCTTTTCTCCTGACTTTACAGGCTGTTCTTAACCCAACAAGGAAATTTATGAAAAAAAAAAAACTGCTCCAAACCGAAACTGTAGCACCTCTAGTGAAGATTTATCTTGTTATATCCGTGAAACTCAATATAAAATCTCCTTTTCTAAGGGAAACAAATCGCTTTTCCTGCTTTAATGTTGCTACTATCAACATTAAACTGTCGTTTGCAAAAAGTAACGAACCCAAACTAATTTCGCGGCTAATTTTTTTTAAATCAAATGAAACGAAAGCAAGCGTTAAAAACATTAGAGTAGAAAACTCTTTATTAAGATGGAATGTAAAAGTTTCGCTTACCTTTGAAACGGTTAAAAAAAAGTGCAGAGCTGGAAAAGTGGCTAACACAGGGCGAGGTTAGCACGGAGTAAAGTGGGCGTAACTCTTGGCAACATCTGGACAATCTACATCCATATAATACAAATTAAATTAAATTAAAAATATAAGCATCCGTACATAATTGATTTCATCTTTTAAAATTTTATTCGCGTTTTTGTAGTGAGGATCTGTGGAATTGTGCGTTTATAGCTCATGGTATTTCATATATTTTGACTTGGAGACTCCAAAGTCATAGTTACATTTCATTTATTCATTATTTTACCGGGGTTTTATTTATGTATTGTAATAATCGCATAATTGTTGGTACACGCTCAAGTTGGTTTTAATTAAGCTTAAGTTTTTTTAGATGAGGTAAGACAGGTCTTACAACTCAGTATCTGTAGTGTTATGTAAGATTTTCCATGGGATTTTCTCTCCTGCAGTGCCCCCTGGAGCTAGTTTGTGTCAGAGAGAGAGAGAGAGAGTAGTGTGTGTGTGTGTGTGTGTGTGTGTGTGTGTGTGTGTACAGGCCTAATAAAGACTTTTCTGCTTTGGACTTTCTTCAGATGGGCGTTGGCTACAGACTCCAGTAATGTATATACAACCAGTCTACCATTTTCCACATTTGGTATATTCTCTGTATGAAACATAATTATGAAAACAATCACTTTTTCTGCTATGGCAACTAATTTAGTAATATCCTGTGCATTAAATAAAACATGAAAGATGCGGTACAGAGAAGTACATGATAGAAATATTATTGGTAGGATATTAAAAGCTCAATGCTGCATATCACAGGCACTTTGTCTAACTTTATCTATGAACATATGTTTTTAGCATTTGTCATGGCTTAGGATGACATAATTATATGATCCCATATTGTAAAAATTATCCATTCATCCATTGTGAATCAGAGTGAAAAACATTTAAAAGACGCTAGAGAGAGCCAATAGATTGACAGAAAAATACTTTATTGTGTATCAAAATACTGTAAGTCTTACACTTTTAAAGCCTTTTTATTTAGGACAAGATTCATTTTTTGTTCTGAAATACTGAGTAAACACAAAGCCAGAGAGCTGGGAGGAGGAAGGGAGAGGGTGGGTGGCTGAGGGTTACAGACACTAAGCAGAAAACAAAGTCACGTCTCTTCTCATTTATTTTTGGTCTTTGTGTTTAAGAAAGTGACAAGTCACAATATCATCTTCAGCCCTCCTGTCCAGCGCAACTTTAGAAATTTCCCTTTTTAAACATTTTAATTTATGAGACAATTCCATATTTAAAACTGGACCACTTATATCACCACGTCTTATTCAGATTCAGCTGAAATGATTTCTTTCTGTATCTTAAGAGCTTTAGCACCTAATGAACATACAGAGTGCATGTGTGCATCTCACATTTAACACGCAGAAAGCTGAAGCATCATTTCCCAGCAGCGGTGTTGAGACGGAGCATGTGTCAGACAAACCACGAGTGATGGTAAGACACTACTTGCCCTACCTTTTATCTTTTTTTTGTAATAATTCCCTACTCTAATCCATATTCTGGTTTTAAGAACAGCAGTGCTTAACATTGGATCACACTAGCAGCAGGTAAAACAACTGGATTAATTAAAGAGCATCATAAACTGGGCCCAAGCTAAGCATTCACTGGTATCAACATGACAAAACTACTCCTGTAAGTGAACAGATGAGCCTTTTAGCTGGATTTTCCATGAAAAATAAAAGGAACTGCATCTCAAAGTGTGTGACAGGAGTGTGTGAGGCATGCATGCAAAGGTACTTTTATTGTTTGCATATAAAACCATAGGCAGTACTGGATATGTAACTTGGCCCTGTCATTGTTCATATAAAAGCCTGTGTAAAACCATTTCCATTATCTACGAGTAGCTTTTCAGTGAAAACAATGACACTCCATCCCATGCTACGCTTGGACCAATATCTACAATGCAATCCCACCATTCTACACTCTACTGGCTGACCAGCCATCGATATCCACTTATGTTCATGACAGAAAATGTAGAAAGTCTAAGGCACAATTGTCTGCTAGTTTACAGTAATAAAAGGTGCATTTTTCTCCTCCCTAAATACATAAGGATGTAATTAGAAGATGGATGAAAAGAGAATGGACTGAATGATGAGGAGAGGAAAATTCAGTGTATGCAGTCATCTGTGGGAGATCTTGAACTGGGTTTAAAATAAGCCTGGTTGGTTACAGTGAAGTGGTTTGACAAGTTTGAATGTGGAAAACAGAAATCTGGCTGCTGATGGAGAAGTTTGTTTTCTAGTTGGTTAAATAGTCATAAAATAAGAAGCAAAAAAAAGCCAGAAATCCTATTGGTTGAATTTTAACATGGATGGGACTGGAGCTGTAAACAATGATTAGTTTCTAGACAGAATTTCATCCATTTTAAACAGTGGTACGATAAAGTTTCTTGTTTTGAAGATTGGATTTTAGACAGTGATGTGATAGGGGCTGCCAGGGATGTGCACATCCCCCCATTTGACCACCAGGATGTACTCTCCCTTCTCTTTGAGCTGGTAGCTGACGTTGTACATGCGATTGCCCAAATGTTTCACAAGGATTTCCTCGCACGGGACCTTGGGACCGTCCACACCAACCAGGAGCATGTTACGTCCTGTAGATGGAAACAGAAGAGAATTTCAAGCAAAACATTTAACTATTAAAAGTGGTAACTTTTATGAATATCAAAATCAATGTATTAATAAAAACTTGATAAAACTACAAACAAACAAGGTCATCAGCAGAACTGTTAACCAATGGCTATCGATTTACCAAATGAAGACCAAGTTTCCCATAAATTCCATCACTTCTTATTGCAAAAAGGATGAAATGGTAGGAACAATTTTTGTTTTCTCTTTCACAAAAGAGAGTAGGATAGAAGCCAGTATAGGTTTACAATATCTTCAACATTTGTCGTTTTTGAATGATAAATTAAACTTGAAGGCTCCTACAAACTGTGATTTTCCTCTCAGATAAAATCTTGATAGAATCATGATGATATCTTTGATCATCAATCCAAAATGGTGGATGAGACAAATCCACCGATGGCCAATTTAGCGCTCTTGTGACCAAGAACAGCTTGAGAAAAAAATTCTGACAGTATTGGAAATTTTGGACCAAAATCTATCAATTTGACTGCTGATATTATCCATGTCAATAAATGGGTAGATGGATGAAGTTGGCACAATCTAATATGCATCAAATAGTTTGACAGATTATAACTAAGAATTTTTATTACACGTCTTGCACAGATCTTATGAGCTGAACTTAGAAGATTGCTGTTACTGCACAGTTTGCAGGAGGCATAAGTCTCCAAGCTTACAGTATATGGTAATATTTTATTTATGATAAAATATTACATCTATCCCATTTTAAAGAAGTTTACTGGCAAACAAATTTAGACCAGTGTTTGTCTTTGTGAGGAGGAAAAGGCAAACGTGAACTTGTTAACATCACGATCATACACACCTGCTTTGCTGCAGTCAACAGTGAAGCTGTTCTTTTGTCCAATGAAGCCCTTGGTCAAGCCCAGGCCCTTTGCCAAGACCTTGGTGGCATCTGACTGGGTGGGAACACCCTGCTGAGAACAGCTGATGGCACGAGTCACAGGGTCAACCATCACAGAAGAGGTTTCATGCATACTGTGGCTGGACACCAACTTGGAACCTAAAGGAAGAATAACAAAGGTGAGATTCAGGAGTTTGAATGTCATCTATCCCTCTGTATATAATGTTGGATCATAGACCACAGCTGAGGGGTAGGCAGTGTTGAACATGCACATGCCTGAGTCCTTTTTCCCATTTGTTGCCTTGAGTGTGTATTTTTCTTCACATTGTATAGCTCATGGCTCTTTGGCTCTTTTCTTTACAATGCTAAGTCAATGCTAACTCTGTTTCTGTAATTAATTAGGTGGCCTTTAAAGGCATGCTGGGAGTTTTACACCTAGATGTTAAGCATTTTTCCCATTCAAGACCTTTCCTATACAATCACCTATTATAAATGTTAAATTAAGTCACTGCATGTTTTATGTCCAAAAAGCAAACACTTTCCTCACCAGTGATCTTGGCCTTGAAGGGGCTTCCAACGATGTGGTAAGGTCCACCATATTTGATGGAGATTAGATAGTTTCCAGGAGCCATGGGAGTGTATGTGACCCTGTAACCCTCAGGGCACTCCACACAATCCATCTTCACCTTGGAGGGCCCGTCGATGGTCACAGCTAAAGCCCCGGGGCCTGCGTTGCTTGTATTCACCACAAATTCGCATGCAGTTCCTGGGAGGCAAAAAAAAAAGCAGCAGAGAGGTGAGAAAAATGACACAGAAGAAGGACTGAGTAAAAAAAGACATAAATGTAAACTTCAGTAGGAGAGAGAAAGCCTGCTTAGCTGAAACAAAGTGTGTGTGATGCCGTGTGTTACCTGTGGTGCCTCCCTCCAGCCCTGGTCCATAAGCAGACACCATCCCAGGGTCACCGGCCTGGCCCGTCTCTCCAACACGGATCTTAAATGGACTACCAGGGATGTGACTGCCATTGAACTTCACATCGATTAGATAGAGACCATTCTCTCTGGGGATAAACCGTACTGCATACTTATCTACAAACACAAAGAAGGGGAAAGGTAAACTTCAACATATCCCCCAAAATGAGACATCACTTCAGTGTTAGTTTGTTAAGCATGTAGCAGACAGTTTGGATGCCGTCTGTGTGGTCACCTTGGTCGATCTCAGTAACACAGCATTCCTCCAGGGCTCCAGAAGGGCTGTGAACCTTTGCATCAATAACACCCTTTGCTCCGTTCAGGCTGACAGCAAACGATGCTGGCTGGTTCACCTTCAAGCCCGACTCCTGCTCAACAACACATACTCACACACTCAACAATGCGGCACAAATATTTACCAAATAACTGTCCAATGTTCCTCCTGCTTAACACAGTAAATTCTTACTCACGATTATCATCTACCTTACCTGAAGGTCGCTAACAAGGCTAAAGAGGAGGGCTGCACAGTAAAAAGAGAAAGTTGATTTTGGGGAAGGTAACAGACTGAAAAGGTCATGGACAGAAGACTGAAAAATATTTTTCACAAAATATTTCTTTGAGTATTTGTACATGGGTGTTTGCATGCAAGTGAAGGTATTTATCCACTAATGTTCAGAATTGTATGTGTCAGTGTGAACAGAAATGTGGTGGATGGGGAGGGAGGGGTNGGGGGGGGGGTAGAGAAACAGCCCATGTCAGACCTCTTTAACCCTTTAGCGGCCATGTGTGAACTCTTACAGGTGAGACGCTGTTGGGAGCCTTTAGAATGAGGCACGAGAAACACACACAATCCTCTAGTTTCCCAGAAGCCTTTACACTGCCCATCAATGCAGCAGCAACTGATCACTTTGTACCTCTGTGCTAATCATAACCGACCTTAACCACCCTGAGCTACTAAAACCTGCACTATAGTACTGTTTGGATTTGGCTAAATACTGAATTTAAAACAAGCTCTTACAATTAACTGTACAATGATATGGATTTAAGAAAACTTCTGTTTTTTTAAATATGTATGTTGATGGCATGTACACTGGCTACCAATTTCATTTGTCCCTTTCCCTTTGTTAGTTTATCTGCAGTAAAAATATTTGTCTACTGTGAATAAAACAAAAATTGAACACTAAAAGCTCCATAAAGTTTTATTTATTATTAATTATTTTATTGTGTCCAAACCCTGAAGATTGGCTATCTAATCTGATATATGATATTAATTACTCAAACCATCAGCTGCTGCATTGTGGGTAGTGCATTAAGGCCTGGAGTGTGTGCACACGGATGTGTGTGTGTCTCAGAGCCTCACCTGAAGACTGGCAACAGTAAGGCGGCGAGCATCATCTGACGGTGAGGCCACCGGGACGATGAAGGGGCTGTCAGGGATGTGCTCGTCATTGAAGCGGATCGACACCTCGTAGTCGCCTGCAAGAGAGTGGATGGAAAGTTAGAAGGTCAATAAGACACACAAATACAAAAACAATGACAGCGCACCACACATGAGATTACATTTCAATAAAAACACAACAACAAACAGCCAATTATGCTACGGTACCAACCTCAAACTAACACACACAAAAAAGGACAAGTGTAGGACTACATGTGTATGAGGTAGAAATAAAACAGAAATGTACAAAACTTTCATACAATTCCGCCATCCCTCTCCCCTCTCTAACCTGGCTCCTGCACGATGTAGGACACTCCACTGGAGCCATCCTTGCGGTCCTCGAAGGTAATCTCGGCTTTGCTCGGCCCCTCCACAGCAATACTGAGGCCTCCAGCTCCAGCCTCCCTTGTCCAGATGCTGAACTCGGCTACACAGAACACAGAAGCCAAGAAAAAAAAAGTCAGGTAGGCTGACTAGAGTATTAAAAATAAACACAGCACACATCTAATCCAGCCAAGACACCAACCTGGAACTCCAGCCTCAGCTCTCTCCAGGCCTGGACCTCCAGCACGGACCTTATGTGCCCCTCCCTCTCCCAGGGGGCCCACGGTAAATTGAAATGGGCTGCCGGGCACGTGCATGCCATTGTACTTCACACACACAGTGTGGACACCCGTCTCAGTGGGAACGAAACGAATGCAATAAGTGTTGTTCTCTCCCTCCATAATGTCTGCCTTGTGGACCTGGCCAGACGGGCTGGTCACCTGCGCCGTCATGTCTGCTATGCTGATCTCTGGACAGACAGGTGGAGAGAAATTAGAAATAAAAAAAAATGAATATACACATGCACTATTGTGTAACCAAAAAGAGTATTTCACAAGTATTCTGACTGTGAAAATGTAATTTCTGTGACAGTTACACATCTGATAAGAAAGACAAATTGTATAAATTGGAGTTGATAACCACAGAAGGAGGTATTAATATTGTTGCTTCTTCCTGTTTCACTCACCTGGGATCTTGAGGCTGAGGTCACACTGGCTGCCAACATTGGCAACAGATGGCGCTCTCCTCTTCCTGGTGATGCTCTCCTTCATCCTGCCCTCGCCTGTTACCTTCACTGTGAATGCACTCCCTATAGATACACACATTTAACACATTATATTTTTAAAACCAGCATAACATTAGTACTAGATGACAGAAATTCTTCACCATTGATCTATGGGCATTAGACCACTCAGTCTAAACACAAGCAGTCTGCACTGATACATTTACGGAAATCTAAACTTCTATATACACAGTTAATCTGAAGTGTTAAACTTAGGGATACTCTGTTTTTATTGTAAATTAGCATGCATCAGATTATCTGGGGGAAGCACCTGGCACATGTTGGTCTGCAAACTTGATGTTGATGATGTAATTTCCAGGTTCAGTGGGGCAGTATGTCACCTTACAGGTTCCGTCCTCTTGGTCCTCAGTGTTGATGTCGACTTTACTGGGACCCTCAATAGACAGGCTCAAGCCTCCATAGCCTGTATAGAAAGTTATATAACAGATTTTTGATAAATACTACATTTGGATAAATCAAACTGAAATACGATAAACTGTATAGTGTATATTTTTATATGCTACGTACCTGCATCACGAGTGTCGATAATGAACTCGGCAGGCTCAAAGGTCCTGGCCTCACTCAAGCCCTGGCCACTCACACGCACACGGCTAGCATCACCGATCTCTGATTGGCTGATCATAACCGCAATGGGGCTGCTAGGAATGTGGCGGCCATTCTTTTTAATGTTCACCAGGTGCTCTCCAATCTCCTTGGGAACGAATGAGATGCCTGTGGACAAACAAACACGCATCCAGGAGGTTTAAAAATGCAGATTAATAACATGATCAGTTGAATGCTGCTTGTTCTATCAGTTTTCTCCTGCAGATAAACACTCACCAACATGTCCGTTACGCAGCATCTTCAGCAGGCAGGGCTCCTCGCGGCCTGAAGGCGTAGTGAGGGAGGCAGTCAGCTGACTGAGATCCAGTTCTCCAATGTCCAATGGGATATCAGCAGCTGATCCCACTTTCAAATGAGACATCCTCATGGAGTCATCACCTGGAGACACAGCAGTGACAGGCTGTTAGAGTGCATACCGTTTACATAGCACACGCATCGTGCAAAGTCAGAACGTTAGGACAGAGTGTAATTGTCTTTCTCTGCGTCGTGACATTTTGATTCACTGAATTCAGTGTCAGAATAAAATATGTTACCTGTAATCCTAGCAGAGAAGGGGCTGCCGGGGATGTGCTTATCATTGTATTTGACCAGGATGCTGTAGTCTCCAGGCAGGACAGGCAGGTAGGACACGGTGCAGGTCCCATCCTGGTTGTCCACACAGCTGATGTCTGCCTTAGATGGACCCTCAATCGCCAGAGAAAGACCACCTTGATGACAAAATATAATCAGTGTTGTGTGACTGTTTTTTACTTTTCATCTCTATTTTTGCCTCATCTTCCACTTGGGTTCTGTCTGTGGGGATGCAGTCTTACTGGTTCAACAAAAATTAGACTCATTTATGCATCACAAGCTTTCTTCCTTTCTCTCTCTGTACAAAGTTGCCTCTATACCGGCAGATGAGTGTTCCCTACCCTCTCCAGCATCTTTAGTGTTAACAGTAAAGACAGCAGGCTTGTTGACGGTTCCATGGATGAGACCGGGGCCGTAGGCACTGACGTTACCGCTGTTCATGTAGTCCACGAAGAACTGCAGTGGACTGCCTGTGGATGACAAAAGAGAGAAACAGAAGGTAAATATTTTACTAGATTAAATTTCTCCTATAATTTTTTAATACAATTATTTCACCAGAGTCATTTCCTACCAGGGATGTGGATTCCATCATATTTGATGTCCATCTCATGCAATCCGGCCTCAGTGGGGGCGTACTTGACCGTAACAGTGCCATCTTTGTTGTCTGTGATGTCAGGCTTGGCCACCTTGCCTGATGGCATTCTGACCTCACCTACCGTGGAGGTGAGACACACACTATGAGATACAAGAACCTGAGAACACCTCCGGACACTGTGAATGATTGCTTAAAACTGGCGTGATTGTGCCCGTGTTCATACTAACACAGTAAATTACAGACCTGTTTCTGTATGTATATACCTGTGATCTCTCCCTTCTGGATAGTGAAGGGAATGACCAAATCAAATGGTCTCAGCCCTGCCACGTCCAGTCCGTTCATTCCCATTGGTCTGTCTGTTGCCTGGGAGACAGAGGGCAGAGGTCACATACACTATCTGGGGAGGTCCCATGCTGATAATGATAGCTATTTTATTGTAAAGAAAGATACTGGTCAGTAGAGAATGAGTCAACAATAAACACCAATGATGTATCAGTAACAGGATACAGGGCAGATGCAATGATCACAGTGCAGGACAAAGCGGTATAAGGTTCCAAACACCAACAACAATGTGATGAGACAATCATGAGATGAAATGATAATAATGAAATGACAATGGAAATCATGATGACACCAACACTGACTGTGAGAGAGAGAATGAGATGAGGACAAAAATGTAAGTTGGCAAGGGCAAGGGGAGACTGAGGAAACACGAAACAAACACAGTTTAGCCATTTTGCAAAATGTGGAGCAGCTAACATGTCCACATTAATGATTCTCAAAATAGCTGCTTTTGTCTCCTAAGTGAACCGGAGGAGCTGACATGGAGCATTGCTGAACAGTTGAGCTGCACAATGAATTATGGAAAAAGCTTCAAGAAAATATTTGATTTCCATAATGCAAAGCAAATATTTATTTCCCTTTCTGAAGAGCAAATAATGCTGAATAAAAACTGTCCATATCAAAAGAGAAAAATATGTAAAACCACTTTTTGCCAACATTGCACAGCTCTACTGCACTGTCCATGTGTTTAAGAAATCCTGTATGAGAAGGAGGGAAGAGGATGGAGGGAGTGAAATGGAGAGAAAAACATCTCAGATGAAACGCCTGCAATGAAAGACAAGATACAGGATGATGAAAGGAAACATTATGATGACATGAATGAGGGGAAAGAAGCAAACGGGGAAGAGGGGAGACAAATAATTAGCACCCAGAGAAGACAACGGCATTAATAATGAGAAGGGGTGGAGACAGAGGTTTAGGTACCCAGGGTTGCTGAGCGTAGTACTGGGGCATTTGGCTCTGCTGCATTAGCTGGTCTGATGGAGCTCCTTCCAGTGCCTGAAGGGGGATATTGGGAGATGGGTGGGATGTGGTGAGGGGTTGGGAAGTGGATGAAGGTGGGTAATATAGGGGATTGAGAGGATTAAAAAAAAAAAAAGATGGTAGGGACTAAAACAATAGGCATATTGAATTTAAAAAATGTGACCCAATCTGGAAGTTTCTGCAGGGAGAAATAGGATCAAGGACCCAAATGTCTCTCACTAATTCTCAAATTCACTCCACATACCCACTGAGGAGAACTTAGAGTTTCTATATGTTGGTGGACAAATGATGATAATATCAGCAGTTGCATTTGGAGAATTAACACCTGGTTAAGACATGATTTTACCTGGAAAAACTACCTGCTGGTGTAATGTTTGGTAGAAATTAAAAACCCACAGATTCTAATTCAACTTGACTCAGCGCCTTTCCCTTTTTATATAATAAATACACGTCACTCACCGTGACCTGGAAGGGACTGTTGGGGATGTGCTCCCCTCCAAAACGGACGCAGATGACATACTCGCCAGGCTGTGGCGCCGTGTAGAAGATGTCAAATGTGCCATCCTCGTTTTCCACAACATCCACATCAAGCTCCGCCCCCTCAGGTGTGCACACACTGCATGTCACCTTGCCTTTCCCAGCAGCCTTGGCATCCACTGTGATGACTGTTTGCTCGCCAATCTGGATGGTTGGACCAACACCAGCGCCTGAGGAATTGAAAAGTCAAGAATAAGATATAATAGGTAAAAGTTGGCACAGTCACACACTCTCTTCATTTCATACACACATATTTAACACACAGACAACTAAACATGCACATTCCACAACCGTGACACCAGGTTTAAGTTGGACAAGATCTAGTCATGACCATGTTATTTCCATCTATGCTGTTACCATTGAATCATGTTATTATAACACAGTCTCCATGTAGAACTGAAAGCTAGATTAGCCAAAGTGCCATTCCACCATGCCAACCTACCTACTGTTAGTCCATTAGTCTGTCCAATTAAAAAAATGTGAGAGGGAAAAGGAGATAGTTATGAGAGAAAAGGCAGAAAAGAAGAAAACCAAAAGGAGAAAGAGAAAACTAAGAAGAATCAGAGAGAAAGAGAGTGGAAGATCCTGTTGAAAGCCGGTGCTACTATCCTGCATGCTGAGAGAAGACAGAGTAGTTCTTCTACAGTACAAAGTCGTTCAGTAGGCTTACCTAAACCATGACCGCCGATTGAGACTGATAATAGGAACGGTGAGAAGCAGGGGAGCGATAAAAAAGTGACAAATAAAAGACAGTCAGGTGGGGGTGGGGGTGATGGGAGGCAATAACTGTGCTCCAAACACTTGGATGAAAACAAACGGTGGTGGAGGATTGTGAAGCAGGGAGGGTGGGGGGTGTGTGTTTATGTGTGTGTGTGCAGCGGGGAGGGGGGCTTGGGCTAGGAGGAGGTGTAACTGAGGAGCACAGCGTGAGGAACACAACATACCCATACATGAAAACCGTTATCTAAGATGTCTTAGCTAATATCTTCCACTGATTTGTGATTCTCTTATTTTTTTTCCCACCAAGTTTTTTCAAAATAAAAGTCAAGTTGATTTCTAAGGGGAGGTTATGGACTTCTTGCTATCTGTGCTTCCTGTAATCCATTGGAACATTCAGAATATTGCTTTTGATTGAACAGAATTAACTAAGGAATAATGAATTTACAGTCAAACTAAGGATTATCAGTAATCAAATAATTGCTGTACAATGTATGATGTAACCATATGAAATCTAACTGGATGAAAACATTTTTTCTCCTTTTCTGTATATATCCATCTCATATGTACCTGTGACAGTGCACTTGCTGGCATCTCCAGAGGGCAGCGCTCTGATACGGTAGGGAGAATATGGGATTTCGTCCCCGCCGTACTTGATGAGGATGGTGTATCTGCCAGTCATGTCTGGCACGTATGACACCAAGTAGGTCCCATCATGGTTATCACGAATGTTGGCCTTCTTCGGTTTCCCCTCTGGGTCCTGGGAGGGAACGAGGGAGGATGAGTGAGTGAGGTACATGGTGGTATCAATGAGTCAAACAGTTACCGAGTGTCAAAAAAAGTGTGTTCTTATGTGTCATATGTGTGTACTCACAGTGATCTGCACAGCCAGGAGTCCCTCACCAGCATCTTTGGCATCGATGGTGAACTCGACTGGCAGAGAGGCGGGCACGCCGGTGGTGTTGAGGCCTGGTCCGCTGGCACGCACCTTACTGGCATCATGGGTGGGCAGCACCTTCACCTTGTAGGGACTGACAGGGGAGAGGAAGAGGAAAAGGTAAGAGATAAATATCCACATGTAAGAGAATGCTGATTGTACAATATACAGTAAGTGTGTGTAGGTGTGTGTGTGTTTTACCTGCGTGGGATTTCCTCATCAGCATACAGCACATTAATGGAATAGGGACCCTCTCTGGTGGGAACATAGTTGACTGTGTGAGTCTGGTCGCCATTATCCACCACTTCCACAGGCTCCACCACACCTATGCGCACACACACAAAGAAAGTTTGTGTTTTATGTGACTTTGACTATGCTTTTAGTATGAGATACGCATAACCATCAGAACACACACATACCTTTGGGGCCCTGTACACGGACCTGCAATGGGGCCACTCCAGCTTTGGAGGCGTCCACTGTAAATGCCTGAGGAATATTGGCTCTGACGTTGTTGCCCAGGCCAGGACCCTGACACTTCACCTTGGTACTGTCCACGGTGTCGCTAACTGGCACAGAGAATGGACTACCTGCTCAGACAAAGTCAGAAAAGTTGGCAAAACATTACGCCAGGGTGCCTTAACTGATTTTCTCTTCTTTCCTGTCAACCTCAGTTGAAAAGCCAGCTCATTTGCACTATCCCCATTTCTGCATACTCTATAAACAAAGCATGCAATTTAGTGCTAAATTATATACAAGCAAACTATTAAACATAAAGGTAAGAACAGAACTCTTTTTTCCCCAGTACCTGTAATGGGTTGTCCTCCGTAGGTGATGTTGAGATTGTATTTGCCAGTCTCATAGGGGATGTACTCCACACTGCAGCTGCCATCCTTATTATCAGTACAGGACATTTTGGCCTCTGATGGACCCTCCATTGCCAGACCAAGACCACCAGTCCCTGCTCCCCTAAAGAGAAAGAGAGACTGTTTAAAATAAAGTTTGGGTGTTCCACCATCCATGAAATTAAGACACACATGCCAACTCCTCAGCTCCTCAAAGATAATGTTTATATCACTTACCGGGTTTCCACTGTGAACTTGTTTGGTTTGTTGGTGATGCCGCATTTCAGGCCTGGACCGTGCACACGCACACGAGCTGGATCACAGCCCTCAGTCACGGCAACACGGAATGGACTTTTAGGCACTGGAGAGCCATTATAGGCAACTTCCACGCTGTGTGGTCCTGGTGCAGACACAGAAAACAATAACTCAAAGTCAAATTGTATTTATTATAACTGACTTTCTGTACTGCCTTTACCAAATCTATGAACTCTACAGACACTGATCTTTTTAACTCACCCTCCTCGTAGGGAGTGTACTCCACATTGTAGGTTCCATCTCCAAGATCGGTAATCAGGGCGTCCGTGCGGCTGCCGGATGGGTTGCTGATGAGGGTTTTGATATGGTCCCCTCCCGTCTGTGTGAGAGCGCGAGCATCCACAGTGAAGTCTGTAGTCGCCTCGCGGAAAACACCTAAAAAAACAAGCATGTTGGGGAAGAGGTTGCTGAAATTTATAGCATATACACTATACAGGAAGTGCAAAAGGACAAAATGCATTTCTATACTGAGAAAATACATGACATATTACCTTTGCCTTCCACTCCAGGGCCAAACACACGGACTCCGCTGGCATTGACTGCAGGCTCCACGTTGAGCCGAGCAGGGAAGTTAGGCACATCCTGGCCACCATAACGGATGGTGAGAGTGTAGGAGCCAGGATAAAGAGGGATATAAGTGATGGTATAAGTCCCGTCTCCGTTGTCTTGGATGTGGACCTCGGCCTCTGTTCCACTGTCTGAGATAATCTCAATTGTCAACTCAGCTGGACCAGCGTTGGTACAGTCCACAATGAACTCCCCTGTCTCCCCGACCTTGGCACGCTCCAAGCCTGGGCCAGAGCAACGAACCTGAGAGGTGGGATGGGACAGAGAATGATTCAGAAGTAAGTAACAAATGTCTTTTCTGATTTATTATCACAACTTGCATCAGATGTTCCCAAAACCATTATTAATGCCTAGTAAAATGTGTAACTCTACATATATTAACAGCAGAATTACCAATATGTAATATTCATGCACATAGTCAAAGGTCTAATAATGTTATCTGTAACCAGTAACTGTGGCTGACCTTGGAGGGGTCTGTGGCAGGATAAGCTGTGGGGGTGAAAGGTGATCCAGGGATCGGAGCTCCATCATAGGTCAGTTCAACCTGGTATGGCCCCGCATCCCGGGGGATGAACTTCACCTGGCTGGTCTCTGGGCTCAGCCCTGGCTCAACCTGGGACAAGAAATGAAACAAGTCATACACTTTAAACTTATCTTTCAGCATAGTTTGTGCATTAGAACTGTAGAATGCAAGCTTTTAAGACATTTGAAATGTAAATAACAGATAAGGCAGATAAAAATAATCCATTGATTTCTAAATAGACACTATTCAAATGAAGAGTTTCTGAAGAAAATTTAACTAAATTGTACCTTGGTGGTAATTGGCTTTCCTGATGGACCGGTCACCTTGGCGGCGACCTTACCCTGGCCTCCAGCACCCTTTGATTTCACAGTCACTTCCTGGTCTTTACCTACAGTCATCTCTACAAAATACACACAGAGCAAAGAGAACTGCTGTAGAACTGAGCATACACAGAATGTCTCTTCTATTTGGCAACATGGAAAGAAAACAGAGATGCCGTAGACAGACTATTACATACGTGATTATAGCTATTATACTGTAATTTAACAACATAATAACAGGGCAAAGACCAAAATTGGGTGATACAAGAGAGGTAACGGGGAATAGCATACTGTCTCCCAGGCCTGTGACATTGATCTTGCTGAGGTCCACTGTGGGTGCCACAGCAACATTGAAGGGGCTCTTAGGAATGTGATCTCCTCCATACGTCACAGCAACACCCAAAGGACCCTGGGGTAGGAAGGGGAGCAGTATGAAAATCCATGCAATCACATGTATGTTCATTGCTGTGATATAGATAGATGCTCACAGACAGACTTACCTGCTGCACAGGTGTGTATTTGACAGTGTGTGTGTTGTCATGGTTATTGATGATTTCAAAGTCTTTGACAGCCTCTGCTTTGGTCGGGCCACTGAAGCTGCAGTCCAGGTTTGCCTTTCCTGCTCCTTTGGTGCTCACGGTGAAATGAGTAGGTTTGTTCAGTTCAACACCTGAGAAAGAGAGAGAGGATGGGAAAGAGAATTTGAACTTCTAAAATAATACAAGTGACTAGAATAAGTGAAGGACATTCTCAATTGCCAGTTGCTTTACTTTTTTTGATCATTGTGATTAAAACTACAGTGGTATGTTTGTGACTCACAGGAAATATCAGAGAATATTTTGGTTCATTTTGGGTGTTTTTTTTAACCTACGTGGTTTGACCTGGTTCAACAGGACTTGGGTGACTTAGGTGCGTTTCCCCCCTTGGTATGGCTGTTCAAGAAGGTCTGAACACAGCCATCGCACTCGGGTGCAAACCAAAACAACCCCACTAGTTTCAAACAAACTTTTGAACGGTTTGTGGTGTGAACATGTTCACACTAGTTTCAACGACGATTAAGGCGATCTAGTGAGCCACTGACTCATCTAGAACTAAATCTAGAGAAGGTTGCATGTAGTAAACATTAAATAACCTCTTTGATTACCCATAGCAAATCAAGTGGATGTGTGAGAAGGTTGCAACATACAGTATCAAGCTCACCTAACGTGTTTAGATTAACATGTTAAAGGTTAGCATGTATGTATGTACTTCATAACCACTCAATTATCCTCTTCAGCCACCTGAAGACAGCACATTTTCTTTGTATAATGTGAAGCAATATTAAGTAGCTTTCCAGACATTGTCTTGGAAGTCAAATTCTAAATTCTGCTGGCATTGCTTTGTTTGGTATATGGACCAAATGATGATTAGGAGAAGGAAAGTATTCAAATTCTGTTGTTGTTCCATGCTATTTATTTATTTACATAATAAACTTCTTCCTGTTTTGATTTGTCATTCATGCACCCATTTCTGACCAATGAGTGGAGCAATATAGTTTTGCTTTCTATGCAAGACAGATCAAACCAAGTGGTGAATCCAACATTGTTCCATTCATTTTAGTCCCTGATTTGGACCAGAGCAAACCAATTACAGGTCTGAAAACGCCCTTAGTGAAATAAACAGAAGAACTGGGTAGCTGCCATGAGCTGAGATCACCATAAACAAAAGAAAAGAAAGGAGGAAGTTGCAGATTTAAATTTGGAAATGAAATATGGTTATTAATGCAATGTGTAGGATAGACATACTTTATATTGAACAGCTAATGGAATAGATACAGTTAGCATAGGTACATGCATGTGTGTGTGTTCTCACCACTGCGGCTCAGTCCTGGTCCCTCTGCCTTGACTTTACTGGCATCATGTGCGGGATCCACTTTGACCCTGATGGGAGTCATTGGAATAGCCTACACAACAGAAACATACGAGATACTGTCAAACACACACATTTTCCAAACAAGAACACACTAAATCCAATGAAACAAGACACATGCACACACCTGGTCAGCAAACAGGACCATGATGGTGTAGCTGCCTGCTCCAGGAGGAGTGTATTTGACTGTGAATGTGTCATTGTCATTTCTAATGATGTCAAAGTCGATGTCAGCCTCTGCAGGTCCCACCACTCCAGGGGCACACTTGATTCCTATGCTGATGTCACCTGAAGACAAAAATCATGTCCCATTACAGCCCTCTACAGCCTTTTATAGTTGTCATAATTCAAATGGGGACATAACATAGGTTTGCGTGGCATTACCTTGACCAGCCTCTGAGCAGTCGACGGTGAAATATGTTGGTTCGAAGGCCTTGAGGCCAGTCTTGGCCACTCCAGGTCCTGATACCTTCACCTTGTTTGGATGGCAGCCTGCCCCAATATTCATCTGTAGTCAAAATCATAACAGTATTAGAATTTTCCTATAGTCATTTGTGGACACTATAGGAAGACATTTGTTTAGTGGGCAAATAATGCATTAGTGCACAGCCAGTTCTCTATGGGANAAAAAAAAAAAAAAAAAAAAAAAAGTCAGATGAGGTTGTAAGATTTGTGAGTTTGTGTGTGTGTGTTTGTGCTCACCCTGAAAGGGCTGTCAGGGATGTTGACCCCTCCCCAGGAGACCATGACAGTGTGTTTTAGAGGTTTACGTGGGGTATAAGTGCAAGTATACATCCCGTTGCCATTATCCTTAACCTGGACATCCAAAGGAGTGCCATCACCATCCTGTAGAGGCATTAAAAAAAAAAAAAAAAAAAANAAAAAAAAAAAAAAAAAAAAGTTAAGTACCACAGGAATTAGAATGGGAATGATACAGGAAATGTGAGTAAAAAGAGGCCAAAAAGAAGGCTAAATAATCTTACACACAGAGAACATTAATTGTTTATATGCTAAAATCCACACATTCACTCCTACCTGAGCCAGAATCTTCAGAGGAGCTTTCCCTCCTTGCTTGGCATCAACAGTGAACTCAGTTGGCTTTCCGACTGCCAAACCACTGCTTTGTAGGCCTGGACCGTAAGCTTTCACCTACAATAAACACATTCATGAAGCATTTCAATAAATCATTTTAAGGGCAGTGAGGGACATTTCTTTCTGTATGTAAGCAGATAAGGATTTCACCTTTAGAAATTACACTAAAAGCAATAATAAATCAGTTTTGTGGTATGATTGTATTCAGACGCATTGTGTTCTGCAGCTGTATCTTGGGTGTGTGCATACCTTGTCAGGGTAGAAATCTTTCCCTGGTGGGGGAACAATCTCAGCCATGAAGGGAGAGTGCTGGATATCTTCATTGTTGCAGAGCACATGCACAGCGTACTCCCCGGGCTCTGTGGGCCAGTAGCGCACGTCACATGACCCATCACCTTTGTCATCACACTCAATCTTAGCCTGAGATGGACCCTCCACAGAGAAACCTGAGTAGAAAGAAAAAAAAACATATTTAAGGAGGCCTGCAGAGAGTTGACGTGAGCAATGATGACGAACTGAGGTACAACTAACCCAGCGTGCCCACGTTGTCTCCAACCGCCTCCACCACAAAGTCAGCCGATTTTCCAACCACGCCCCCCTCCAGCCCTGGACCCCAAGCTCTCACCTTCTGCTGGCCAGCCTCAGAGCCAATCTTGACCTCAATGGGACTAAACAGAACCAACAATAATTAGTCACGATGACAACTCAAAGTCACCTGTAACAATTTTATCGCGTGCGCTTACCTGCGAGGTATGTGTTGTCCTCCCCAGGTGATGGTGATGATGTACGTTCCAGGTGTGGTGGGGTAATACTCAAATCCATACACACCATCTCCTAGATCCTTCCTCTTACATGGCTCCTCAAGACCCTCTGCAAACACAACGATACACATCAGCATCACATTTAATCATGCAATCCACCACAATAGCCTTCAAATGATGTGTTATCATAGGTAGAGTTAAATTAAGTAAATTAAGGCAAATGCCACTTGTAAAAAATCTCCCACTGGTGTTTGTAATGTAACTCACTGGGGCCCTTGATGGAGACTTTGAGCTCTCCTGTGCCAGCTCCTTTGGTGTAAACCTTAAAGTCTGCAGTCTCCTTCACCCTCAGGCCCTTGGGCTGCAGGCCACGACCTTTAGCCTTGCAAAGGCTGGGGTTACATGCTGCAGAGAGGGAGCAAGAGACAGAAAGAGACAAAGGGAAACAGCTCTCAGTATTTTCATTTCAACATCATGACCATAGTGATTTCAGTGGTTTCAGTGGGAAGAAAAAGGAATGAGGTGCAGGGTGAAATATATGAAACCAAAATAATTTCCATCTAAACGGCACATCCATCACACTGAAAGGTTACTGGAAAGCTTTCAGCTTGTTTCTATTGTTTTTTCTCCTCTGCCTCACACCCTCCCACATTCTTATTCTCTCTATCTGAAGCCTGTGAATAAATTCATAGACCACAGCTGAGGAAGTAAGACTTTATCTCCACAGAGGAAGTGGAGAACTGTTCATGTCCACTGATTAAAAGTGTAAAAAATAGGAGCTGCTGAGTCACAGTCAAACAGTCCTGCAGGAAGTCAAGGAAACTCCACAGGAACAGAGACAAAACTGGTACAGGATAAAGATATTATAGATGGAGGCTGCATTAATGGTACAGAGCATTTTGAAAAGTGTAAATCTACACCACTATTAATATTGTGTTTTTAGACCTTGGCAATCACAAACAATCTTTTTAAAAAGATGGAAGAAATGTATATTAATGTGAAATTTGATCTTATAGGTTCACCAGGAGTGTGACCAGGAACATAGCAGGCAGCAGGAAAAACAGGATATCGGTTATCTTCCTTTCAAAAGGAATGTAAAATATGAGTCCACATAAACTGAAAGAAGTATTCTTGAATTCAGGTCACTTAAATATAGCGCCTTCTGCTATTTTTTACCAAGCATCTTGCAGATTGCACAACTATGGCACAGAAAAAAATTGCATGCTACACATGCGCTGTAGCTTGAAATGTATCATAGAGGCAGAGCCCTACAATGTCATTTGAACTGGATGGTGGCTCAGTGATCAAAGCAAGGAGGACCTGGGTTCTAATCCAACTAGGGCCTTTGTGAGTGGACTTTGCATGTTCTGTCGGTATCTGTGTGGGTTTCCCTTTGGGTTCTCCATTTTCCTCCCACAGCCCAAAGCCATGCAGGTTAGATGAATTGGAAACTCTACTTTGTCCTGTAGCTGTGATTACGACTGTGAATCTGGTGTGTGTATGTGTATGTGTGTGTTAGCTCAGTGATAGACTGGCAACTTGTCCAACCTGCCTCTCGCCCCAATGAATGCTGGGATAGGCTCCTGCATCCCATGACCCAGCACAGTATATAAGCGTATAGAGAACAGATCAAATGATGAGTAATTGTGCCAAAACTACATTTCAAATTATGTTCATTATGTAAGATTAGGATCAATAATGAGCTGGAGAAAATTAGACATCAATTTCCTGGCAGACAACAGTGTAATGGAATTAGGGTTTTTCTTTCATCCAAATGTGTGAAAATGTCCACAAAGGAACAAATGCAGGCTTTCCTGATGAATATGTTGTTGAAAAGTCCTAATAAGGACACGGAGCACCAAGGATGTCTGAGTCAGTTTAGAGTCAGTTTCCAGAGTTTAGAGTGTTTACCGGCAGATGACACACATAAAGCAAAGCTACAGAGGGAAATTAGTCACAAGAAAAGACGTGCAATTCAAAACACACACACTTTCACAGTCTGCATATCAAACTACATCTATGCACATTAACCCATCTAACCCAGTCTCATGCACATACACACATGCACACTGGGTACCCAAGAGAGATCCCAGGAAACAGGAAATGACAGCAGAAGGAAAAGGCTGTTCCAGAGATAGGACAGATACCAGCAGGCCTCTGAGAAGAGAAGAAGGGAAGAGGAGAAAAGAGAGAGAGAGATTTACAACATCCAATACAGTGGCAGGAAAAGACAGCAAAGGTTTATAGAACATTTAAGAGAAAAGAGTGCAACATTTTCATATTCTTTTAATCTTAACATTAGCTTTATTACCTCTTCCTGAGGTGAATTGTACCTGTATTGTCTCATCCTTTCCTTTGACTTAGTTTATTCTCCCCCATCTTCCCCTTCTTCCCTCCCTACTGACTCCTGAACTGTCATTTTATATCTTTAATTTAACTGTTAGCTGAAATATTAAGCACTCCATCACAGTAGAAAACAACCAGCGATATTTCAATTTAACTCACTCTTTGACTGTTTTAAGCCAAATGACTTTAAAACATACACCCTTTAACATCCTCTACAGAATGACGTGGTATCAAGATAATCTCACCCTCTCCCACGGTGACTGTGAAGGGACTCTTGCTGATCTGACCACCAGCGAAGGTNATCTCACCCTCTCCCACGGTGACTGTGAAGGGACTCTTGCTGATCTGACCACCAGCGAAGGTGACGTAGATGGTGTGCTGGCCCTCTATGGTGGGTTTGTAGGTGCAGCGGTAGCTACTGTTGCCCTTGTCTTCGATGGTGCAGGTCACCGTGTTCTTCTTACCTGCTGGATCCATGATCGTCACCTCCACTTCACCGACACCAGCACCTGCAAGAAGCAAAAGGGAGGGAGGCGAGGGAATAGAATGACAGGGGAATAAATTAAAAGGATTAAAATTGGCGACATTGATCCAAGTCTTTTGTCATTGATGTCATTATTCACATCACTTCATTTAGGCTTGTAATGAGGCTTAAATGCACAAATCTACTGGGGTCTTTTTTTGTTACAGAAGTAACATAAGATGCAAATTCCTCTGCTTCAAGTTACGCAGAAACAAAACCTCATTCAAATATCTGTCATCAATACCTGCTGTGTAGACATCGAAGTAGGTGGTCTTGTTGGCAATGTTTCCTGAAGGCTCCAGGCCTGGTCCCTGGGCTGTGGCCTTGCTGGAGTCTCCCTGAGCCATGCCAATTTCCACCTCGAAGGGGCTCTTAGAGATGTGCTGTCCCGCAAACAACACTGTGACCTAAAAATCAGATGGGAGAGAGTCAAAACCCTGTCAGAAACTTTTGTCTGCCACTTTGAACACCCCAAGATAGAGCCTAGACTCTACAAATTCTAAAAAATTACAAGATATAGCTTAATTTTATTTTATATACTGTAAGTATTATGGTCTTACCTTGTGCATGCCTGTGACTTTAGGTACATAAAAGACTGAATAGGTGCGGTTTTTATCATTGTTGGCTGTCACTTTAGCCTGAAGGGAATTAAAAAGTAAAGACAGATCATGTTACAGGATTCAAAAACACTGAAACCTCACACAAAGAACTTTTAAGATCCAGATCAAGAGATGAACAACTTTAGAAAACTATATCTGAGAATTGTACCTCCTCTCTGTGCCCTGCTGGGTCCTCCACATAGACCAGGACCTCTCCCATTCCAGCACTGATGGTCTCGACAGTGAAAACAGCCTTCTTCATCACAACGTTACCAACAGGCTCAACACCTGGAGAGAGAGAGAGAGAGAGAGAACAAGAGAGGATAAGCCCATATTTAGTCCAATCTTAACTTCATCCATCTGCTAATTTGAACAGAACTACATTTGTTTGTTAATAAGCGAATAATAATATGAAGAAGTGTGGCTGCAGATGTGTTTATGTGTCCACCTGGTCCATAGGCACGGGCTTTCTTGGGGTTCAGTTTAGGTCGAAGTGGTGCACCAGGCTTCAGTTTAGCCTTTGGGAACTGCGACAAGTAGGTCATGACTGAATGTTCATCCACATTGGGGTCAACAATTTCCTCTGGTGTTATCACCTAAGAGACCAAGACAAAAATAAACACATCAGAAAAGGGTAGTTTTTTCTTTGTTTGTATATTTGAAGAAAGAGCGAAAATGGAGGCACAGGTCTGCAGCCTGTTGAAGTGCTTGTTCTGTTACCATGGCATCTGTTACCCACACAGATCACACAGAGTGCTGTGATTTCACAGTAATCAAAACCACATACCATCCTCTACCTTGTCTCAACTCAAACTTCAAAAGTACCTGAGACAAAAACATGCAAACCAGCATGCAAACACACACTCATCGTCTGATTTTACAACCCGCAGACAGCAAGGAAATGGAGAAAGCCAGTTTCTTAGCAGAGCCGAGGACGGAAACAGCAGCGACCACAGAGCCAACTGTCAGCATGCTATTCTGTGCCAGCTGCCAGTCGTCTGCCAATCATGTCAACACAACACCAAGACACATGTTGATTTACCAACGCTGCCAAACCCAGGAAAACAGCTCAGCAAATTTACATTTAAGATGTGTTTCCAAATCTCCCTATTAAACGTGTAATTCTCTTTTTGGACAAACACCAAAGGAGATGTGCTAATTAAAGTCTTGCTGATTCTCACGTGACTTGGATTGTTCCAATATGTTAATCATGGTTTGTCCCATGTAAGAGCAAGCACAGGAACACAGGAATGTCCTACAGTACAGGCTGTGACCTTATAATGTCACATGATGTAGACATGTCTACAGTTCAGCAAGGAGGATGGCATGATCTGTTCAAGGTCACACAGATGTTCAACCTACAGTATGTATTTCCAAGATTACAATCCAATATGAAAACAGACATGAGAATAACCCTCTATGAGGGGTAGACAGACTGAATAAATTGGCTTTAAATAATCTTATCCTTAAATTTAAATTTAAGATGAACTGCGTAGTCAGACCAAACCAAAGAATAACCTATGTTAAGTTAATATAAGACTAATTCAAAAAGCAAGGACAGATCAGAGTAAGCTAAAGCTAATTCATCCATTTGTAATGTGTTTATTTTACCTGTGGGATGCCCAGCCAGTCATCGGCTTGCTGCATGGCCTCGCGGGCATTGTCCACGGGTTTGGTCTGATCCCACTGATCCCAGTCAGGACACAAACCTGTGGGAAAGAATGAGGTAAGTGGTGGTGAACTGGAAAGCCAAATTTATTTAAAGCTCTAGTGCTTCACATGACCAATAAACTGAATTTGATATATGAAATCGGTGGAGTCCCCCTTTAAGTTAAATTTAATGCTTTGCTCCATCCTGTGGGAGTAAAGTATAACATTTTACGATAAAAAGCTACTGACAAAAATAGAGTTTTGTGAGCTTAATCATCCTGACACCACATTAAACTACCTCCTAAACACAAAACTTCCTCTTAAACCGCAACCAAAGAAACTAAGACGTACATGTGTCGTTAATAATGAGATTATACTACACAGACTTCTTGGCTCTGGAGTGGGAGCCTTGACAACATCCTATAGATATGAGGAGAATGCAAACATGTCCATAACCTTTGCTTCAAAGTTAACCTGCAGTGGTAATTACATGTAGTGGGATATTTAACTGTTCTTGAATTTACCCTTTGGATGTCATGATGTTGCTTCCTACATAGACTAATATATGTCCATATACATCATTAATTTTCACAACTGACTTTCAACTGGTTATTTCTGGGCAAAAGTTTAATGAAAAGGAGAGAAATTTTCTTTATCTCCTGCTCCACTCTGTTGGTGATCCACAGGTATGCCAAACATCCAGAGAGTGTAAAACAGAAACCTCCCTCATCCCCCACTTCCTTATTTAATGGGAGTATAATAGAAGGGTTAAGTGCTCCTCCTCTCCACTCACCTGCTACTTAACAGCCCTTAACCTCCTCTCTTTGACTATTCACACGTCTCCGATTTTTAATTTAGAACTTTCTCGCTAATACATAAAATGGATCAAATGTCACCTTTCCATTATGTGCATTACAATCCAAGGTAATCAGATTATATAAACCTGAAACATTTCAAAGTTTATTTTGCCTTACTTTAAATTTCAGTGGCATTCAGCACTTAGTTGGTATTAATTTCACATGATGGCAGGGCTGGAAAACACAGATGCACACCACACACACCCTCACAATTTAACCTTTCACCTCCACTGACCCCTGAAACACACCCAACACATCCCCCATCCTCCACACACACACACAGTTGTAGAAATCACTTTCAACCCCACCCAAGACACAGCAGCCCCACCACACACACTTTCTCTAACCTGGAGCACAGCTGTCAACCAGCGCTCCCAGGGCTCGGCCACTCTGCCAGTCCTTGCTGAAGTTGGTGATGGGAAGCTCGGGCAGTTTGTTCTGGATCCATCCCAGCAGCCTCTGCTTGGGCGTCTTCTGCTTGCCGTCATCCGCCTCCTCCTCCTCATCCCACATGGGCATGGAGATGGAGTAGTGCAAGATCAAGGTCCAGATCAGACCCAGGATCAGCTTCAGGTTCCCGTCTACGATGGCTTTAGAGTCTGGAGAGCAGAGGGTGAAAGAAAGAGCAGATTTGAGTCTATGTAACTGTGGTCATCTACAACTTAGTCACTAGAATAAGGAAACAAATTCTTTTATCAGGCAAACACCGGGAAAGGCAGAAAGTAATCTAACATTTCTGTAGATAATTTTCTTTGGAAACCATAGCTAAAAGTGGAGGGGATTTGAGGATGAAAACTCTTCTTCATAATGCAATTAGGTCAAAACTACCATAAAAAAGAGAAAAACCTGAACAAAAAACTTTCCTCCAACATAGAGAGAGAAGACAAGAAAGGACAAAGGATCAGAGTTTGTCTTGTACTTTAAGTTTGGTGAGATGAATTAGGATCTGGAATAATCTCTGCTTCAAATTATGGCTTCATTCTGTAAGAGGGAGAGGAATGCATACCTAGAATTTATCGACTGTGGTCTTGTCTGGGGCAAGATAGTGATAGATCATACTGACGTTCAACATGGTTCTTTTAAGCTTCTACGCCATTTTACACATACTATAAAAAACATAAAACTTTAAAGGCGTAAAATGTTCCTAATCTAGGCTGGCAGCCCCCGACAGCAGAGCCTGGGGGGTGGGGTGGAGTGAGAGGAGGAGGTGAGCGTAACAGCATCATGGTGAGTCTAGAAGGAATTTTCCAGATGAATCATATCTCAAGAGGGAACATTCACATTAGAACTTCTCCCACTCAGTACACAACCAGAGAGGACATATCACCATTTTAGCTCATTTCAGATTTAAAAAACCTCCAAACTCCACTTACACACAACTCATATCACAGCATGATGATGTAACAGTACGAAGCTTAGCATGTTCAGTTGTTCTAAAATATTTGGGGCATGTGGCTGTGTTCAGACAGCACCACATGTAGCGCAACAAGAAGAGCAGAAAGTGATCCAACCAGGAGCTAGCCCGGGCACGAGGAAGATAACACACACACAACCCAGCATCAACACTATGGCATGCACACACATGTTGCACAAGAAGCAAGAAGCAGATGATAGGGACGATGATTGCTCAGCCCAGCCTGAAGGAAAGGGTGGAGCAGTGTGTGTATGTGTGTTTAGGGGGGTGGAGGGGGGTCTAATGGCATTCTAGCTGAAAGGCATTTGCAGAATAAAAGAGNGTGTTTAGGGGGGTGGAGGGGGGTCTAATGGCATTCTAGCTGAAAGGCATTTGCAGAATAAAAGAGGGAACCAAAGGTTACTGTTGTGGTTAGTGCCAAAAGCTTGAGTCCCGGGGCTGCTGGGTATCAAACGTCTGATAGCCTTTAGATCATGAGTGGGTGTCTGAGAGGTCAGTGTTTTTTGCCATAGGGAAAGGAGGTGTGGGTCTTAATTCAGGAGAGCTACATCAGCTCGTGTTTTTGTATATGCCCATTTAGTTTAAAAAGTTCTGGTTCCAGTGCTGCACTCACAGATGCTACACATCCACAACCACGTCAACATGATTTGTTTTGTCATAGTTGTCTAGACTGGAATAATTCACAGTAGCTGCAGCAAAATCCACAACACTGAGGTTTGGAATGGTTCTAAAGCGAGGCCGTTCTGTGGTTCCCCCTTTTTTCTTCTTTGTTTTTGCATACGGTGTTGAGGCTGTGGTTGGGGGCTGGGGACTAAAGAAAGAGGTTGAATATTTCAGGGCTGCAGTAGGAGGGACTGAAAGCTGTTCAGCCCACAGCAGTATGAAGGGTTAAAGTACGGGGTCGGGATGGATAGGGAGTCTAAGCCAAAAGGGGGNTAAATGTATGAAGAAGAGGTGCAGGGAAGCAGATCAACAAGTACAGGAAGGTAGAAATTAAAACCAAATATTAAATTACCACAAACTTTCTGAGACATGAAACACCAACCAAGAGGACTTATTTGGTTACATGCACAACAACTTGTGCAACATCTCCGTATGTTCCGTATGTTCCGTATGCTCCGTATGTTCATCTGCGTTCCAGCAAGTTGCCAGCCTTGCAGTAACATGACATGTAAGCTGCTCCCTTGTCAGCAGTGAAAAAATACACTCCGCATGGTGAAAAGGTGAAGCAGGGTCAGACAAAACGCCTGTCTGGATGATCCATCAACATGGGAACTCTGACTGCACTTGTTTGTTATAACAGCCGAGCGTCATCTATGGATGAAAGCAATGAAACAAGAGCCATGCAAATGATGTTATAGAGAAGAAAGAAAGAGAAATATTGCCTAAAGTCAGAAAAAACAACCGACAGCTATAAACCGTAATTTGTACGCTGTGAGCATGTGCACCACAGGTCGGTACCTGCAGTAGGAATGCAGCTGAGTATAAAGGAGGGGTGTGTCGCGTAGCAGCATGTCAGCCAACAGAGCACCAGCACACCGGAGTCAGACCACAACACCACCGAACAAACCAGAAAAGGCCGCGGTGAAGCCAAGAAATGGACAGTCTCAAGTGACAATAACACGCTAAACTCAGATTTTTTTCTGTACTGTGAATAAGGTAAAAAAGCAGGTAAGATGAATACATGCATATGCATGGATAAAATGAATAGGATTAAGCTGTTTGAATATACGTGATACATTGCGTAATCAGACAATGAGGCAGAATCTGCCAAGTGAGGAAATGCACGCAGAGGTGGTTTACTCCAACTATAACGTTTACATGCTTGAATAAATGATCTGCAATCACATAATCTCTGTCTGTCACTAGGAGTAAGCACGTCGATTTATGTTGATTTCTATCTATTTATGGTGTTTCCATATTTGAAAAAAAAAAAAAATCATGTCTTAATCGCAGTAAAATCAACATTTTAACAGGCATGTAAAGGTAGCAAATGTTGGAAAAATTATTTGAGGACTTAAAGGGTAAAAGTCAAAGATTACTTTTTAATGACAAAGAGCACGTAGCAGTGGTTCCTAAACTGTGGTACAATTACTACAGACGGCATCTGAAGCGCCCCCTGGTGGTATTAGATGACTCTTCAAAACCACTAGTGCAGTGCCTGTTCAAAACGTGCCTGTTCGGACCGGGCCAGACTTTATGGTGGGTGCTGCAGCCTGCCATAAGTGCCTGTGGAGCGGAGCATATACTGCCACGCATGAAGCATATCCTGCTGCTGCGCCCAGAACATATCCTGCTGCTGCACCTGGAGCGTATCCTGCCACACAACGCACTACTTTTTACTGGCACAGCTCAGTTCAAGAACCACTCATCCAACCAATTTCATACGCGACACTGCACGTCCAATGAACCTGCCAAATTTCAACTTCATAAAGTGCCAGGTTCTGAAGATATTAGTGCCACAGATGGACAGAGATTCTGTCTTTATAATTAGATTGATTTCTTGATCTAGAATTTTTGTCAAAAACAGCCCAACTTGTCCCATTTTACTCTGGGCATCAGCTACTTTTCATACATACTCAGACATCACCACCAACAGACATGCCAATAGCTCCAACAGAACAGACACACACTTGTTGAGTTGCCAGATCCACCTCAAGCAAGCCTCGTAAAACAGCAACATGGCAGTAAGATCCGAATTCTCAGCTTTAGATTTACTGACAAAGCCAGAATGTTTCTCGTTTTAGTTTTGCAGTGGTCGGACATGGTAGCTTGTTGGATGTATAATTTGAAAATGAAGAAATCTATTTCCTGTACATGTCATTTTCCTTTTTGCATTGTTTTGGGATAGCAGCCTTGTTGTGAATGTGAGCACACATTCATGCATGAGATTTTTCTGTGATTTTGATAGCTTGTTGGTGAGATGGTACTTAGATGGTTTGGTATATTTATGTGTCATATACCTGGAGAAGCTGATGGTTTTATGTTTGTAGTGTCAGCGCTTTCTCTGCCTGTTGACCACCACAAAGATCAATATAAGTTAGAAATCAACCAGGTTTGGAGACCAAAAGTAGCTTGTGGGCATCAAATTGTCTGATAAAGTGTAAACATGTTGTTCTTTGATTCATGTCTCTCACACACAAAGAAAGCCGCTAAACATGCCAGGAATCTGCCAGCATTCCCGGCAGACCACAGTGCCGAGTCTGACGGCGCCCATATACGGACACAGACTGCTGCAGCATTCCCACTCTGCTGACTCACATGCCCCCCTCTATGTGTGTGTGTGTGTGTGTGTGTGTGTGTGTGTGCATGTTTGAGACAGAAAAGAAAACGCCAACATAGCATAGAGGCTACTGTGTGGTGCTGAGCTCTGTTTGCCCCCAAAACTCCCATGTCTCATCTGTTTGGCTCGTTGTTGCACCCCCCCTCCCCCCCAAGTGACACCGCTATGACATCACCACAACCCCTGACCTGAAGCCTGACCTGAGCAGCATCGTCACAGGCTGGGAGAGGGAGGGCAGACGGGATAAAGTGCAGAAAAATGACAAAAGGAGGAAAGATTCCGCACAATATTCAGCTTGTACAGCAACATCTGGAGCGCATTAATTCTGAGATCTTGTAAGGCGAAGGACAAAACTGCATGTCTGCGTGGGACGTCCTGATAGCCTCGAGGTCTAAAGCATGCTGAGGGCTTATGATGCAAGTCTGAAACTGTCATTCCTCAGTTACATCCTTTCTCTCTTTCCTTTCTTCTCTGTCACTCGTACTGTCTTAATTTGCTTGCATAAGAAATTCATAAAGAAAACAAATGAAGGGTGAGGAGACAGATCCAAACACACACAGACACACGATCATGAAACTTTCCACATGCAAAACAACCATTACTATGTCATTCACTTGTCAATTCAAACCATCCTGTATACGAGGACGGGCAGAAACTTAAAGGAGTTAATTCTAAGACTTACTAGCAGGGAACTCATTACAGCTCATACCTCCCCAAGGCTGAACAAGCAAAAACAAAGTGTGTCTTCTTCTAATAATATACTGGCCTTAAGAGAAATAAATAACTACAGTAGGACTTCATTGCTTTATTTGTCATAAGAAAATTTAAAATTTATTTGGATCAGGATCACCCAGTGAGAGTCTATTGTGGGATTTATATGGCTGATTTTTCTTTTTCCAATTCATATTGGTGTATTCCTTTTAAAGAAACTGACAAAAGAAAATACTGAAAATGCACTATCTTGCAATGTTAAGAAATTATTTTTTCAAATTTTCTTGGATCTGCCCCTGGATTCAGATCAACACCAAATTTAATGTCTTGCTTTGCAAAAAAAGAAAAGAAAAAAAAAAAAAAANAAAAAAAAAAAAACACCAAAATGTAATGTATTAATCCACATCCTTCCACCAAGTTTCATCACAATCAGTTCATAACTTTTTCACTATTACCTAAACACACATTGTAACAGATTTACAGCACAAATGTCAGAGATATTTGTGAAAGAATAGTAAGATAAGTTGCAATTTGGCAAAGGCAAAGACCTTGGAAAGTAGCTGAAAGTAATTAAAACATATTAGTCACTGACTTTTTTTTGGTGAGTACAGTGGTGGAATGCATTTTTATGCAGCTTTTTTAAAATTTATATTTCATGTGAAATTTGCTTCTGGCCTCTTAAGTACACAGAAACGAGTCTGAGAGACTCTTATCATGTTTTGACTCCACGTACTGAACAAATTTAGTTTTGGCAGACTGTCTCAGACATCAAGATAGCTGAATTATGTTAGGTCAAGCAGGACAAAGGTGCACATATCCATCCATATGCACACACATGCACACACAATAGACTCATGGCTGGAAAATGGGAGGGAACAGCATGACCACCCCACAAGCTGGTCAGAGAACATTCTGAGGAAATGTCACACATTCCATACTGCCCTTATCACTGACACACACACGCATGCATGCACACACACACACACACACACACACACACAATAGAGGCCAATAAAGTACCCTATGTAGNTGCATGCACACACACACACACACACACACACACACAATAGAGGCCAATAAAGTACCCTATGTAGTATGTATCTGTGTATTTTGTTCCTACAATTCAAAATATTGAAGAACCTCAAAGATAAATTGCAGAACAAAACACTGTACAAAACAAATTCCTCCTCTTAGAAACACTATAGCAAGTTTCAGTTCCAACATGAATTCAGCTTGTAGCCTCAAAAAGCTCTGAAGCCTTGACCTGAAGCTCTCTCCCTCCCACCTCTCCGCCCTCCCTCCTCTAACTCCAAGCAACAAGCAACACTAGAGCTACTACACTTCCTCCTCTTCCTTTCTGCTCCTTCCAGTCACCCTCCCTCCCTCCACTCTCCCTCTCTTCACTCCCTCCGCTGGAAAAGTTCCTCCTGGTTTTTTAGCCTTAAAAGGGCAGAAGCAAACTAGATCTTGGCAGCCCACCCATTCCCTGAGCTCTGGTTACAGACAGAGGGAGGAGGGAGGACAGGACAGGGGAAGGGAGGCAGAGAGGTGGAGGGGCAAGAAAGAAAAGAGAAAAAGCAAGAGAAAAGTGCTGTGTGGGACATTTTTAAAGCCCACAGACAACAGCAGCCGCTGAGGATGGGCTGACTTATGTTCTCTCAAGTGAGGAGACTGGATAGAAAAATGAGGGGAAAGAAAGAAAAGGGAGCAGCGGGTTGGTTAAAGGATAATGAGGCCGAGGAGGTGAGAGCAGGAGATGGGTATAGCATAAAATGATGTATGAGGAGGTTTAATACCATACGGCTTTAATCAGCAGTTCATTTCCTGGAAGCATTTGAGAAACTATGATCAACCATCAGAGCAGAGTTAAAGTTTCCAAGTAATTGACAGTTTTTGTCTTGGCAAAAATGATGCAGGTCTGGAGAAGCAGAAGCCCTGCAGACATGTTTCTGGCAGAGGGACACCATGTAAAATAATAACCAATGCAAATGGCAAAAAAAAACAAAACAAAATCTGTCATCACACTTCCAGGGCAGTTCCAGAAATATTACAAGCTGATTTTTTACCAAAGGACAATATATTATTATGCTAGAGGATACGGTTTTATGTTCAATCAGTAAATGCCCTATTTCAGTGTGGATAAGGTGGGTATGTGATGAAGTAGAGATTTTTTTGGGAGAAAAGTAAAGAAATCTGAAGCTTGTTAAATCTGACCATGAGACACAGGCTGTCAGGGCATGTTTCCAACCCTGTGATGTAATCGCCTGAACACAGTTGCACGGAACAGGAATGCTCACTCTTGGTATCCACTTGACCAGTCTCCTTTTGCCTGTGCAGACAGGAAGTTATGCTAATGATAATGAGCTGGCAGGAAGTGATCCATTTTAACCTAAACCCCCCATTATCTCATTTTTGGCCAACATTCCTCTCTGGCCTGCAACACTCTGCTCACTCTGGCTTTTTGTTTCTGAAAACGTGTGATTACTTTTGATGCGACTTGATGTGACACAGGCAGACTTTCAGTAAACAGACCGTTAAGATTCCCTATGGAAATACACATTTCTATCATAATATGATGACTGTAGCTGCAGTTACAGCAAAATACAGGAGTTATCTTTATGTTTATGCTATTTATGTCAGTATCTTTAGCTCATCTGCGCTGCCCACTTGTTGCCTTGTGTATCACCACCATGAAGCTACATCAGCTAGATGGAGAATTCACAGGATTCCCAAAAACTTTCAGCCATGGGAAAGGAATTATGAGACTGTTTCCTCATGCTTATTGATTACTTATTGTTTAAATAAGTAAAGGTCAGGCAGCTATGGAAACTTTAATTTGAATTAACTCAAAAAACTGCTGCTGCACCACTCTCTATGGGGTGAAACTTTTAGCCATGTTACATTTCTGGCCACGCCCCAAACAGTTATGTCAGAAGAGGAATTTTGCCTTCGACAGCTGATGGAAAGTACCAAAGCAATCAACTTGATATCATCATGAGTGGATTGCATGTGCATTTTCCTGATGATCCACACAGTGATTAGTACTAAACAAGCCAAGCAGTAACGTGGGTGGACTTGGGATCAGATATCATCTGATTATTAGTCAGATTTACCTCTTTATTAATGTAGTATCTTCTAAAAAGGGGAACAAATATAGATTAGAAAACTGAAAATCATCTACACATCCAGTTGGGCCACACAGAGCAGAAACACTCATTTTGTCAGGTATCCCTCTTTATCTTCACAAGTCTTGCTGGTCAAAGTGAATTAACTCATGGTGAAACAATGTCATTGCCAACCACACACACACACTTTGATCCAACAAGCAAGTCTGCATGTATGAGCTCAGTGAAAGCCAAAAAACGCGTCCAGGGAAATATTCAATGCTCCCATTAGTCATGGTTAAGCCACCTTTTCCTGAAGTTGCCAATTTTCCTGGTGAGCGTTCTCACAGAAGTACCGAGGCCACTCAGCCTACCCTTGTTATCGTTGTATCATGTCTTTTTCTACGGCTAGTTCAACACCAACACTAAGTCAGCTTCACTTCTAGCCAAATTTATCTCCTCTTTCCACTCCTTTATCAATAATATATAACATGTTTCATCATTATGTAACAGGAGGACAGTCTGATTGTTGCTGAACAGGCTTCTGTCTCAACCTGCATGCTCTGCTCCAAGGCAGAGACGGAGGGAGCAGCCAGGTACAGAGTTACACCACAGCTCTGCTCCTTTCAAATCATGGGAAGAGTTTGGCACCATTTACTGCCATCTTTCCTTTTCAATAAACGACACACAGGCTCAGTCAAGTACAGATAAAGTCTTATGAAATGTTTTAAATCATACTGGGCTGGGCTGCTGAGGGAGAAAAGATGCTGCTAAGGTGAGGCTGATGACACACAAACATTAGCACAAAGAGCACATTTAACCAACTAAGGAAATAACTCACAAGTCTCAATCTGTTTAACAGCTAACACACACACACAGACACACATGCACGGGCATCATAAACAATGTTGAGAGGAACATGTTCTAAGATGATGCCAAATGAAATGACTGCGCTTGTTCAAGCATGGGTGTGATGTGCATAGTGGAATATGCGCACACACTAAGACACATGCACACATAGACACACACAAGTACAGGTTAAACTGTGACTAAGTGACTATGCCAATCACCATTATAACATCCAGAGGTCAGCTGTCACGCAAACAGACATAATGGAGGCTGGCACGCAACTTTTAAATCATTCTTGTCAGTTTCTCTTTGTTTTTTTCCTTGATGGAAAATGCGTTTAGTAGCCGGGCATGCAACAAAATAATCATTGGGGAGATACCCAAATCACGTGGAAAGTTTACAGTTTAGCAGCTTGGCAGGAAGAGGGATAATTAAGAGCTTAGGCCCTGTTAGATGAGATCAGAGCTGCAGTTTTTCACCTCATTTACACCCCTGCCTGCTTGGTGGCAGACATGACACTGGAGTACAAAGTTGCACTGGTAACTCTAAGTATTATTTCAGCATGCTGAGTGTTGCTGGTCTACTTATGAACAGGATTCAGATCTGAATATGTATTTCCAATAAAAACCCACATCTCAGCTGGAGCAGACCAGAGACATGAATAAACAGGAATTAGGCGAGTCTACTTTCAAGTGGTAGTCGTGTGGTCATTGCTTGGCATCTCAGTAGCTTTTGGGGTACAGAAAATTACTGGCTTGCTCTGAGAATTGCATCGTGACATTGGACACCACTTCATATCAATACTTGCCAATGCTTTTTACTTCTACATCAGAATGTGGAGCCTATAATAATAGTAATACTAATACAGTCTGCCCAAACTCTACTGAGCCCTGAAACAGACAGAGCAGAAGTTGCAGAAAATAAGAAAAAGTTTTTTAAAACGGAGAAATAAAAGAGGACTGGACATAAATGAGCAACTTCTCTTTAGGTAAGGAAAAACAAAATAAAATGGGGAAAATTAATTAGAAAGCAGAAAATGCTTTAGGAATAAATTTTGGAGAAAGTGAAATTTAGAAACTTCAACAAGTGAGGGATAGACCTCATGCATCATGCTGAGCACAGATGGCACTTTGGTAGTTTATGGTGAGGGTTGATGGCTGGGTGTGTCCATTTTCTGCAATGAAAGGAGGAAGTAAAAGAGGCGAGGAGGCTCATCTCTCATCTCCAGATTAAATGACTCAAAGGAGCAGCGAGGATGAGGGTGAGTCAGCAGGAGACAGACAGACAGACAGACATGAACAGGACGTGTCATCTGTGCCTGATACTAAGGTCTGAATACTACCACAGTCAGCGGGGACTGTGATCACATCACAAATTACAATGTTGACACAGACTTCAAACGGATAGATGACACACTGCATTAAAAAGTAGGACTCTGGACCCCAATTTGCACATAATACACTCTATCATTTGTTTCTAAGAGTGTGTTTGAAAATCTCAGAAATACCATAGAAACTCAATGTGACACCGAGACTAGGCGCAACCTTGATAAAATTCATCTCTACTGATCTAATATATCCACAGTGCTCTTCCTGTTTGTTAATCTGCAGTTTAGGGCATTATATGCCAAAATATGTGGTCACCTCATCTGTTTATGCCATGTGGAAACCATGAAGCATGCATGAAACAGACCTTCCCTCAGGGATGACAGAGACTCATGTCTGATTCATCGCTCACTCAGTCACCAAACCTCTTCCTTTCCTTCAGAACACAGACTCTCTTTTGTTAAAGCTTTATTAGAAAACAGTACTGTTGTCTGTCTTTACTCCAGGTGTGGGTGAAACCTCTGATCAGAACAAGCCAGAGTTATACAATACTGCTTGAACTAATGAGAGAAACTGGGAACCAAAATCCAAATCCAAAATCCAAGTGGAAACCCCTCAAGGACCTTCAAGCATCTCTATACTCCAGATTGAGGAATAATGCCATTACATGCCGTAATCTGGAATCTGGAACCTATTCTGTGGAAGGAGAAATGCTACAATCCAATCAATTCTACTGTTGTAGATTACTGTACATATTAATTTTAAGCCATGATCAGCTCAGCACAAATTACCTTTGTCCTCTCATAGTCAGACTCATTGTTATTGTCATCGGACAAGCAGCTACATGTGGGCAAAAGCCATTACAACCAGTTTTGTGTCAGACTTTGAGCCAAGTGCTGTCTGCCTGTGGAGCCCCAGGACATGAGCACAGACAATAGCCCTGTGTGGGTATGTGAGCAGCTCTCCTTCCCTGCTAGGCCTGAACTACATCCAGGACACAAAGTCTGGCTCTGCCCGGCCCAGTCCGGCTCAGGCAGCAGGGGAAATCCAGAAAATATGGGGCCCCTCTCTGCATAGCGAGTCCCCCCCAAAAAAACAACCCGCCTCAATCTGGATCTAAAGACAAAAGCGTTGCGCCCCTGGACGTGAGAAGACAAGAAAACGCCTAGATTCTCACTGAAAATATACCCAGTAATGTTATTAGAACCAGAACCTTCTCTGACAGTTATTTAAACTTCCTTCACAAGCGGAAACCATGGCATCTGACAGGTTCTAACGAATTTTTAACTTCTATTCAACTTTATTCCGCTTCTACAATTACGCGCAGAGGTTTTAAAAACTCTGGATGACAGTATGATGTCCAATTTGGCTGCAACTCTTCCTCTTCTCTCTTGTAGTTGATTTAAAACCAATTCGTGTGCACAAACAGACATTAACTGGACCGTGAGAGGCGATCCCACCTGTAACGAAGGTGACATGTGTTGCATTAGCGTACACAGGACGCACGTCACCCAAAGGCGCAAGTACTGGCACCCATTCATTTCACAGAACACGGTTTAGCAGCATGCAGAAGCTAAACGTGACTCACCGATGGACACCAGCTTGATGTTCTCCTTGTCCAGGAACTCCAAGGCCACCGACACATTCTCTAGCTGCATCTGGCGGAAGGTGGGCCTCTGGTTGTACTTTCTGAACATCTTCTTCTGGGACAGGACCTCCAGGAGCCCGATGAGCCGCAGCCCGTCGCTGAGGTCCGTCTGCAGATTGCCGATCCGCTTGTTGACGCATTTCAGGTGCTCGTTGCACCAACGGGTGAAGGTGTTCTGCTGGATCCTCTTCCACGGCGCATCCTCGGCCAGGTCTTTCTCCGTGGCGGGCATTTCTGCGTCCTTATCCTGGGAGAGAGTGTTAGGAGGGGGCGCAGCGCTCTGGTGGAGCCGGGGGTGGGAACCACTCATTTTTATGGGCTCGGCTGTCTCTCCGTTCACTGGCTTTTTTTTTTTTTTTTTNTTTTTTTTTTTTTTTGGGTGGAGTCTGCTCAACTTTGCAAGGCCGCTCCCTCTCTCTCTTTCTCGCTTTCTCCTTGTCTATGTAAGAGAGAAAGAAAAAAGACAGGAGTGAACATGAGAGTGACTTGTTGCCTGGAGGTACAGATTTCGCAAAGCAAGGCGTTTATGGCCCAGGAAAACGAAAAGATTATCATTTGGGATAAACATTTATGGCACATAACAGGCAGTATAGAGCTATTACTAAACTTGTTAAAGACCCCAAGTTTAAATCCTCAAGATTTTAATGTCCCAGGGAACCATCTGTGAAGATGACAGTTACTTATTTGAGATTTAGAATATCGGAATATAGGAAGGGAGGGAACAATTTTGAAAAGTAACAGGATTAGTATGCATTCAGTTCTGTTTTATAATAGTAAACTAATTCCTATTTTTGCTTTGATCCATTTTGGACATTAGTAAATCCATCTCTCCAGTCACTGGAAATCGAAGTGGGTCAAATGGATTTTACTTGCAGATGGGCCTGAGCCTGCATAAAGTTTGTTTTAGCATTTTTCATGTTTGCCTAACAGATAGCAGCACAGCGTTGCCTGGAGAATGCAAGGTCAAACAGCAAAGCAGTGAAAAGCTCATCATTTTACTCACTACTTTCCAAAACACCCAAAACACATTTCTTCTACTTATCCCCTATCTGTGNCCCCCCCTCCAGTGGTCAGAATTATCTGGGGACATTCCTGCCATTCCTCACTTTTGTCTCTGATTCCACAAACAAATACACAGGGTTCAGAATGATACACTCCACAAACTGTGACTCTCAATTTACACGATGCAAACTTTAAAATGAATAATCAAAAGCTTGTCTCTTTCATTTGTTTGGTGTTTCTCTCTGGGGCCATCAGTGCATCTCCATGAGCTCATGCACCTGCAGGCCTGCATGTAGCATTGTAGTATTGCAGCATTATAACAAAAATGAGTTTTTTGGGTACATGCATGTTTCTTTAGTATGCAACCTGATGTCTCCATCTGCATAGATGTGTATGTTTGTTGTGTGACACCATGTCTTGTATGCAGTCTTATCTCCATGCAGGTCACAGTACAGATCAGACTGTGAGTGTGTCTAGACACCAGCCTTACCCACAGCTTGTCATTGTACTCTGACCAAATACACAGATGAGATCATACACTAAGTATGCAACATCTAATGCAGATTCAGTGTTTTATGACAGTTTACACTTTGCCTGCATGCAGTTTTCAAATCATGTAAGACTTGTGCATATTGTAATTTCTGATGACAATGTCATCTCACATTGTTTCCCCCTCTGTGTATGGCAGATATACAATTATATATATATATATATACTTTTTTAAAATAATTTTTCTGCTTTGTCATATAATATGGAGACCTAAAGGGTCTCCATATTATATGGTTTGGAAGCAAGGAGGGGATGGTTTGATTAAGGCTGTGATACAGATTCACATGCCCCACTGTATATCCCCACTGTCATATATGTTGAGTTTTCACAAAGTATAAAGACCCAAGAAAATTTAATATGATTGCATTTATTTTGCATATGTAAAAGCACAAAACAAGTTGAAGTTTTTGAGATTGACCCTTTTTGTGACTTTAGCAAACAGAGCAGCAGTGGCTGTAAAGGCAGCAAGAGATGTGTACTGTAGCTTTTTTGACTAAATAAGGAGCTCAATGCCAGGAGCCACAGTGCAGCCACAGCCAACTAAGAATGCTTTTGCCATTGTGTGTGTGTGTGTGTGTGTGTGTGTGTGTGTGCGTGTGTCTGGTCAAGGGAGAATNTTTGCCATTGTGTGTGTGTGTGTGTGTGTGTGTGTGTGTGTGCGTGTGTCTGGTCAAGGGAGAATCTGAGGAATGCCCCCTACACCCGTAACAACCCTGCAGTCGCCATCCTTAATAATCTCCCAATAAAAGAGCCTATTAATGTAATAGACACAAGCTTGAACACACACACACACACACACACTCACTCCCACACTAGCATGCTTTTGCATTCATTAGGCCATTTAAAAACAATGGAACAATGGACTTTGGTAGTTGTTAACAATTCTTCTCTGGTCCCTCAGTGAATAATCTGCTTTATTTCACAACTTTCATTACATACACACTTGCCTCATCACTCAGGACTCAATTACACTAATAACTATTAAGACATGAACATTTTGTGGCAAAACAGGACTACAATAGAATATTTTTAAAGTGAGGCACATACAGTAGTAAAATAAAACAAAAATTTGTATGCAAATGTGTCCATTTATAGATACAATTACACAGTTTAGTTTAATATCATCTGCTGGTCTCACACACTGTGTAAATTACATAAATTCCCTTTGCTCAGTGAGAGGCTACTGGCTTTTAGATTCACAATGAACTTCAAAATGTACAATAAAGTTCTGCATGGAGGAAAAAAGCTTATGAAAACTAATCAGATTCACTGTGTAGGCCCTGTTGTCTCATTGGAATCTGCCAATAAACAACCCACAAAACACTGGGCGGAGACAGGAGGAGCTGACCAAGACATAAGAAGTCTCAGTATCAGAGGGCTGGACTGATGTCTCTGTGTTGGCTTTTGGCTCCCTCTAGTGATTATTTTTGGTATTGCACTTTCTCTGTTTCTGCCTCCTCTAAATTTCCTTGCTAAATTTTCTCCTCAAGTCTTCTTCTCTGCTTTTACTGTGTGGCTGATGTAGTTCTGGATTTGGAGTCTAGTCAGCTGAGCAAATTGATTTCATTGGATAATCTGAATAGTTACTCTGCCCATTTCTTGGTATTCTATGAGTAAGCATTTGTATGATTTCAAAAAACTTACACAAAACTAGAGTTTATGCATAGATCTCTTCCACATTGGAAGTAAAGATGAGCTTCAAACTGACAAGTTTGTTCAAAAGATGGCCTTTATTTTTATTAAGCTTTTAGGAAACCAAACCCAATGAATTATTGAATTATTATTGTGCAATCAACATTCATTACTGTCATTTAGCCTTTACCCTCAAAAGAGAGTATATGCTAAGGGTTATCATATCCATTCAATTTTTCTGTTGGCAAGAGTGAATTTATATTAAAATATGTAAAATAATGGCTATTATGAGTTTTGCAAATACTTGAACAAGAAAAAGGAACCGTCAGTCTTGTATTCTGTTTTGATATTGTCGGATAAACAACTTTCCAACAGATGAAGTAGAAAAATTTAAAAAATTATCAGGAATACTGAGAGCCTACATTAGATATTAAATTAGACACTGTTTGATTTTATTAGCCTGTTGTTGAAATGATAGGATAATAAAAAGTGCCTTCCTCCCTTTTCTGCTGATGTTACTGTTATTTTAGTACCAGCCAGCGATGAAGGTAAACTTTCTCATCATCATCACCCACCACGCCCAATCAGCCACAAGCCAAGCGGAGCAGAACTCAACAAGGGAAGTTAGATGAATGCTAGAGGCCACAACACAACCACATGAAACATACACTTAAGGGGTGAGAGAGAATGTTAAATACACAGATTACAGGAAATTTATGACTTTTTCCCCTGCAGACTGTATGTGTGTGAGAAGGTTGTGTGACAGTAGACAGTGTCAAATAAGGAAATGGCCTAACTTTCTCACTCTGTCTTTTCCAGCACCTTCTTCTGCTCTTCATCAATGAGAGAAGTGAGGTGTTATAAATTATTGAGCCAAGAAGATGTGATGTGTCATGATGTGTCATAGCAATCTCTACGACACACAGTCATTTGGAGTTATTTAAGAAGCCTAAAATATGAAAACTTTTCTCAACTTTGCTTTACATGAAAGGTGTATAGGAATCTTATGACCTCAGCATAAAATGACAAAAAGGAGAGAGAGAGAGAGAGAGAGAGAGAGAGAGAGAGAGAGAAACTACATGGCTTTGGGAAGGAAAAAGGAGACTTTAGTCTTATCAAATAAATGCAAAACATAATGGAGTCACATTGCAGAAAGACATGATGAGGGTGGTGACATTCTTTGTTTTAGCTGATATGAATCAGTCTCACTGGAGGTCTGAATTAGCATCCAAGACAGCAATAAATTACACTTCTCATTTACCTGAGTGTTCCAATCACATGAACATACACACTTATTTCACCATATATGCAGACCCAATTTAAGAATAAGACAAGTCATTCCATGTGCAAGAACTTAGAACTATGACTCTTAAATGAAAGTTGTCATGAGGACCTGCAGTTTAAAGGACCATACCAACCATTTTGCATGTTTGAGCCCAATATATTCAATTTTCATACATGTTACGTTACTGACAATCATTTCCCAAAGGATAAAACCGTATTTCAGCTTTTCTGATATTTTGCAAAATCTCTTAATCTTTCAAAATCAAATATCCAAGTGATACACCCACCTTAAAAATCAATGCTTCGCCTGCTAATAGTTGCCCGCAGTTGCTAATAGTTGCACACAGCCTTATGAAGTCACGGTTGTTTAAATTTTTGGATAAATGCAGGGCTTCTTTTGGGACTATATTCCCCGGTGGAGACATACATTCACTCTGCACTTTTTTTTATTGTGTTTAAATGCTAAAATTATGAAACTTCAAAAAAAAAAAAAAAAAAAACTGAATACATGTCTTGTCCGTGATGATGGATTACCTATCCCAAGAACGTTTCAAGTGCCAAAAAGTTGATTTTAATAACGTACCAGAATGAACTGAAACCAATGGTGGCCTGGAAGGTAGGGAAAGAAAAATTAAATTCACCATTCCAGTAGTATGCTTTGGGAAATGACTGTCAGTAACGTTACATGTATAAAAATTGAATATATTAGGCTCAAACATGCAAAATGGCCTGTATGGTCCTTTAAGTGGTTATGGGTGCGTGCTTGATGCGTGTGCGCGCGTTGCACGACCCGCTCCGGGCGGAGGAGGGCGCAATCGGCCACCGCTTCGGCCCCCCTGCTAAACAGCTGGAATTCAGTGCTGCGTCCATGTTTTACCTTATTTGGTGTGGAGCCCATAATTGTAGCAGCGGGGAGATGCTTCACTCCGCTGCTGCGTGTTTATGCGTGCATGCGCGTACACGTGAAAGCGCGCGCTCCTTGTTGATAACCCATAAACAAACGGCAATGTGTGCAGGAATGACGTGGGATGGACGGATGGGCTCCAGTGCAAAACGTCCAGACTGACATCATGCGCTGTGACGTTCTGACCGCCGCGGGTCGTTACACCGTAAACCGGCCGTGTAACGACACTCGACGCAGCACGCCTTATAAAAGCATCTGCGTGAGGTGTGGCGCAACGCAACACGGCAACAGCCCACCCGGTGAGAGCAGCGGTCCCTCCCGGTCCACAGAGAAACTTATAGAGTTGTCACACTTTTCCCAATATGACAGAAAACTTTATGACATCCATGACACGTACATGCAACCTGGACAGCAATCATCTGATAATGTATGAACACTATACATATAAAAGCTGCAACTCTTCATTTTTTTTTTTTTTTTNTTTTTTTTTTTTTTTTATGCTCAGCAACTGGAGATAACTTAAATCCCACGCTACCACCCACTGGCCAAATCAGTGACATTTCAAGCAGAAACAGCTCTCACCCCATTCAGCATCTCACTCTCACTCACTCTTTAAAAACAGCAACATCCCGCACTTACATGATCTTGTTGCCTGTGAAGTTGCCTTGTGTGTGTGTGGGTGGTCAGCGTCTCTTCTCTCCGGTCAGTCGGTACGCGCACAGCCAGCCGTTACTTTGGTAGGAGATTGTAAGTGTGCACCGTGGTCCCGGACCTCCCTCCCCACGCGCAGTCCCGGTGTGGGGGAAAAGGGTGTTCTGCTTTTACTGGAGGCGTAAAAGAAAAAAGAGATAGTCCCTCCGCTCTTTTGCTCTTTTCTACCTCTCCTCCTCTTCGCTTTCTCTCTCTCTCTCTCTCTCTCTCGCTCTGTCCTCCACCGTGAGAGCCTTAATTGGTAAAGGGGTAAAGCATCAGAGAAGGTGGGGGGTGTTACTCTCCGTTTGCTTCTTTTCACATGGGTGACGTCATGACCGCGCCTTCGGGATTTTAAAGGTATGATGTCAGTGGCCCGTGGGTGCCCCTATCTCTCACCTCTTTTTTTTTCATTTTGCCTAGCGGTGGTGTTAATAGATCCTCAGTACCCCCCCCTCCCCACATATGCACACACATCTTTTTCTCTGTGCAGCCTGTGTGTGTGTATGTGTGTGTNGGGGGGGCGGGGGGGAGGTCCCATCATCTTTCTGCACCTTTTGCCTCTCTTTTCCTGTTATCTGTTATTGTTCAGACAGGCCAGTGAACAGGGCTGTTTCTCTCCATCAAACCCACTGTGACTCAACATGTGTAGGGCTTTTTGTGTGTGTGGGTGTACACGCGCAGGCACGCACGCGCTTCAGACAGCTGGATATTGGCTCAGGAAGCAAAAATGTTCAGCCTCTGCTGTGCCCTGCAGTGCATCGGTCTTGTGGGAGGATGGTGGGAAGAGGAGGGAGGATAGGAGGTGGGGGGAGAGGCAGTGGAGGGGGTGAAGAGACAACAGAGGAGATTAAAAGATTTTAATCACAATAATATAATATTCCTTAAATGGCTTTAAGTGTGTCTGTAGAACTCACTTCTAAGTTTATAGTGGCCCTATTTTTCCTGTATATTTAATTTTTTGATTATATTCATAAAATAGCCTCCAAAAATATAATAAAAGATTAGCAAAGAAGGTGCATACATTAAAAGGAAAAAGGAAGAGAAGGATAGAGGAAAAAATAGGAGGAGGCAGGCAAAGGAAATGTAGAGAGGTGATGAAGAAAAGAGGAAAAAGATGATGACAAGAATATTCAGACAGAAAGGCAAAGAAAAGGCTGAAGGGGGCTGGGGGGGGGNAGGAGGAGGAGGAGGAGGAGAGAGGAGAGAGGAGTTGATATGTCTGAAAGTACTATAAAACTTAGTTATCAACTTGTCCCTTCAACTCCACTTGATTTAGATACAAGAGGCAGGCCATAAAAGTTTTATCTCTCTCTCTCTCTCTCTGTGTGTGTGTGTGTGTGTGTGTGTCTGTGTGTGTGCGTGTGTGGTGCTCTATTAATTAGACCCAGCTGTGTGGTGTTTTGCCTGTGAGCTCGTCCAGTCAGTCAGTGACATCATCTGCATAAGTTACATCATCAGAGGCTGATTTGCTGGGATAAACACACACACACACACACACACACAGAGAGAGAGAGAGAGAAAAAAATACATGCTTATGCAGAGTAAAACTTAAGTCATTAGGTTATAAGATAACCGACAAGATGGATATCTTACAATTTAGATGCAGGCATATATATTCTAGAACAATCGTCTGAGTTTGAATCTTTAGCTTCTCCTAAAGTTCTTTGTCTAAGGAGCCAGCCTGTTATTACTTATGAAATCCCTAAAATATTCACTGTGGAAGCCCTGATTGACTTGTAGGTCTGATTTATGGTTTTATTCACTTTCTGGGTCAATTACAGCAACGTCCCAGTTGGTCACGTTACTCTTGCACTTGTGCTGATTGTGCTGATCCTAGAATTCTGCTGAAATGTGGCTTTTAGTAGCTCTTGCTGTTTTTATAGATACAGTGGAAAGCCTTAAACGGGGTCTGGCACAGTATTGACACCAGACTACGCTACACCAGTTTGGACATCAGTCTGTTTAAATTCAAATAATCTTTATCTGAACGTAGATCTGCACCAAGGTCCACACAATCAATGGGATACATGTGCCAGATGTTTTTCATTCAAGTATGGGTACAATAGTTCATGAGAAAATGTTCAAAATCAGCCTGTTTTGCAATGTTGCAAAATCCTTAAAAAAAAAAAAAATAAATAAAAAGCATAAATCCACACCAAAACTAATCCTGCTGAGTAACAAGCAAACAGAGAAACAAAGGGTACAGTAAATATCATTGGTGGAGGTAATGGGATAACTTGCAACAGCCCTGTGACAAACTGGCAACCTGTCTCAGGTGTTTCCCTCACTCTTCATGCTGGGATAAGCTCCTGCCACCCATGATCCCAAATAAATACAGAATAATTGGTGGAGTAGCTTCTTGTTTGATTTGATGAATACCATAAAACAATATACGAAAACACAGGCAGGGGGTGGGTAATACGCATTTCATTCACTCCGTTACATTTACTTAAGTAACCTTTTTCACAAAATTGTACTTTACTGAGTAGTTTTATTGCAGGATATTTTTAACTCATACTTGAGTATATTTATGAAGAAAAAAAAATACTTTTAGTCCATTAAGTTTGGTGGCACTCTTTGCATTATTTTTGATTTCACCCGTTTGAATTCAGCACGTTTAGTTTTTCTCTCATTGTCAGACACTACACTGTCTGCTCCAGCTCCGAAGTAGCCACGCCCCCACCCTCCATTTCCATGGTTTCACCTGGAGCAGAACAGGCATGGTGGAATCAACAGCAGGAGGTTTAAAAGAGGCACATCCCTGGCACATATTCAAATGCTGTTTTCTTTTCAGTCTACCAAAACCAACAGCTACATAATGTGTTGTGTCTTTGCTAAAAATGTGACAGTTCAGCTTCTAAGAATCAACATGGAACTTGAGGAAACGTGGCGCTAAGCTGCAATGTTAGCTACTTAACTAGCTGCTGCTGCTAATGCTAACTCAAGTTTTCCTCTTCTATTNTACTTGAGTATATTTATGAAGAAAAAAAAATACTTTTAGTCCATTAAGTTTGGTGGCACTCTTTGCATTATTTTTGATTTCACCCGTTTGAATTCAGCACGTTTAGTTTTTCTCTCATTGTCAGACACTACACTGTCTGCTCCAGCTCCGAAGTAGCCACGCCCCCACCCTCCATTTCCATGGTTTCACCAGGAGCAGAACAGTCATGGTGGAATCAACGGCAGGAGGTTTAGAAGAGGCACATTCCTGGCCACACATTCAAATGCTGTTTTCTTTTCAGTCTACCAAAACCAACAGCTACATAACACGTTCCGTCTTTGTCTACCTAAAAATGTGGACCTTTCAGCTTCTAAGAATCAACATTGAACTTGAGGAAACGTGGCGGTAAGCTGCAACATTAGCTGCTTAGCAAGCTGCTGCTGCTAATGCTAACTCAAGTTTTCCTGTTCTATTTTGAGTAAATTCATGAAGCTAACCTAGCTAACTGTCTTGGGGCCAGGCTATAATTGTCATGATTTGTTATGTAGTAAATATTTGATTTATTACTGTCTACTGTTTCTTTATATGATATGATTTAGATTATTAGAAGCTACATATGGCTACTTTGCTTCTTTTTTTTTTCCTCAAACGAGCACTTTATAGCTTGTTGATTATTTGAAAGAATAAGCTTGATCAACATTACTCACTACTCAAGTAATCTTTTTAATAGATACTTTCTTACTCAGACTCAAGTAATTATTTTGGTGAATACTCTTGCTTATACTTGAGTCACTATTATCATAAAGTAACAATATTTTACTTGAGTACAGTTTCTGGCTACTCTACCCACCTCTGAACACAGGTAAGTCAAAGATGTGTTTCCACTGTGGTCTTCAAGGCAGCATGACTGACAGAAGACAGACAAAGTAGACATGATAAACATACTGTATGCAGCTACATTAGTATAAAAAAGTATCCTTTTAGTGTACTTGATAGTAGTACAACTTGGTTTCAGAAAATCTTTACTTAAAATGGGGATTTCCATTCGCAATCAAATTAACAGATGGAACTAAAGAATCTTCATTTGCCCTCGACTCAGGTGATGCTATGAGGTATTCCAGTTCACAGTCTGCTCTAATGAACCATTTATTGCTTTCCTAACACATTGCCAAGACAGTAACATAAAAGAAAAGCTTTCTATGTATCCTATGAAAATGAAACAGTACACCACTTGACAATTTCAACTTCCTGCTAAGAAATGAAATCCAGAGAGTTTCCTTCAGTTTGACATATCCCTGCCTTCACATGCCAACTGAAATCAGTGTGAAATACAAGTTGCCATCCTAGAAGTTGCACATATCATGTTTTTGATGATAAATGTTTTTGATGTTCAAACTGGCATTTCATTGACTGTTGTCTTCATGGTGACCCACACATAATGGAAAAAGCCACATTGCAGTGGCTTTATAACAACAACACACAAAGAACAGGAAATAGTTGTTTTCAGCATGCACAATGAGTAGTTTTAGCCATTTAGCCATGGTGAATTCATAGCATTTTTCTGAAAATCTAAAGTTAGTGGATATAAAGCAAAAGCATAAAGCTTCATATTTATTGTTTGGTTCACCAGAGTTTATCTTGGGTAAATAACTGGTATCTAACTGTAGTAGTAGTAGTATTAGTAGTAGTAGTAGTGGTAGTAGTAGTAGTAGTAGTAGTGGTAGTGGTAGTGGTAGTAGTAGTACGCTAGCAGCTAATGACTCTCATAGTTAGAGGCTAGATTGGCAGGTAATTTGATGACTGTCTGTCTGAGGTCCATGTTTAGTGTGGAAAATGGTTTGGATACTTGTTACATGTGATATAGGTTGAAAATATCCACCCATGGGAAAACTTGGGGTGGAGGTAAAAGAAGATAAGATTAAGAGAATAAACCTTCACTTTTTCCTCAGTTCTGCTTGTCTTTTATCGTCCTCTCCAGAATCAGAATCTTCTCACACGTCCACTTTGTTTCCACAATGTGAGCAAGTTAAGGAGTGAGATAACATGATCTGATTGAATCCAGAACGTGCTCAGCATAAAGGATGATCACGACAGAGACTGATAGCTCAGAGCTGAACAGCTTTTGGTAGCAGTGAGAAAGACTAACAAATACAGCGTGTAATAAAATTCTAGAGAAACTGAGAGAATGATAACAGACAGTGAGTATAAAGATGCAAAGGTAAGTAGAAAAACAGCCTGATGCTGTAATGAGAGAACGACTGTGGCGATATGAAGGATTCTGGCTGTTTTATTAGACCAAAGAGGGACATTAAAGGTCAAAGAAAATGACAGAGTAATAGTTTCAGAGAAAGTAGGAGGGAGTCAGGTCCATTGACAGCCTCATAACAAAGCTTCTCTCTGTTAGCCAGTTAAGTGGTAAATTGTTTAACTGGAAAGGATAAAGGAGAACATCTAAAAGGGTCTACAGGCACTCTGTCTCTCATAGTCTCTCTTACACCCACACACACACACAATGACAAAATGTACACACCAAAGTGCCACACACATACACACACACCTGGCCTGAATGGTTAGATTAAACTTATAAACAAGACAAAATCCCTCTTGCAAGTAATTAAACAAGTATTCACATTCCTCGCTCGCTCCCATCCCCCATACGACTTAAACTCAAAGGCATTCACACACATAAAAGTGCCTCCCATATGACAAAGTGGAGTAAAAATGGAAAACTGGTACTCATTAAATGGAATGGAGTCCATATTTAGACGTGAAATATGGAGTGTCTTTTATGACCAGCTGAAGCAGACCAAAGTTACACAGAAACAACATTTGGAGAGAAGAGGGCCGAGGGTTTGAGAAATGGGCACGAAGTACACTCGAGTCAACACTGATGGAGGCATGAACAGTGAGCGGGTGGAGGACAGAAAACATGGAACCATGGTATACTGTAAAATGGGTCATATGAAGAACATATGTAAAGATTTGTGATTTAAAAGAGAAAAAGTATAAAGTGATGGCTTTATGAAACTGATTTGTGCTTGTACTGCCTCAGTTTGTATTATTATGATAACCAGATTTTTTTTAATTAATGCAGCTAGATACATAGCCTCCATTTACACCTTGCAGTAAAATCTATCTGTATCCTGAGATTTTTATCTACATAAAGATGCACGTTAATGTAATGTTCAGATGTATGTTAATGCAAGGTGTAAATGCAGGCAGAACACAAGTCCTGATATCAGATATCATTATCTGTAGATTGCATTGAATGCAGTGTAAAGATACATTAACATACTTTAAAATTCTACTTATGCACTGTTCATATAAGATACATATTATGATCAGTGGAAATCATAAAATTCATGCATAACTGAATCAAGATAAGTATTACAAAGTGCACATTTGCAATTGATATCAGTAAATTCCAAAATCATGATCACAGGGGAGGTTTATGCTTTTATGTTATACTATCTACTTAAATGGATTTCTCTCATCTCTTATTTGAAATACAAAGTATAAAATGCCACAACTGTCATGCATCAAAGAGACAAAGTGCATCAAAGTGAGCATTAAAACTTGTATTCCTCCTCAGAAACACCACGACAGCAGACAGACTGCTGAGGAACAAAAACCTATTGTAATTTCTGCACAAACCACCACTTAAAACCTACTACACCTGCACAGATGCTCTCTAAATACACTTAATATGTGGTATCAGCTCTTAACCACAAGACTGTAAACTGTACTGTGAGGATTTCAGTCAGGACTGCGCGGCCTGATCACTCTGACTCATCGCAGAGTCGACTCTGATGTCTGCAGGCAGCCTGTGACTCACACACTCAAGACGTCAGAAAGACCTCAGGAATAATGAAATATTTGCAAGTGTATTTTGTGTGTATGTGTGTGGGGGGGGGGGGNGGGGGGGGGGGTGGATGGAGGATGTCTGGTTTGGAGTTGTACATTTGTGTGCACTGAATGTCACTGGAAAATGTGTTATATCTTGCAGGGCTTTCTTCTCGGAAAGACCTCTGTGCGTGTGTGTGTGTGTGTGTGTGTTTCTTGTGCACTGGGAAGTGAATGTCTGTTTGCTGTCTGAGCATTCCTGCTCCATACAGCATGAAAGCTAATCAGGCTGTACATTATGTGATCGTCTGTTACTTTAGACGCCTGAAGGTTAAATCTTTCATAATCTCACATGCTCAGCATGTGTAAGTATGTTGTGTAGGTATATACTGTATGTGTGTGTGTTTGTGTGTGGAATGTGGCTGTGCATCATCTGTTGTCTCTTTAATTTCCCTGCTCTCCTTCTGTCTTTACTCCCACGTCTTCCCTTTCCTTTTTCACTGCACGTTATGAAAAAGTCCTATAACGACAGAAAACAAGGCCACAGCATTTCAAATCTTTCACATTTAACATAATCTCCATAAGGTCTATATCATAACACAGCAAAGATATGTATTTCCATGAAAAAAACTTAATGCATAGGGAAACATTGCAAATATTGAAAATTTTAATGGATTAGTGAGGATGAAATAATTTTTCATGCAATCAGTATCTGACAAAACAAGATGACGCCTGACCCAAGGGAGACTTTTACAGCATCTGCACTTTTAGCTTAGTTACTTTAGCTTGTTTAAACTTTTTGTCAAACCCCACTCATGCCGTGAAGATTAAACAAAGAAGACTTAAGTCTGGTGTGGACAAGGAAGTAAGTGGTAAAGACAGACATATTCGAGTGCAGGAACATTTAGCTTCTCTGTTGCCTTTGCTCCAACTTCCAGCTCTCTTGAGGCCTCTCTCTTTCTTTTTCACTCCCTCTCTGGCCATATTAAGAAAATCACACAGATTGGAGGAGAGCAGGACTGACAAATCGAGAAAGAGAGCGAGAGAGAGAGAGAGAGAGAGAGAGAGAGAGAGAGAATTTTGGACCTATTCCTGGGCCTTCAGTTGCTGTTGAGTAATGACTACTCAGGGTGAAGGCAGGATGAGTGCACAGGAGTGTGTTTCTGCGCGTGTGCGAGTTGGAGAAAGTAGAATTGATGTTCTTTGGGCTCGAAGTAGGATTGCTGCCAGTCCACCAATAACTGTAGTGTGGGCGAGCATGCATGCGTGCATGAATTCCAAAATGATAATGGAATTAAACAAGAGTGTTAAATATCAAGATGACACATTCATAGTCTTTAAAAGGCGACCTGACTGCTATGGAGGAATATAATTTGGTAGCTACTGGCCATTTTGACTAAAAAGTGATGTAAGTCCACCTCAGAGGGACAGGGCTCGCTCTCTCTCTCTCTCTCTCTTCTCC
>VXCM01000814.1:272069-286908 GCA_014773175.1 Lucifuga dentata
CTCCCCCCGACCGAAGTACTTTTAACCCAAAGAAATCCATCCATCGGAGGTTTTGTCTATATTCTCCCCTAAATCTTCTTAATCCTGACTGAGTATTTCATTCTCTTATGCCTCAATATATGTTGGGAACATTTAACAACCTGGGAATGAACATACACAAATACATTTAAACACTCCGGACGCCCTTCTCCATCCACAAACACAGCCTTTTAAGGCAAGCTCTCCCTGCCTCTCTCCGTCTCCCTCTCTCTCCCTGTCTTTGCCTCCTCTGGACTCTCTGTCTCTTTCAGCCTGCCTCTCCCCAACATTGTATTTCTTCGATTCTTATTTTGTCTGGCTGTTTTATTTTCCCTATAACTGCCATGAAAAGCAAATGCCTGCTGGTGTCCTGCATGACCATATGTCTCTTGGGTCTCTTGAATTCACTGTCTAATATTATGAACAGAGAGAAGTTTTGAGAACAACATGCAGACAAACAGAGGAAAAGAGGAAAAGTAAGGGGCCACAAAAAGCTTTTTTTTTTTTCTGGATATGAGCGTCTGCGGCATTATTCTGTGTTTCTGAGATGAGTCATGAGTCAGGATGTAAACCGGGTTTTGGAATGTTTCTGACATGACTAGCAATATGTTTTCATTAGACTGGATTCTAGGGCAAGATTACTTTTCTCAAATTTAGGTCAAGGGCTGAAATATATTATTGTAAGAACCTCCAACTGTAGTTTGGTGGGTCTTGAATGTGTGTGTGTGTGTGTGTGTGTGTGGGGTNGTAAGAACCTCCAACTGTAGTTTGGTGGGTCTTGAATGTGTGTGTGTGTGTGTGTGTGTGTGGGGTACAGAGATGGAGAGATGGGCTCCAGTAGTTTTGTCCATATAAGGGGGGAGGAATGTTGAGAGAGAGCAGCTATGAATGACTGATCTCCCTCTCACCCTCCCTCCATCTGCCCACTCTCCTTCTCACTCCTTCTTACTCTAAATCTCTTTCTCTCACTCTAAATCTCTCTCTCTCCAGATCTCAGATACAGTATGTTTTACTAAATTTCTTTTTCTCTGACTAGATCTCTCCATCCCTCAATACAATGTCTTCGTCGATCCCCAAATTTCTTTTGTTCCCTCACTAAACTGCCTTATCTGTTTCTAAATCAAACCCCTCAAAGCCAAACCTGCTCTTGTGCACATTAGCGCACACACACACACACACACACACACACACACACACACACACACACACACACCTCAGTTCAGATAATTTTTCAAATGAACCCTCTGTGTGACTTCAATGACATCATCATGACCTTACTGGCTCATGGTTCATTTGTCAGTTACGTCTTGAAGGACTGTGTGTGTATGTGTGTGTCTGTCTAAATCTATTTTGTGTGTGTGTCTGTGTGTGTGTGCATGGGTGTGTGTGTGAGGCAACTCTTGCTCATCCAAGTGACATGGTGTGAATTATAAGCATTACATCATCCAGTGCTGAAAAACACAGGTACACACACTCATGACAAGTCGTACCTGTATGGCACAATTGCTGTCTGAATGTGACTGAGTGTGTGTGTGTGTTGGGGNTAACTTCTGAAATGTTTTCGTGTCTCTGTCAGTCACCCATTCTGTATGTCTTTCTGTATGAAAACATGGTGAAATATCAGGTGACGCTCGTCCTCTTCACCTGCATCTGGACTGATTCACTGGAAACAGATGTTGAAGGAAACAAATAGTGATGTCATCACAGACGAGCACCAGCCGACAGCAACTGAAAATGATGCATTCCTGGTGTCCCTGTCTCCGTGTGTGTGTGTGTGTGTGTGTGTGTGTGTGAGGAATAAGACAGACTGCTATGTGAAATCAGAAACCATTTTTAGCGAGGAGGCTGAGAAGAAAGACTGGAAGAGGAGTTCTAGAAAGTATGTTTTTTCTCCTCTCTGTGATTGACCCTCATGATCTGGTCTCTTTGCCTGGACACCTACAGCTCCTCTCTACTCTAACACAAAAATTTTGCTTTCCTGCTTTCCTCTATCTGCCCCCTCTCCAATAAGGGTAAACGGTGTATGTGGTATATGACTGATTGAATTAGAATGCTCATCATGGAGGGAGCAGAACAGACAGGAAGTCTAAACACTGGAAATGCCTGACTTATTAGATTATAAATTAGTTTTACTCTTGTTGGGCTTTTTTCTGTGGGGCTCATTCTTGTTTAACTTTCTCTTTTCTCTCTCTCTCTGCCTTGGACACAAACACAGACGGACACACACAGACACACACAGATACACACTTCTCAGGGTTCAGCCAGTCTGATTGGAAGGCTGCTCCTGTGTAAAGGGAGATGACATCATATGATCTCATGACTGAGGCAGTTCAGCCTGACATACAGACCTGCAGAGACATGACCTGGAGCGAAGGGTGAGCGAGAGAGAGAGAGAGAGAGAGAGAGAGAGATTAAATAACTATTACTTTTTAGGTTTACCATTTAAAATCACCTTTGCAGTTCAAATAGTACAGGTTGCAGATGAAATTCCTACACATTGTGCTTATGAATTATTAGATATTGTTTTATAGCAACTCTCTTGATTGCATGACAATTGTACACTTATCGTAGTTCATTTAGTGCTTATGTCATTTGAGTTTATAAGATTTATTGGCGCTCTTTTGTTTCTTCTGAATTTAATTTAACACATTTTACTGATTTTCTCACACGTGCTTTGGCGACACGTGAATGTACTTGGCATGTCGGTAAAACAAGCTGAGATTAAAAGTGAAAAAAATTGGGGGGAGGGGGTAGACGTCTGTACTTGGAACTGATCTAAACATAGTTTTTCCATCCACGTTTTAGTTTATAATAGTATTACATTTATCAACTCACAGGGACAATTTTTAGGTGTCTCTCTTTTGGTTGTTGTATATTTAGTTGTTACTTACAGCCAATGTATGACCTCCATGATGGTGCCAGTCGTGTTTGCTCAGTCATTTTTAAGGCCCTCTAGGAAGAGCTGTAAACCATTTTGGAATTTCAGAAAAGTAGCAATGGGGAAAAAGGTGAGAAAGATTGAGTCAGACTCATTTGTTTTATTTTTTTGTCTCTGGCAACGCTACAGATCATTTCCTGATCAACAATAGGGCTGACAAATGCCTACTCAGCAAAAATCCCACTGGTTACATTATCTGAATCACTTTGTAGCGCCGACAGAAAGACTTCTCGCCCTTTTTGATCATCCAGAGGTTGTTTTATTGTTGCATCCTGGTATTGTTAGAACTTCTTGATCGTCATCTGTGCTTCTCCTGGTTGAGTATGGTTTCTCTCTCTCTCTCTCTCTCTCTCTCTCTCTCTCTCTNTCTCTCTTCACACCCACACCCACACCCACACCCACACACACACACACACATACACTGTCCTGATCCTATCAGAGGTGTGTTTGTATGGTAACTAGGAAGCTGGACTGTTTATAGTGGAGCCCATATTCAGGGAAAAATGACTGAAATGTAAACAGGGACTGCCTGCTCAGAGCCTGTAGCAGAATGCCATACAGAGAATATCTTGCTGTGTAACTCCATCTGGATTTTTACCAGGTTTGTCTTTGATAGCATTGAAAATCTTGACTAAAAGCAGTTGCAAATACTTGATAATGTTTGTTTTAACATGCTTGAAGTGTTGAATTAAAGTGCTGGATGGGTGGGGTTAACCGTGTACAATGAATGCCAGGTGTGATAAGCTTATTTGACGCAATCTGAAATGTATGAATGCAGTGTAACCCCACCCATCCGGTACTCAAATTAGAATAAAACAAACACACACACACATTAAAAAAAACAAAAAAAAACAACACTAACAAGTTACAAAAAAGAAACTGTGTTCTCTCATCTCTCCAATCTCATTCTTTCTCTCTATTTTATTTTGGTGCCGGCACAAAATCAGCTCGCTCTTTTCTCTCTGTCTGCTGTCTCTTGCCATTCATTTTTTAGAATGAGGAAGTGGACAAAATGGTGCTGCTGAGCCCTTTGGGATCCTCTTAAAGAACTATCTCCCCCACATGGAGGCCTTCTCACCCCCCCCCCCCCCNCACACACACACACACACACGCACCTCCTAGACACACTTCCGTTTTCAAAATAACACACGGGTGTTAGCTACCACACCCTCATCAGCACACTGGTCACATTGGTTTATGGGTAGTTTGCTGTGTGTGTGTGTGTGTGTGTGTGAGTGTGAGTGAGTGTGAGTGAGTAAGGGTGGGGTTGGTGACATTAACAAGTGGACGTCAACGATGTGCTCCATCATTTAGTTTGTCAGGAGAGCATCTCATGTCACAAGTGTCGCAGGGTGAACTCTGTTATAAGTCACTTTTAATGATGAAGATCATCCTCATCACTGTTTGTTCTGTCAGTCCCACACACATTTTCTACAAGTCTAATACTAGTGATACTAAGGGTGTTCATTAGAACATCCTATGCCAAGGCTGAACAAGCCAAGACAAAATTAGCCTTGTTCTCAAAATTTGTTCTCATTGGTTCCACACTTTAGAAGAAATGATCTCTGGATACGGATCAGCATGAAAAGTCAATGGGTTCTTCTCTGAGCCACGCCCCGGCCTTCCTCTAAGTTTTGCTCAAATCAGTTCCAAACTTTTTGAGTAATCATGCTAAAAAAAAAGAAAAAAAACAAAACAAAACAAAACCAGCCAACCATCAGTCACAGGTGGAAATGCAACCTCCTTGGCTGAAGTAATAAGACATCCATTTAATTTCTGAGACATTTAGCTGATCTTATCCAAGGAGACTTTTGATCAATGAATGAGGTGTATTACAGCTTTTCACGCTTTTCTTACCAGTCCCTTGACCTTTTTGAACCTCTAATGTACACACTTCATCATTGTCAAACAAACAAAATCCACACTTGGATATAGCTTTGCCTAATTTTTCACTTTTAGGTCTTATGTTAAAAAAAAAAAAAAAAATTGGCTTTTGCTTTTGTGATGGTGAATGTTTGTATGTTACTGTCTGACACTGCTCATCAGGAACGTACTAGGACCATTTTTGGGTCTTGCTCTTTTTCCATTGTCACATGTTCCTCTTTGACTTTCGGTGTGTTTTAGCCTAGACACAGGAAAGTCTGGAGGAGGTTCAGATGACACAGAAGGATGAGACAAGATGTGGAGGAGTTGCAGAACTGATAGCTGACCTCTGATGAGGCTCTGTGCCAATACGCAGTTAAAGTTCAGTGGCTTTTCCTGCCTGAGATATCTGTTTTTTTGTTTGAGTCACTTATCAAGGAGCGGCTGTGTGGACTTTCTGCCATTTACTAGCACAAGGACACACTCACACAAATAAAGGCTGGGCTGTATTGACTTTAGTGTTTGCTACAGGCTATTGTTTTTTCGTTTTATTTCATTTTATAGACCTGTCTGTTTAAAACCAAACTTGTCTTGCAAGCCCGCTTTACCTGGTTTGTGAATTCAGAATCAACAGCCAGAGTAAAGGCTTAGCAGCTTCCGTTAAATAAGTTAAATTCAAAGAGGTGTAAGGACATCAAGCATGATGTCTGAACTAATGAGACAAATACGAATAACCCTAAAATTCCTGAGGGCCTCTAGGATGTTTAAATGACCTTGTTATGCTGAATGATGAGCTCAAGCGGAGTCATATCAAGGTTAGGATTCCTAACATTCCTCAGGCAAAGAGCAACATTTGTTTTGCATCAGATATGAGCTCATTGTTCCTTTTTGAGAATTAACAAAAATGGGTGCAGGGAAGCCACAGGGCTTTCTGTGGAACAATGCTGCCATCTAGTGGCCATTTTGGAGACTACCTTACACTGATCTTAGATTTTTAAACTACCAGTGATTTAAAGTGTGCTGCTTTACCTATCTCAAGTAAGCTATGTTTCAAGTCTCCACAGGCTGATTTTATAGCGAACTGGAATGAGCCGAAACCAGTGGAAGGTAGTTCTAAAAGAATGTTTTAGGAAATGGTTGACAGAACATACAGGTTGTATTTATTGGACTATAACATGCAAAATTAAAAGGAAGATAATGTCTGAAAAGATGAAGCTCTCACCAACGTAAAAGTGTCCCTGAAGGCATCCATTTTATTGTTGTTAACTTAATTAAAACAAGAAATATTGAAATAGAAAAAGAACATAAAACACGGGTAAAAATTAATATAAGCAAAACTACTTGTGGAGGCAAAGCACTTCACATAAAAATTTTAAATGAAAAACAATTTTAATCACTTTAATAGCTTTAGTGTTTACTGAATTAAGTTAATGCATTGTCTGATTTCCTTTTTATGGCTATTTATTTATTTATGCTTATTTTGTGTCCTTTATTTTGTGGGATCAAGGATAAGCGGAAGTGTCGTCATATAAAACTACACTTCCCAGCATTCCATTGAACCTGCTTCACTGCTCCGGAATGAATTTTAATCACATAACATTTAAAAAAAAATATATATATTTATTATTTTCAAGCGCAATGAATTCACTCTAAATTAAAAATAATAAGTAAATAAATAAATATAAATAATATATTTACCAACAGTCCTTCCCCTTATGACGCAGCAGAAGTCCGCTCGTCTTCCTTTCCTCCATTAGGTGAGTGCGTGGTGGGAGTACTTTTCGGTGGGCTCTGCTTGAACTAGGCTCATTTGAACTTATTTTACAGAAGTAATTGCTGCAATTTGCATAAGTAATACGTTTATATTTTATTGATTTACAGATCGCAACCATGGGCCGCCGACCTGCCCGCTGGTAAGTTCCCCACATGTTTTCAGAGCAGGGCCCGGTTTCTTCCAGCCAGAGGAAAATGGCAGCGGCTCTGAGCCCGGCCGCACCATGTGCACTGTTCACTCTAACATAACGCTAGCTAGCAGGCAGCCATTCACACAGACAGCTTTCCTATACCATCATTACACGGTCATCTTGTTATGTCTTTACTCCCGTTACTGCTTGTCTTTAATGTGGACGTCATACTGTCATTTTACTTGAAAGTAGCGCTATCTTGTTGAAAGCTACTCAAGCTAACATCAGCTAGCTTAGAGTTAGCTGTGCTTGACAGGATTGTCAAACTTGTGCACGAGAAATATTCACACAAATGCACACGATACTGTTCAAAACGCCGTGTGCAGAGTGTTTTCTATGTGGCTATATACAATTAAGTTGACATTAATGTGTTTAGTAAGTGGTAATCAACCACTGTGACTTTAGGGAAGCCATACTCCTAATTAAGCATTGTTATGCTGTAGCCCTAAAACCAATTAAAGCATCCATGTAGTTGACTATGGGAAACATTGAACACGATAATTTTTATTTTACCGTCATATCCTCAGATAAATACTTAAAACTATTGTCTATTGATCTTTAAGGTTGAGTAAGAGAATGCTTCAGCTTGGAGATTGACTGACATTCTTATAATATGGCTACTTAAGAAGAATCAGACCAGCTATGGTACTCGACAACCTGGATAGTGAAAATATCGTATGACATTTTTGTTTTCTTCCACAGCTACCGATATTGTAAAAACAAGCCCTACCCCAAATCCCGTTTCTGCAGGGGTGTGCCTGGTAAGATTTTTCTACCCTCTTAAGTCAGTGTTAAATTTATCCTGAATATTAGCAAGCTTAGGGCTCTCAGCACAAAGATTTCATCAATTAAGTTACTGAAATGTGAATGTCAGAGTAGTTGGACTCTTTGATTTATGGACATCGCTCTAGAATGTGCTTGACGCTATTTCTTCTCCAAAACAATCACATATAATAGTTTGGAAGCATAACTTGCAGCTTATTAAGCCAACCGGTCATGCTCTCCATTGCACTTCTGGTGTGCAAAGGCTGCAGAAAGAGACTCTTTGGTTTGTGTATGTCCTCAGCTGGAGGTGCTGAGTGCTTTAAGGGATCACTGAGACATTGGTTTATTACAATACTTGATTTTCAAGCTGGTGTTCAATCCAGTATCTCCTTTTCTAGTGTTAACCTTATGAGTATATCTTATCTTAGTGTTAACTTTGGCTTGTATAGTCAATAAACACTAAACTCAGTCTTACGTTGGACATCCAATGTGTTTTTAATCTCCAGTTAATCTCCAGCCCTGCTGCTGCAGAGCACACCTAAGATTTCTTGCTTGTGCATCTTAAAGTGCCCTGTAGTTGCCATTATGTGTTCTATGTAGTTGAGAAAATCTTCAGTATTTTAAGTTTAATTGTCTATTATCTGTCTTTTCTATCCTTGTTAGATCCCAAGATCAGGATCTTCGACTTGGGCAGGAAGAAGGCCAAGGTAGATGAGTTCCCCCTGTGCGGTCACATGGTCTCTGATGAGTACGAGCAGCTGTCTTCAGAAGGTGAGGAGTGAGGGCGCCAGATGTGAACATGAAAACTGTCATTTCACCAGGAACTTTGAATTTCTGTCCACAGCAGGCCTGAAGTCCATTTTGGACCTTAGTCGGATCAGGCTGTTGTTCAAGTATAAATTGTGTACACTCAGCAGGCCATTCACGCCTGTACAGCTCCACGCTATCCCCTGCCATACATCCCATCTTTGAGAAGCCACTTTGCAAAACAGTTGTTGGCTTCTTGGTCAGTGACTGATTCTTAGTAGTACTTAGTAGTAAAATTGCCCCAAATAAGTGAAAGCACCTGTGTGGATGTTCCTTCTGCATGCAGAGCCTTAAACCTACTTTCAAAAATAACTAAAGGAGGTAAAAATAGCAAATGTTTTGATGTGATGAATCCATGCCGGCTTGGTTGTTGAACTGCTCTTACTGCATAAAACGAAGTGCTGTGGTGGTAATATCTCCTCGTCTGTTTTCCTTTATTTAGCTCTGGAGGCTGCCCGTATCTGTGCTAACAAGTACATGGTGAAGACCTGCGGTAAGGATGGTTTCCACATCCGTATGCGTCTGCATCCCTTCCATGTCATCCGTATCAACAAAATGTTATCCTGCGCTGGAGCTGATAGGTGAGCATCTGTCTGTTGTTAACTTCTGCAGCCAAACTAAACTGTGTGGCTTGTTGAAATATTGGTGCAGTGGGGCTACTCAGCTGGGAAACTGGATTACTTGGATCACTGAGACAGGTTGCTGACATGCTAAAATAAAGGATGTTATCAGTCTTCAGATTTTAGATACAGTATTTGTGAAAAACATACTTTAACCGTTTTCTCTCCTTGTTACCTTCTGGTTCTTAGGCTCCAGACTGGAATGCGTGGTGCTTTTGGTAAGCCCCAGGGCACCGTGGCCCGTGTGCACATTGGTCAGGTGATCATGTCTGTGCGAACCAAGGCCCAGAACAAGGAGCATGTGGTTGAGGCTCTCCGCAGAGCCAAGTTCAAGTTCCCTGGACGCCAGAAGGTAAACATGTTTATATGCGTCACATAACGCTGCTGCAGTTACTCAAAATTAGGTGTTTTTTAAATGCAAGACTCATGTCCCGAACAGTTTTTGATTGCAAAGATATGTTTGGTTGCTGTAGTCGGTCTATAACACTATCCTCGTCCTGCACAGCTCTGCAGCTTATTAAGCCGACTGGTCTCGCTGTAGTGCGGTTCCAGTGTGCAAAGGCTGCAGACAGTGACTCTTTGGTTGTGTATGTCCTCAGCTGGGAGGTGCTGAGTGCTTTAAGGGACCACTGAGACAAATACTGCAATCGTTTTTCATACTGCATTGTGACTACTGGCTAATTAAACAGCTTTTTCTGCTAACCTGAATGTTTCATTGTTCTCTCCTCTTCAGATCCACATCTCCAAGAAGTATGGATTCACCAAGTTCAATGCCTGTGATTTTGATGACATGATGGCTGAAAAGCGTCTGATTCCTGACGGCTGTGGGGTGAAGTACATCCCCAGCAGAGGCCCCCTCGCCCGCTGGAAGAGCCTGCATGCCAACTAGAGCTGCTGCAGGTTTTATGGTCACAGTGTAAACCAATAAAAGTTGGTTTGATTACAAAAGTAACTGGTGATGGTTGTATTTCTAGTTCTGCTTTAGAAATATCACTGAATTCTGTGCTAAGCAGTGGCATTCAGAACCACCATTTGGGTTATGGTGTGAAGTTAGTCATATGTCTCCTGACAGTTTCCATGACAACTAGGATTCTACTTAAACTACACATTTATCAAATGGATTAACACAATATAACAAGGACATACTGTTAAAATGCTCACGTAAGTCGCCTTAATTTTATAAGCAGTAATATTTTTAATGCCAATAGATGTAGCAGGTGGTGAAATGATTGGCAGGAAAAATATTAAGTCTTCACATAAACAATGGAAGCAGATTCATGATGGAGAAAGTCTGACCTAAATTCAGCGTATGATGTCAAAGCTGGAAAACACTGATAATTTGTCTCATTTTGTAGGGATGGCAATTTCGAATATTTCAAAACAGTTTGGATACATGGAAACACACATTGTTTTGAAACACTGGTTGTGCACAGCCTGCTGGCAGAAACCACCTGCAACACTAGAATGTTGGAAAGGTGACGTGGTCACGTGAGTGATGTTTCGAGACAGTGTCGTCGACCCCGCTTCAAAACTGGAAGTTTCGAACGTCTTCGAAACATATCGATCTTGGCTGCTGAAATTTCCATCAGTCATTTTGTTTGCAGCACAAAATCTCAAGTCATACAGCTGTAGCTCTCATAAAACGTCCACAGTCGTCTACCTCATGAACCTGAACGAACACAGAGAGAAGCCTCTCAGGTTTATCGCAGCTCCTTATGGTGTCTAATGGCTGAAAATCTAGAAACGCTGCTGTCTTTAATTACTCTGCAGAAACATGCATGAGCTCTCCAGTGACCAGATTTATGACCAGTCTGATTTATGACAGTTATTTGCCTATAGGTCTGTGACAGGAGGATTACTTGATGAGGTTCCAGCTAAAATTGTACGCAGTGAGGTTTACTTAAATGAAGATATGAATGTATGATTTCATCTACTGAATATAGTGACACATTATTGTATCCTGAATAACGAACACTTTCATAAATATACATACATACCCATACCTATACATTGGCTGCAGCATCCATCCCAGAATGGGCACATCAATACCAGGCATCAAACTATGTAACAGAAAAACTGCAAATGGTGGAGAAAAGCTTAAAATAAGTACAAATTTGCAATTGAAAGGTACAATACACGAAATGCAGTAAATTTGCAATTGATTTTTATATTCATAGTTATACAGTTTTCCATCTGTTATGAAACATCCATAGAATTCATGGATACGTCACATTAGCTTGTGATGGTCAAAAGTGTGTGTGTGTAAAAACTGATCTTTTTGGCTTCATGTGAGATGATGCTCTTGCCACTACACTATTTGCTGTAGTGTGTTGTCAGACTGCTTGGATATTATTAGAGTCCCTCCCACAGGAAACCACGTGGGCTTGACAGCATCAAGTTACAGGAGAAGAAGAAGAAGAAGTGGAAAGAACAAACCTTTCAGAGCCAGCAACAAGTTTAACCACTGACAAATGATAGGCTGCTTTTGTTTCAGTTTGTCTGAGTCAAGGAAATAAATTCCTTCTCGGTAATGTGACTTGTAACCTGAGATGCCTGTATGTGTGTGTGTGAGAGAGTGAGAGACGGAGAGAGAATGACACTACACATGAAACGTATTGTTAGTGTATTTTTATCGTTGAACACTTGGTGGAGTAACATCTGTGAAACATCTCTTATTTCTTGGTCTTTGTGGTTCTGTGAAGGGTGTGTGTGTGTTTGTGTGAGATAAAGATGTGTACTGTGTATTTATTTGAAGACCGGGGGGGGGGGGGGGGGNGGGGGCAAGTTTTTGACCTGCATTTGTGTTATTATCTGGCTGTTTGGTGGGATATTTACTCCTGTAAAGTCAACAATAAATCACTGTGGATTTAGTTCTTTAAATGTAGGCATTCTACATGTAAATGTTTAACCAAATCATCCTTATCTGTGCAAAGGTTTCGTTGACTGAGGATGACTTCCTGGATCTTCCTGCTCTTCTTCCTCGTGGGTGTGTGTGGAGTTCAGGGGGCATCAGATTTTAGAATCTGTGCTTTCAACCTCCATAACTTTGGAGAATCCAAGTCCAATAAGCCTGTAGTCATGGACACACTTGTTAAGGTACATGACCTTTTCTTCAGGGATCAGATGTTTTTGGTTTTTTTTTTTTATAAACCTTTTATGTGCTTTCATCTGTCNTTTCTTCAGGGATCAGATGTTTTTGGTTTTTTTTTTTTATAAACCTTTTATGTGCTTTCATCTGTCAGACTACATCGGAACTCTTCCCTGTATGAGTCATTTCATTCCTGTGTTTTATGATAGTGTAAATAACTTTTTCATTGAGGTCGTATCTGTGTCTGTTTCAGATCATCACTCGATGTGATGTGTGTTTGCTTCAGGAAGTGAGAGACCAGAGAGAAAAAGCCTTACCACAGCTGCTCTACCAGCTCAACAGGTGATTAACCTCACACGAATATACAGTAGAAAGCCTTACTATGCTTCAAAAGAAGTAGTTTTCTTTTGAAAAGTACTGCATAACACTTCTCTCTCTCTCTCTCTCTCTCTCTCACACACACACACATACACACAGTCTGAACACAACAACATTAGTAGCTAATATATACGTATATCCTTCTGTTTTGCTGTCTTAGTTGATAGATAAATAGATAGTAACTAGTAACTTTATTGATCCCCAGTGGGGAAATTGGTTTGTCCCTTTGCTTAAAAGGACTTTACATAAAAGATCGTACACATCAAAGCACACTCAAGAAGGACATTAAAAAAAAAACATTCAACAAGAACTGCAAAAACGCGACAAGCAGGAGAAATGGTTCGGATACAGGCAAATACTGCAATATATTCTATAAAAACTACCAATATAAAAAATCCATACCAGTAAAAATCATCCAATAATTAAAAAAGCACCAATAAAAAACAAAACAAGACAAAAGCAAAAAGCCAGTTGCTATGACTAAAAAAACCAAATGACACAGCAAGTAAAATAACCAATAGTTAATAAATACATAGGCTAAAAGAATACATAGTTAATTAATAAATACATAAAAATTCAACAGACTAAAAAGTCTACAGTGCCATGGTGCAGATAATCCCTTTCACGTGTTATTTATGTATCTTCCTCTGTTATGTATTTATCTATCTTCCCTTATTTGTCTTCTGCCTCAATATCTCAGGTATGACCGTAAACATCAGTATGATGCTGTGGCCAGCAGCAGACTGGGAAGATCTGAGTCGTACCGGGAGCAGTATGTGTTTGTCTATAGGTGAGATTATAAATATGTATAATCTCCTTCCTTCCTGTCTCAGAACATCCACACTTTGTCTCTTCATGCACCAAATGCTTCAGCATCTAAAGCACAGGAAGTAAATTTTATGTTGTATTGTATCTGATGAATGCAGGACTGGAAAAGTGACAATTACTGGCGAGTTTCAGTACCCAGATACTCGCCCAGGACACGTAGACGCTTTCTCCAGAGAGCCTTTCGTTGTCCGCTTCAAAGCTCCCAAGACAGGTAAGACAATCAGGATTCCTACGTAAGCTAAAGAAGAACATGCTGTAGTTATATTTATTCTCACTCTTCCTCTTCACCTCTACATTCAGCCATAAAGGAGTTTGTCCTGATACCTCAGCACACCTCTCCAACCAACGCCACGGCGGAGCTCGATGCTCTCTACGATGTTTTACAAGACGTCAAGAAGATGTGGAAAACTGAGGTACAAAGTAAATTTGCACAGTTGCCTTGTAAAAAGCATGTCGCTGAATATGGCTGGTGTAACGTAATCAGAACCACACAGCGTATTAACACAGTTTCACAGATAAAATGTCGAATTGTAACACCATTGTTGTATTCATGGTGTACCTGCATTCTGTCTAGAATGTGATGCTTTTAGGGGATTTCAACGCCGACTGCAACTACCTTGCTAAGAAGAACAGGAAGAAGGTGCGTTTGATTACGGATGAAAAGCTCACGTGGCTTATTGACGACGACACTGACACCACAGTACGATCATCCACCAATTGTGCCTATGACAGGTAAGCGAACAGTTTCCCATCTTTGCTGATAATCCTGTAGTTTTCACGACACGTGAGTTTCTGGTTGTATTACATGCACCTGAAGTAATTCTCACTGGCTGAGTTTTTGTACATTTTGAATTCAAAGCAATTTGTTTTTTCAAGACTTTGTTGTAAGTGGAGACCTTTCTCTGAGATGATTAGTTTAAAAAAATGTGAAAAAATCTAAGAAAGATACACACAGTGAAGTTGTTCGTGCACAGGACTCTTTATGTTTTGAAACCTAATTTCTGTGGAGGAAAAAAAAAGATGCAATTTTGAAGTAGAACTGTAAATAATCATGCAGTCACAAGCAGTGAAAAGTCATGTAACCCTGAAAAGACTGAACAGCAATTGTGTTTGCATTCTGTGTATTTGATAGGATCGTTGTGCATGGGCAAGAATTTGCTGCAGCCACTGTGCCCAATTCAGCCCAACCATTTAACTTTCAAAGGCAGTATCAGCTATCAGAGGAGCAGGTAACATGATGTGTGTGTATGTGTGTGTATGTGTGTGTGTGTGTGTGTGTGAGTGTGAGTGTGAGTGAGATAGATAGACTGAATCCAAACAATGAACAATATCTAAAAACCCAATTAAAAAAAAGCTCATAATTGTATAGATGCTGGCTGTGTGTAAAGTTGTGTTTGTGTTTGTGTTCAGGCTCTGGATGTTAGTGATCATTATCCTGTGGAGGTCCTGCTGAAGGCTGCAGCATCCACACAGCAGGTCTCCTTCATCCTCCTCCTCGCCTTCACATTCACCTGCAGCTGAGACTAATGTCTGTGTGTGTGTGTGTGTGTGTGTGTGTGTGTGTGTGTGT
>VXCM01000815.1:247-33334 GCA_014773175.1 Lucifuga dentata
TTTTTTTTTTTTTTTTTTTTTTTTTTTTTTTTTTTTTTTTTTTTTTTTTTTTTTTTTTTTTTTTTGGAAACAACTGCATCATCATTTATATTACCTAAAACAGATATGCTAGATATGCTCACTTGATCAAGACTTGGTGTCTCTCAGATCTTGATTGGATAGACACACCTGATATAGGTAATCGTGTGTGTAGAACAGAACGGATGGAAAACTTGCAGCATTGAGAGCAGGCCACTGGCTGTGCTGTGTGTTACCGTATATACTCGAGTATAAGCTGAGTTTTTTTTTTTTTTTTACCAAATTTCACAAAGCAAATCGGAGGTTGGCTTATACATGAGAAATTCAAATTTGATCCCAGAGAATGAAATTTCCAGGGCTGGAAATACTACCCATTACTGCTACCCATGGAAAATAGTTTAAATCATACCTTAGAATGAGATATTTCCTGACTAAACATCTTATGCAGAACGTTTTGCAGCAGCCAGTAAACTCTGTTGTAATTGGTCAGTTACGGTAATCAGCTGCTAAAATAAATATCATGTTTACCGGTACCAATATGTGGATTATTTTCAGAAAATCACAGGAATACTATGACAATACTCAGAAAAATAGAGGTACTGTAGATACTCGACTGTAAGCCAATCTCGAGTATAAGCCAACTCCCCGATTTTGACCTCCAAATTTAGATTTTTAAAGAAACCCATATATAAGCCGACCCCCTGATGTTGTTCCATCAATTTATTTGTTTAGCATATTACCTGTTTTTCTGAGAATTATCATAGTATTCCTGTGATTTTCTGAAAATAATCCACGTACTGGTACCGGTGAACAGCTGATTATCATAAGTGACATTAACTAACATTAAGTTTTTCGGACTCCTCTTCCTTGTCTGAATCGCATTGATGAAGGTAAGGAAAGCTTTACAAATGAGCTATAATNTTTTTTTTTTTTTTTGTTAAGAATCTCACCCATTACCTGGTTTTCAGTAATTATCCTGTACCTGAGTCGATGCGGGTCTGTCTATGTGCTGGATATTCCTCGATACGGAGTTTTGGAATTCCCTCAGCCGACCCCCTGATGTTGTTCCATCAATTTGTTTAACAAATTACCTGTTTTTCTGGGCATTGTCATAGTATTCCTGATTTTCTGAAAATAATCCACGTACCGGTACCGGTAAACATGATATTTATTTCTGCAGCTGATTACCATAACTGACGGATATATGGTAATTTGCTAAACAAATAAATTGATGGAACAACATCGAGGGTTAGCTTATGAGATTGGCTTATACTCGAGTATATACGGTAGTTAGTCTTGGTGGTTGAAGTACTAACTTCAGTAACAATAAATACACCACAGAGGCTCAAACACAACTGGAGAATATTAAAGTCAAACTCTCTCGTTTCAAATGGGCAAACTGGCAGTTGCTGTGAAGTTTACACTTGATATTCTCTTGTCCTTGAAAATCTGAGGATTGTTTTTTCTGTAAGTTTACCTTTACTCCATCATCTCTGTTTTCCTTCCCTCTTGCCATTGCTTTTTTATTCATTTCCCCCCTTCATCTCCTCCATACACACACTTTTTCTTACTGTATTTTTACCTCATTTTGAATAAATTGTGTGTTAAACTATGGGATAGGAGCTTTTTAGCTGGGATATATTTGTGACTGTGTGTGTGTGTGTGTGTGTGTGTGTGTGTGTGTGTGTGTGTGTGTGTGTGTNAGAGAGAGAGAGAGAGAGGTGTTGTATGAACAAAAAGAAAGTATTGAGAGGAAAAGAATGCCAATGGAACAGCCCACTCTTGTTCTGTTTGAGAGTGGCATAATTAAATGAGTGCACCTCTCCAAAGTCAGCTATTTCAATACAGAACACGGCTATATGCAGACAAACACACACACACACACACACACACACACACACACACACAGTTGCTGTTTTAGCAGCAAAACGCGCCATATATAATTACTTACAGTTCTAATTTAGCTCTGGGAACATATGCATATGAAAAGTTAAGGATTAAAAAGACAATACGATGGTGGCAGTTACTTTGAACAGATCATAAGGTCTAAAGAACGTAAGAAAAAGATTTGTTCTATTGTTAGATACACACACAGACAGCGCTTTTTTGCTCAAGAATTCACTTTCCCTGTTTTTTTTTTGAGTATTTTAACAAAATATTTCAACCTTATTCTAAATGTTAAGATATACTGTGTATTTCATGTTGAGAGTTGAATAGCTTTGAGGCCTGTGTGTATCTGGCAGTGAGCCGCTGAAATCTTTTACAAGTATTTTTCTCTCTACACATTCAAATAGTCTGACAAAATGAGAGAGAGAGACAGACAGAGGGAAAGAAAGGCGAGGAGTATTTGTGTGTCTAATATGAGCAGGTGTGAACGTTATAGTGTTTGTGTGTACACAGCATAGATCATGAGTAGAATAAGCATCACACACTCATCCATGTTGACATCATCTCTGTCTTTGTCTGTGTTTGATGAGGTCAGTCCAGCCCCCCCCCCCCCCNCCCCCGATCAGGGTCACTCCTCTCACTTTTGATGAGGTCATGTGCTGTCCAGCCAACCTTCAGTCTGACCACTGACAGCATAGTGATGACCCAGTGTGTGTGCGCGTGCGTGTGCATATTTTATGAAATCTTATATCCTCAGTTCTCTGTCCTACATATAAAAACAATGGAATTAGTGCAAGTTGTAATACAGCACCATCTTCATAACCAAAATATCATAGAAAACATTTTAATAATCTGTAAATGCATGAAAACTTACTTTGACATGTGCAAGGACACTTATTATAAGTGTGTATGTGAATCTTTGCGTGTGTGTTCATGTCTGTTATACTGTGTGTAAACAGTGGAACCGTGTTTAGTTTAGAGGCAGTTAATGTGTTTTAGCCTTTATAAAAAGGATAAGGTCACCTCTCTCATCTCTTCCCCCCCTCTCTTTGTCACCTAATTATATACATATTCCCTCCCCCTGCCCACACACACACACACACACACACACACACACACACACACACCTGTCTTCTGAGCTGTGAATCCTGCCTGACCTTTGCATGGAATAACAGGGCTGTCACATGTTACTGTTGTATGGAAAACACAGCATACAGTACATCCACTAAGACTATAAGCATGTGAATCTGTGATCTGTGCATGTGTGCGCATGTGCGTGTGTGCACGTGTCACATCTCTTGTCTGCATGGTTATTATTATCAGAACATGTAATAAATTATCTGTGCTTGGTTTTGGGAAACTGCAGAAACTGTATTAAAATGTTTGTACATCTTTCATTTGATTGTAGATGTGGGAATGCATACAGTATGCTTGTATGTGTGTGCGCGTGTGTGTGTGTGTGTGTGTGTGTGTGTGTGTGTGTACCTTCTACGTACCTTCACCCAAAGGTTACCCAGAAAGAGTTTTGGTGACAGGCTTAAGAAAGCCCATTAAAAGCCAGCAGCTTTTGCAGCAGCTGCTGTCTCTCCTTGGCCTTAGTCACATCACCTTTTCTTTCTGGAGGCGTCCACGCAAACTCAGTTCCACCACGCACACTCATAACAACTTTAACATAGCTTTTAAGACATAATGTCAAAAAAAAGACATGTCAAGTAAATGTTGCTGATAAGGTATTTTTGAGAAAACAATCATTATTTGTGCACACACTCAGCATGAAAGGTTTCATAGTTTAAAGATTATGGTGCAGATTACATCAAGATGTAGATTTTTAGGTTTTTAAATGGCTGATTATTTGGTAAAGATGTAAGTATGATTTTTTTTTTAAATCCAGTATGTGACATTCAGAATAAAATATATATCCAGGATGTACAGTAAATATTTGTGATTTGGATGGTACTAAGAAATTAATTTTCCTCATGCCAAGAAGAAATTTGTAGTTTTTATATGTATATATTTAGGAATTTGTGACCCCTCAGCCCCATGATATCAAGTTTTGGTCATTAATTACCATATATTCTGGATGGATATATACTGTATATTCTGGTATATATTCAGGAATCGGAGGCTGTACGTTGATCTTTGTTACTGATTTGGCTGTATATTTGAGTTATTATTCTGTCATGCCTTCCCACTTCTGATACTTTCCAACACTTCAGCAATCCGGTTTTCCCACAACGATCAATAATCTTTGATTCTGAACAAAACCAAAAAATATACTCTTAACACAAGAAAGAAACAGACTCAGAAACATGGATAAATATAAGAGCATATTCCCACCACAGAAACTCCAGAGCCTGAAATAAACTGAGTCAAAGTGTGGCTTTCAGGTAATAACACCTTGTGACTGCAAAACCTGCCATTACTCTCACAACTACCAGACAGTTTGGCAGAGCTAGTGACTCTCTCTCTCTCTCTCTCTCTCTCTCTCTCTCTCTCTCTCTCTCTNCTCTCTCCCCCTCTCTCTGGGTAGCTGGTGGGGCAGGGGGTCTATGGTCAAATTGACCACTTCCACATTGTTTTCTGTCCTACCTGCTGATAGAGGTATCAGATAACTTAGCCCCTTCTCTTCCATCCCTGCTGGCAATGTTAACTGTGTGTGTGTGTGTGTGTGTGTGTGTGTGTGTGTGTGTGTGTGTCTGTGTCTGTGTGTGTATCTGTATCTGTGTGTGCATGTGTGTGAGAGAGGATTTGAGGTTCATTGATGTTATTGGATGTTATCAATTTACTTAAACACAAAAACATACTCTGTTCTCTCTCTCTCTCTCTCTCTCTCTCTCTCTCTCTCTCCATGATTTTACACTGGTTTTTGTTGATATTGCCAGTTGCTTAACTTGTGATGCTCACCAGCCAGTAATACTAGAACGCCACTTTCTCACACACACACGTAGACACACACACACACAGATAAACATAAACAACATACACAACCAGTAAGTCTCGTGCTCTGCTGTTGGCTAAAAACTGATCAGAGTCCACAGCTCCCTCTGTTGGCCAGTAGTAAACTACAATCTCTCTCTCTCTCTCTCTCTCTCTCTCTCTCTCTCTCTCCCTGCCCTTGCTGTAGCTTGGGGAGGAAGGGGGGGTTACTTAGCTGCTATAGCAAGGGGGATGGCAAGGTGAAGAGATCCTTTATACTATAGCAGATCTCTTCACCGTCAGAGATTTTCATAGTGGTTCTTTTCAGTTTGTCGCAAGCTTTGTAAGATTTTTAACATTTGTTTTTAAGATTGAGGATAATGTTCTACTATTATTGGTAATAATTGATGTCACTTCATAGCAAAAACTCCAATGAATGAGTTTCCTGAGACAAAGGTCATAGTTTTGGGAGTTGTGGAGCTCTTCTCTTGGCGCTGTGTGTGAGACTGGTCTCACATGTAGGAACAGCTGGCCTGAAGTCAGCAAGTCAGCCGCTTAAATGACCACCTTTTGAATTTGTTTGAGACTTTGACAAGTACAAATACACACACACCACACACACACACACACACACACACTGCCCTGAATGAACTTGCTGTGGCCTATTGAGTGGTATGATTGATGTCGGTTAGACTTGCAATGGATAATTCTTCTACAGATGTCAACTGGCTGCCACCACAGGGTGACAACACACATACACACACACACACACACACACACACACACACACACACACACACACACACACACACACATACACACTCACACAGACAAAAGACAAAAATGAAAGACTACAGAGCATGGTAATTCCCATAATAACTCAACTAATATGATACAAACACACACATAGACTCAATCAGTTAATAGTACTATGGTTTTTTTCTACTGTACATTTTGTGTTGCTTATATTTTATTATGTACCACACACACACACACACACACACACACACACACACACACACACATACACACACTAAATCTAGACTTGGTTTTTACTAAGTAAGGGTTGTGTTTAAGAGGTTTTTGTGGCAGCCAGATTTGTCCACTGTGGAAGAGAAGTGGCCTAAAGGGGTCACTGTCAACATACACACTGAGAGCCAATCAATACCGTGTGTTTCTACGTGTTCATGTGGTGTTATGCTCTGTGTGTGTGTGTGTGTGTGTGTATTTGTGTGTTGGGTGAATGAGTCAAAAAACAGAGAGAGGGGTTTTGAAAACTGACGTCTTGCAGTAGAAGGTAGGATACACGCACATGTTTTGCATCATGGTTTTATGGTTTAATGGTTTTAAAGAACATTACTTCCTGTCTGAGCTTTTTGTGAGTTGTGCATCTTAATGTCACAGGTTTTTCCTGCGTTACATCCACTTTACACTTTCAAGTGTTTTTGTAGTGAATTTATATTCATGACTTACAAACTTTGCTCTTGTTAGGAATATGGCAGCAATATGTTTAAATTTTATGTAATTTATATCATTTTTACCAGTTAATTTCATCGTGATTAGTGTTGAGTTTAGGTGTTGTACTATCAAGGATAAGAGATTCAAAGCAGAAAATGTAGATGTAGCTGGTGTCTTTTAAACAGATTTCTATATTTTGCATTTACATTTTATGTTGAGGATAACATTAAATCCTCCTGTGTGTGTGTGCATGTGTGTACGTGTGTTTTTGTGTGCATGTGCATGTGCGTTTGGAAAGAGAGGTTTTGGTAAAGGATTTGTTTGCCCAGTAGTGACGGCAGAATTGATTCACACTCATCTTTGTCAATGCTTATAAGCCCCTGGATACATCATAACTGTGTGTGTGTGTGTGTGAACCTCAAAGCATCTGTACATGCATGAGTTTGGGTACGTGTACCTCTGTGAAAAAATATGTTTGCCTTAGAAATGCTTGTATAGATGTCATTTGCTCTCAAAAGGCCGTGAAATCATAAATCCTGATGACAGTGATTCTGATGATGAAATCATGAGTTCGGATGAACACTCCCAATGCTACTTATACGTTGTATAAAAGTTTGAGATCAGTTGATTTCCGCCTTAAAAACTGGATGAACCTGGTTTTGCATACATTAGAAAGATAGATGAACCAAGACTAGATGGGCTTATCTTCACCTGCATCCCTGGTTTGGGATGTGTGTGTTGTTTTATCTTTCTCTCTTCCTCATCACAGTTGCTGGTACCACTATATAAATGTAAAATACATTTAGAAATATTTTCCTTGGTGGTATTGTTGTGGATACCATAGAGTCACTAGGCTTCAGACTAAAAAGAGAACCTGCAGCTTCCACACGAACAAGCCAAAAAAAGCCAGTCTGCTCTTCTTCCTGCAGAAACTCCGAGCGACCGTGAGGAAAAACACGCGAGAAGAAGAGATTGTAGTTGTAAGTATCAGAGAGGTGGAGGTACTACAGCCAGATGACAAAGTTGAGGTATTAAGTATTCGATTCAGCGTGCAAATATATTAGTTGCATGTTAATGCGCGATCGAGAGGAAAAGGGATTGCACGCACATACACACAAGTGTGATCACACGCACATACATCAAAGCCGAGATTGGCTTCAGGAAATGTTTTATTATCTGTTCTCCTCCAAAGCTGCTAATCACAACCACTCTCTTTCATCTCCGCATCCCCCCATTCCACCCCTCAGATTTCTCCCGCTCTCTCTCCTCCTCCAACCCTCGCTTGTCCCCCACCATCCTGTATGTAGGGGTATTTGGCTGGAAGAATCATTGGAAATGAGGAAAGAAAGAAAGAAAGTTGTGCAGTCATTTAGTTTTCCCTTCTTACAGTTGCCTTTCCTCAATTATCTATTCTCTCCTTCCTCCTCCACTCTGAGTCCTGCGTCGTCGGAGGAAATGTGAGGTAATTCTGCTGGAGAATCCCGCACTCACACACACAATAACAGCATTCCAAGTTTTCAAAAATCCAGGAAATACTGGAAATATGGAGCCTGCTGGTGCGGTGATGGCAGGGAGCTTGGAAAACCAGCCAGCAGTAGGGAAAAGCTTGTCCCAATCATTCCCAAATCATTCCACAACAAAGGACAAGGGCCCGGGAATTGCTATAATCCTGTATTTTACTGCTGAGCTGTGATGGGCTCTGCTGGGCTGCACCTGCACGTGTGTGTGTGTGTGCGTGTGTGTGTGTGTGTGCATGTGTGTGCAGCATGACATATTATTTAGGCCTAGGGTTTGTATTATGGTCACACTGTGGAATCTCTGGATATTTGATTTGTTTAGTTTTTCATGATCAGGAAATGCTGACAAGAAGCTTGACATTTTACCTGAAAGAATCCTCAAAACGTGATCTAAGTCACGTCTGTCCATTTAAAAAAAAAAAAAAATTTCCTTTATGTCTTTTTTAATCGTTTTTTTAAACAGTGTGCTGTTTCTGCTGAAGTGTAATTTCCAGTTTAGGTAGATAAGGAGAAAAAGAGTGTGAGATAGGCGCAGGACTTAAAATGAGAGTCAGACGAGCAGAAAGACTAGCATATTCTCATAAACAGACAAAGAAAGAAGAGTGGAATGTCTTCCTTTAAATTTTTTCCCTCACCTGTCTTTCTCTTTGCTGCATCCTTTCCTTCATTCCTCTCTCTTTCCCTCCTATTGCTCTTTGTCTGGTCCCTCCCTCTCCACCTGCTCTTCTCCCTTGCTCTCGCCCTCTCTCTCTTTTCCCCTCTGTATCTCCTCCCCTGACTCCACCCCCTCTGCNTGCTCTCGCCCTCTCTCTCTTTTCCCCTCTGTATCTCCTCCCCTGACTCCACCCCCTCTGCAGCCATTGGTCAAGTACCAACCAATTGCTGTCCGCATGAGGCCTGAGGGACTGCATATGCAAAACGCTGCTTAATATTCATGAGCTGCTATCTGGGCTTTAAGTCGTTGATTAGGACAGCGGCACAGCTTTCCGTCCCAACTGCCTGGCTGGCTGGCTGTGTGTGCGTATAGCCCCTCTCCCTGGCTCACACATAGACACACTGTGCACACACACATACGCTCTGTCTCCTACACACACACACACACACACACACACACACGCAGAGCCGATCAGTGCAGGCAGCGCAGAGCCTGGTAATTGTGTTGCTCCCTTGAAGTGGAAGGAAGGAAGGATCAAGAGAAAGGAAGACAGGAGAAAGAAGAGGAGGAGTGAGAGGAGAGAGATAAAAATTTTGATTTTTTTGAATTTTCTTTTTTTTTTNTTTTTTTTTTTTTTTTTGTTTTTTGTTTTTTTCCCCGGAGGAGGTTGACATGACAATGACCCGGTATCGCCGATGGATTCGGTAGGACACGCGTTATCCGAGTGTTTTTTAATGCACTCTGAACAAGAGTAGGTAAATTTTACCTTTTAATCTTATCCTTCTATTCATTGCATAACTTTGTTGTCACTGTCATTCATTGTCATTGTCTTTCACTGTGTGTGTGTGTGTGTGTGTGTGTGTGTGTGATGGTATGCAGCAAAGGTGGCCCGTACCGTGTCAAGGTTGTTTCTGCTGTCAGATAGCACGCGTTCACTTTGTGTGTTTGTTTGTGTGTGTGTGTGTGTGTGTGGGGCTGCAGTGTCCGGNAGCACGCGTTCACTTTGTGTGTTTGTTTGTGTGTGTGTGTGTGTGTGTGGGGCTGCAGTGTCCGGACAGCAGCTCTTACTCAGTGGGAAGAAGAGCAGAATATCTGTCCCTCCACCTGCTTGCAAGACGTACACACACACATACACGCACACACACTCATGCACAAACTCGCACAGACACACACAGATTACCTTTCACTTTTTTATCTTTAAGATATTGTTTTACTTGGAGATACTTCTCCTTTTGATAGGAGTGTGAGTCTGTGAGGGTCTGCATGTGTGTAGGACAGTGCATGTGTTCTTCCTGTGCATGTGTTATCCTCGTGCACATGTGTGTTGTTCTGTGTGTGTTCATCCAAGCAGAGAATCGGCGAGGTAACAGGGCATTGAGGTTACAGGAATAACGTAGGGAGACGGGAGGAGAGCGGCCCATAAGAGAGAGAGAGGAGGAGGAAAGGGGGAGAGCTGCACTCTTAAATGCCAGCGGAGGTAGAATTTCAGACGGGCAGCTCAGCGTGTGGGCCCGCACAGGAATTAGAGACAGTTCCACACACAAACACACACACACACACTCACAGAAGCGAGCGCTCCGCTGAGCTGCTCCTTTCGCCAGCGCTCTGCTCTTTTAGGTGTGTGTGTGTGTGTGTTAAGGACGCTGTTCAAAATGCAGAATAAGTGATCAGTGGAGCAGCAGCAGTGTGTGTCTCTGGCGTGTGTATGTGTTGTTGTGGAGTGGATGTCATGCAAGGTGTGTTCTATGAAAATACACAATTTAAGCCGACCAGCCTGACAGATGAAAGTGCAGTAGTAAGTATACTAACATAGACAGTTTTATTTTCTCTTTTAATCGCAGAGCTTCAATTCTTTCATCTGAGCAAAGTAATAAATGTTCATTCAGCTGCAGGTTTGCACGCATGTATCATTTCATTAATTGCATTAATGGTGCAAATTTTGACGTTCGCTGCCATTCATCGACCTGGTTAAAACCTGGTTTTAAAAGTGCACAGAAATAAAAGTGCACATGAAGGTGAAATTTGTCAGAGGTGATCACGGTTCGTCATTAGTGAATTAAAATCTTTTTCAGCGAATCACATCCAGTTAAAATAAGTTGTTTATGGTCAAATGTAGGAGGTGGAGAAATGAAAAGATAGAGCCGGAGCTTAGGATGAAGCGGAATACGCTGTCGTCTTTCTTAAACAAACACTATTTATCGTAGGAAACTGAGCATTTTCTCATGCTTTGAGGCCATCTCATCGAAATGTGTGTCTTTTTTATGTACTGACATTCTGCCCATACCCGTCTGGAACATAAAGGAACGTTTTTGAGAAAAGGTAACCTGGCAAAATATTTTCACTCCTCCAGCAATGAAGTTCACATTTATTATCTTTTACACACTTTTTCTGTTTCATTTATGTTTAAACCTGAAACAGATGAAGGTGTGCATATGTTCAAACTGTGTCACCTTCTGTGGATTCCGCCCACACTTAAATGTTATTTTTGATGACTTGATTAGAATGAAATATGGTAAAACAGGTTTTTGCTGAGTTGGAGATTTTGACATCAAATAAAAAAATTGTCGGAGCAGCCCTTCATGCCAGATTATGTTCATTTCTAAGTTTGCTTAATTTCTTCCTTAAATCAAATGATGCAATATCAAGAGAAAAATATGAATTCTCTCTAATTCTCTAAAGACTGTCGAGCTTCAGTCTGCATGCCAAGTCTGGACGGTGCCCGCGTGTGTGTGCTGAGAAAGCAGCCTGCATTTTAAAAACCACAGATTTAGCAGCATTTGAGGTGTAAAATATCAAAATCTAAACTGTAAAATTAGGCAGAACAAATTAACTCTGATGAACTCCTTCTGATTCTTCTGATTCTTAGAATGTGAGAGTTGGAAAAAACATGTTCGCTTCAGATATTAAGGAAGTGAATGTGAACCATGACCGCTTGCTCATATTTTGGAAAACCTTGTGCTCCATCCATCCATCCATCCATCCATCCACTCTTCTCTGCACTCAGGCTTTCCCTCCTCTGCTCTCAGNTCCATCCATCCATCCATCCATCCATCCACTCTTCTCTGCACTCAGGCTTTCCCTCCTCTGCTCTCAGGTGCAGCTTTCCTACACTAATTAAAATATTAGGGATAATGATGATAATACCGATAATAATAATAACAACAAGTGCTGCTTAAGCTATTAACATAATTGCATTCCCCCCATGCCACTATATACATGCCATTTGCATATCATTAAGATATATTTTCTGCTGCGAGTTCAGTGAATTCCGTGTTTTTTTTTTTTTCNTTTTTTTTTTTTTCCGGCTGTGAGTGTGAAGGCGATGTCGGTGAGAACGGCGCTCTGGCCGCACAGAGCGTTCAGGCACAGATATGCATGTGAGACACTGATAAAAACATGAGTCATATTATTTAGATTTATTTTGAAGCTTGATTTTATGTCAGCGTAATTTTTTTTTTTTAGTTGGATGGAAATTCAATTAAAATGGCTAATTCTGTGAATAGCAGGTAAATTAAACAAATTAATTAACTGAATTAATAACTTATAGTCACATGATGCGTGTTGGATATTGCACTGATCTTGCCGTTTATGAAAATTTCAAAGTCATCCGGACCGTAATAATACGAGCAAATTATTTAATAGTTATTTATCGTTTGATAGATTTAATCTTTATCTGCGTGAAGAAGATTGAGCTCAGTTTTTACCCTACATGGAAACAAATTTAGTCATTTCAACTCATTGTTTCATATATTTTTGCATTACGTTCATCTTAAAGATTTCAAAATGATTTCTTTTTCTGGTTTTCCTGGTGCCTCCATCAACTTTAGTTAAATACACAGCAGAATATCTAATAATAGTAGCCAAGAGGTCGATCGCGCTGTTTGTTCAGACGAGCTTTTCCGTAATATATTTGACAAATAATGCAGCTTTGTGCATTTAGTGTAACTGATAGAAAAACAATTGTCTTTGCTGTTTAAAAGTGAAGAAAAGATTCATTCAATTTCTTTCGAATGAATAAAAATGAATCTAAAAAATCTTCTCTAAGGAAAAGGATGAATTTTTTCTCTTTCCTTGATTCTTTCTGTCATTCTCTTACACTCATTTTTCCCAGTACGTGAAAGAGCGAAAGCGGTAGAGAGCGAGAGAGGGAGAGGAAGGTAAAGCTCGCTGGAGGGAGGGAGGGAGGGNAGGGATGGGGACCAAAGAGAGATTGCGTAAATTAAAATCCTTTTAATCTCCTTATAAAATCATTTACTTAATTCATCTGTCAAAGTATGTCAATATGTGCCGTACTGATTTGTCGGCAGTGAATGCACGCATGTGTGTGTTTGTGTGCGTGTGTGTGTGTGTGTGTGTGTGTGTGTGTGTGTGTGTGTGTGTGTGACAGAGACCTATTGTTGGCCTATATAAAGAGGTGTTCTTCTTTCTGCAACTGTTTGCCCCTTTTTTTGTTGGTTTTGTCATTGTCTGCCTGCCGCGCACACACACACACACACACACACTCATACACACTCGTACAGTGGCCTCTCATGTGAAGGGTCTCGGCATTCCAGCGGTAATTTAGTCCCGTAAAGAGAGAGATGCAATGAGAGAGGCAGACAGAGTGAGAGGTGGGGTGGAGGGAATTGCTTTTGTCTGACACCAGCACTTAGGGGTCTGCTGGACACACGTGTACGCATGAAAGAGCACACACACACACGCACACACAGATACACTCAGTCACTGCATTCACACACACTTCTGTTGTGCATATGATAATAAAAAGTAACCAAATTGTGTTAAAAAAAATGCAATTATACACTCCACTGTTATGTATACACACATTTGAAACTCACAACAAATACACATTTGTGTACAAACCCACAAAGATGACAGAGTGAAACGAGATGAGCCTTGATGATGTGATTGTCAATTTCTCTGATTTATGCTCACTCCATCAGCTCCTTGTGTGTGTGTGTGTGTGTGTGTGTGTGTGTGTGTGTGTGTGTGTGTGTGTGTCATGGGTCAGTGCTGGCTTTTATGTGTTGAGAGAGCAGCAAGAGAGACTGTACCAGCTGTGGTGCATATATACGCACGCACACACACACAGACACACACACATATACACACACTGCAATTAGCCATTACACCACATTGTTGGTGAAGCTGAAAGTGTGTGTGGGTGATTGAATGTGGTCGTGCTGATTGAAAGAAGAGAAGGAGTGATATATAGTGAGAGGCCACGTTGCTCCTCTCTTCTCCTCCACCCATTCGTTTATCTGCTCCGCTCATCCACAGATTGTCCGTGTTCTATCATCCATACATCTGCGTCACGCATCAGAATTTGCATTCATTTAATTTTAGTGTCACTAAACATCAAATCATTTGTGCTTCGACTGAAAGAATTATTTGACTTAATTTTGGTCTCATTCAGCACAATATTTATAGTGCATATCTGTGTTTGATTTCTCTCTTTTTTTTTTTTTTTNTTTTTTTTTTTTTTTGGCAGTGTGGGTTAGATAGGTTGCATGTAGGATGAAGAGGATGATGTACTTTGCTGTGATCCAGATTTTAAACATCTAACGTGCACACTGTGTTCCTTCTTTAGTTTAATTTTAACAGAATTTTAACAGATGTGCTTAATTAATACTTATTGATTTTAGACAGTTTTCTTTTTTAAATTTAATTTCATCTACAGTTGAATTAAATTGTTGTCTTAACCATGGTTTAAGTCCGTAGACTGGCGTATGCTTTGTGTGTCTGTGTGTGTGTGTGTGTGCGTGCGCGCGCGTCGTGCTCAGGGCTTCTAATGTTGCGTCTCACTCTTAATGGGAGGAGACAGCAGAGACTGGGCCACAATAGAACAGATTTAGATGGAGAGGTGCCACGTGTGTGTGTGTGTGTAGAGGGCTGTGTTCATGAGTGAAAGAGGAATGTCGACTATGATACAGGTTCAACTGTCTTTTTAACTTTCTCTCTCTCTCTCTCTCTCTCTCTCTCTCTCTCTCTCTCCCTGCCTGTGTCCGTGGGGAGAATCCGATAGATTGGCTGGGTAGTTCTCTCCCTCTACATGTCCAGGCCTTGTATAGTATGATTAAATTGTCATTGTTTCGACAGTGTGTGAGGCAGCAAGGAAAAGAGAAAGGCAGAAAGGGAAATGGATAGATACTAAGAGAGAGAGAGAAAGAAATGAATGACCATGCCACCTTCCGACTGACAGTGAAATATTCCTCCTCTCATCCTCCCATCATGCTTCATGTGTGTGCCTGATGGGGAGAGAATGACAAGCCTGCCTACCCCCACCTCCCTCTTTATTTTGTCTTTTGCTTTTCTCCACTTTTTCCTCTTTACGGCTTCTCGTCTGTTCATGTAAAAGTTTCCTTTGGTGTAAAATGTATCAAACGCACCTTTACACGTTATACTCAACATATTGCCTTTGATAATGCCGTTTTAAATGTTTATGCATATGAATATACTGTATATTCAGATATAAAGGTTGCTAACTGAAGCGAATCTCCTCTGGATCAGCAAATTGTAACGTGACTTGAAAATGTTTCATATGTACTTTTTCGACACGTCCAATTTCTATGTGGACTTCAACATGCAAGGAAGTCTTGAATGATGCAATATATAGCAATAGCAAAATAAAAGTCTCGGAGTGGAAAGATGGTGTTTTATTTATTATATTAGTGTTACGTTTGCAAATTTATCTGCAAAAATCAAACATTTGTTAGTGCATTATAGCCTAAAATGCATGTTATTAGTTTGTTCTATCATTAACATTGTGGTTAAGTTTCATATTAATATTGAAGCTTGATATGCAGCAGAATTTATGGCTTAAATTTGAATGACTTTGCAGTTACTAGCAGTGCTTTGCATGTACGCGACTGAAATATGTAAAAATAAAAATAAAAAATTAAAAACTCGTCTACGCTTATCTGAGATCACAAAAATGAGTGAAACAAGGAAGAAATATGCAAAGTTGGAAACGTGTAATGAAACGGAAAAGAACAGCCTCGTTGCTTTATAGCATCATATAGATTTAGAAGCAGCGGAAATGGTCACAGCTTGTGTGAAATGTTTTCAAAGTTTTTCGAAGTTGACAATATCAGTTCTTTCATATTCAGAAACAACATCCATCTATTTTATCTGTATTTTTTTTAGGTATATATATATTTTTTAAATCCAATCTTAAAGATAAAATTGTGCAACATTGATAACTTTACAGGCTTTAACTTTACATAATGCTTTATAGCACATCTTTGGCGAAGACAGTTAAAATGTCTAATGTCTCCTCTGTTTGGTCGGCTAAAATTCAGATCCTAATTGAGCGTTGCCGTAATCTCTCTGCTTTCGCTCTGTGTGACAAGGTCCAAATCTTCTCAACATGTATAAACAAATCATAAATTGTGCATTATAAAAGCCTTTCTCCCTCCTCCTCTCTTAACCCCTGATTGAAGATTAAAGGAGGTGCGTTCCTCCGCGCAGCTGATCCGCTCTTTTCTTCACCTCCGCAGATAATTCATCTCCCCTTTATCCCCGTCTTCCTTCACCATTCACCGCTGCCGCTTCTACCCCCCCCCATGTGCCCCTCCCTTGTGGAGCTGTCACCTTTCTGCACCCGCTCAGTCCCTATTAAGGCCGACAACCCATCTGCCGCCTGCCCCGTTAACAGCTCCCGTCGCTAACGCTAAGGCGCGCACACATCCACATCCACTCAGACACACACACACACACACACACACACACACGGCTGCATCGGACCCCACCTGCCCTGATACGTGTGCAGATGGACCTGCAAAGAGAAACATAGTCACACACATTTGTAAATGAAAATATGGATGCATATATATTTATCATAATAATCTATGCAAGTTACTCTTCATATCAGCAAGCCTTGATGTTTTCCAATACTGCACATCTTTATGATTTCATAATTAACACATTATTTTCAATGAGCTGATAGTATTATGAGTTGTATCGCATTGAGGTGCCAAGAAATAAAAAATATAAGAACCAAAATCACGTTGAGCAGCAAAGAAAAGGATAAAAGGATTATGGATTTTTTCTGTTTCACTTGGCGTAATTTGTTTTGTGTTAAAGCGGAGTGTTTTTAATCGTTATCCTGCAAATGAAATTGTGACTTTATTTTTTTAGGTGGAATATGTATCAGTGCGTGTGTTATATTTCACACAACAGCTCGGTTAATGAAATGTTTATGTGTGTTTATGGATATTTAGCGGAAATGTGACTGAGAGAGATCACACTGCCTGAATAGAGGGGTAATTAGGTAGGGCAGTTGCAGCCGTGTGTGTGTGTGTGTGTGTGTGTCTCTGTCTATCTGTGTGTATGTGTGTTGTGGCATTTGCTCCCTTCAGGGATAGGTGCTTTTTGCATTAGGAAGAATGGCAACTGCCTCATCAATCACTGCATCACCATGTCTCACACATACACACACACACACACATGCACACAGACATACACACACACAGACTTACATACATACACACACTCACACACACATACGGTGTCATGGTCATTCTGTTCACAGATGGGCCAGCAACACATGAGCGAATCACTGAGCATCAGAAAGACACCCGTGATCTCCCTACTTTTACACACACACACACACACACACACACACACACACACACACACACACACACACACACATACACGCACACACACACGCACACAGTCATTCTCACATCTATAATGTACGTCTGCTCATGGCTTACATGTACTGATAAGAATGTGAAATAGGTTAAGGCCTCCTTTCACTTTGGTCATGTAGAAATATTTATAACACGAACTACATATATTTATTTTGGAAATTTTTCTAAGTTGTTTTGTGTGTTTTAAATTAACCTTTAAATATTTCTGTAAATAGTTTGAATAATCCATTCAGGTATATAATGATGCTTAAATTTCAACATTGAAAGATGTAAAGCAGCACTTATTTAATTCTCTACCAATTGCATGTTTTTATTATCCATTTCCTCCTCTTAGATTTTATGTGTTGAAAATACAAACAGCTTTCAGCGTTTGATTCTAATGTTGATCAGCTGTGAATACAAAATGTTACACCCCTCTGATCTTAAAATGCCTTTTAGCCTAAATATAAACTTCAGTAATGAGTAAAGACATTAAAATATATCCGATTACCTTGCCATAAGCTATAATGTAATAAAACAGAACCTCTCTTTATAATCTGTAACAGTTTTAATGTCAGTTAATGCAAATGGCAGACTGCAGGAAATTTCATCGCAATCAAAACCCCGTTGCTGATCTGCTTAAATATTTTTATCATGATTCCTTTTGGAATATTAAAGTATAAAAATGTTTGCGTAGCACTGAATTGATCTTCGATTTTCAAACTCACCACCTCATACGTACATGGTGCTGGATCTGCCTTAGTCCGGTGTGAAACCAGGACAGCCGCAGTAAAAACACAGCATTAAGTGTCTATATGTGACACCGCAGCCAAAGCCAAGTGTCTGAAGCAGCAGCAGCAGCGAGGTATCGATTCCTCCGATTCACCAGAGTGGAACTAAAACCTACATATTACACAGCCGGCCTTTACCTATCAGAGAGACAAACCCAGCACCGGGACCGGGCGGAGGGACATCTGTCAGGCCGGTGATTGGCTGCCCGTCTGTCTGTCTGGACCTCTGCTTCTTTTAATTCACCTAAACAGGAACCCATAGTCAGATGAAGTCACACACACACCCAAATATGTTAGATCCTTTTCCTGCATTCCCAATATATACAAAATTTACCAAATGACAAAAAACAAGGAAATTGAATTTGTAGCTATTATTTGTAGCTATTATCAAACACTTTGTCTAATATTATCATGTACTTCTAAAATGATTAATGTTTGACATTAAACATGGTAACAGATTTGAAAGAGTCACTGCGAGACTTTCATGCTGAATTATCAACATGAAATATGCATAATATTCTTATTTTTTTTTTACCCTTTGGGCTTGTTTTGGTTTGAGCGAATATAATTATGTTAACTTATCTGTGGTTATGCAAAAACACACACGCTGAAAATGTAAAAGCATGTGCACTAATGGTGCTGAGCTGTGTCAAGCATCTACCGAAGGCCTATTTCATACGTTTTATATTGTTTGAGGAGAATCATTTTATTACCAGTTGAGTCCTCTGACATCTCTTCTCCCGTCTAAATCGCTTTCTGTATTTTCTATATTTCATCCTTGTATAATAAAGTGCTTTCCTTCCCACCAACCGTGCTGTGTTCTCCCTCGGTATTTTTGGATAAATGTAGGCCACCCCGCCAATTTCATTATAGACCCTTTCTATTCTGCTGGCTTTGACGTCAGCTACACATATTGTCCCTTTTTCTGTCACACTGTGTTATTTTAATTAATTAATTTTTTTTTCTCATGATGGATGATTCTGATTCCTTTGCCTGCGGTGACCTTATCACCCCGGCGACAGCTCCTCCCCTGACAACAGTGTTAGGTTTGATTGACAGCTAGCGGTCCCTCCTCCTGTGTTTTTACCTTTTATGGGTCTTCAGACTGAAGGTCTTTTCCAAAGCCAAAACTGGTAAAACTGCTTTGACGTTAAAAGCTTCTGTTAGCAGCCTGATGCATCCAGCGATGCACCGACGCACACGAACACACACACACGTATGTGACAGTAACTTCTTAACACACTGCAGTAAAAAAAAGTCTCTTTACTGGTTGAAAGTCACAACCTGTCTGTGCATTACACACCATGTGTGTGTGTGTGACGGCTGTCTTGCTACCTGTCATCGGTGCTCTCAGCATGCCAGCCTTTGTGTCAGTCTATGTCTCTTACAATCTGGGTTTTTCTAGATTTTATTTCTTTTTTTAACTCTGTCTACCTACTTGCCTCTTTTCTGCTTGTTCTTGGTGAACTACACACACAGACACACACACACACACACACCCTGTTCTCACAGTGTGATCATACAGTATCTGTTTGTTAACTGCGCTGAGGACATATGGACATACCAAGCAAATGCCTGCCTAAATGCGTGTGTGTGTGTGTGTGTGTGTGTGTGTGTGTGTGTATGTGTGTGTATGTGTGTGTGTGTGTGTGTGTGTTGTCATCATTTATCTGCAGCTATGGTTATTATCGAACGAACTCATCCCATTTCTATGTTTTCTTTCTGTTATCTTCTTTATGCTCTGTCATCATCTTTACCTTGTTTTAACAAATTTTAAAATGTATTCATGCAAATTTACAGAATTAAAAGAGCTGAAATGTCGTTTATAGAGCTCATTTTTCCTATGTAACACTTGATTTTTCCTGTGTAATCTTCATTTGACTACAAACATGAGACTAGATCGTAGCTTTACTTTCATTGATATGTAGTTCAAATATACGATAAGTACAAGAAGGCAAAGTAGCAGTTGTTTTTGTTCTTCTTAGGTTGTGTTGCTTTGTTCGGTCGTAGTTTTTATATGGTTATTGTGTCCCGGAACACAATCACGTGTTTCATATAGTTTTCTTATAAATGTTTCAGTTTAAGAAGTTTAATCAGTCGTGTTAAGTTTCACATATTTTCATGTCGTTAATTTAGTCGTTAAGAAGATCAGACATTTAATTCCAGGCAGCATTTGAGGTCTTTAAACGCCGCGTCTCGGCTGCTGTCTTTCCCTCTCGCTGCCTCTCGACCTCTTTCTTTTTTATTCATTAATAAATAGATATTAGAATATATATTTATAGATAATACAATATATATTTCATTATTTTCACCATCGCTCCTCCTTTTCTCACTTTCCGCCCACACAGAATGAACTTATCGAAGGGGCCATTGGTGAACAGCAGCAGCGAAGACAACTCCAAGTCAACCTATGGTAAATGCGGCGCTGGCGCCTGGAGAATGCACCAGAGCTACGATCCACTGGAGGCCAACCACATGAGAGACGCACATGCCCTCTACAACCCCAGGTAAGAAAAGACGCCAGAGAAGATTCCTTTAGTCTTATTTCACTTTCCCTCAATCTAAGGTAGCGACACGTCTTTTTAAAACTTACACAGAAGTGAGCTTTGAACTTTAACATCTCTGCTTCAGTGTCATGCCATCAGTGGCAGGCTCAGTGTCAACACTATCAAAAGACAAAATGAATTATTTAAAAGTGTGTCCATGGATAGAATAGACTTACAGGTCTGTACATTCCCTTATTTGTATTTTTCCTCAGTGAGACAACTCATACGGGCACCTGGAGTTACCTCAAACACCACACCGCCTCATCAAATATCTTTGATCGCCGATAACATCAGACATGGAGAAGGGCCTTCTTATTAATCTCATCTCATTCATCATTTGATAGTCATAGTAATAATAGGCTCCTTAATGAAAGATGGAGTTTTCATTTCCTTACGTCTTTGCAGAACACTTTTCACCTCAAAAGCAAAACCACGTGTCAAACTAAGACATAGTTTACTGTCTTTTCTTACAGTGCATTTGAGTTTTAGGCCTCTATTCTTCCAAATAATCTGCTCTGAACTGTTCTTAATAGTCCAGTTTTTTTTTTTTTTTTTTNTTTTTTTTTTTTTTTTGTTTTTTTTTTTGTCTCATCTAATTGAAACTTTGCAAAAGGGAAATTTCATTTTCAAAATTTTGTACCGATGAAATGAATTGAAATCTTGCCACATGACAAAGTCAGGCTGACACTGACAAAGCTCCACTGGCCACTTCTGATCATTTTCCCTTTGCTTGTAGCTGAGTTTTTAACTTTATTAACGTTTATGCAGTTTATAGGAAGTATCAGAAGAAAATAGGATTCCGTATCAGTCTCAAGGACACATCAGTAGTGCAAATACTCTGCAGCACACGGGATTGCCATCGTAATATTTTTGTTAACATACAGCTAGTTTCACCGCTCCTCCACAAGCCACCTGCTTCCACAAGTAAATGAAAAGCGAGAAAATCTTTAACCAAAGCGGATTTTAACTTTTGAGTGTTGGCTCCACTGGAAACCAGTTTGAGGATGGTGTTGCTGTTTTGGATTGAAGGCAGGTGAAACTGAGTGCAGCTTGACTCCATTTTTAGAACAGAAACTGTAAATAAGCAGCATGTTTCATGTGAAAACACAGCGACATGAAACACACACACACACCTTCCATTCTTCCTCTCTCCATAGTCGTTGTCCTCTCTTCCTCCTCGCTCGCTCTCTTGCGCTTTCCCTTTCTGTCTTTCAATTATTTCAAGTTCCACTGGATAAGAGATACAGCCAAAACTGTAATAGTAAGTATACAGTATATTCTGCATATAATTAGCATACTGCAGGTTTATTCCACTAGTATTTGCAAATATACATGAACAGTATACAGTAGAAGTATTCTGATACTGGGAATTTGCTATTAGGATATATGTGCTATCAGCAAGTTATTGGACTAATGAGCTTTATTAGTTATATTTTTAATTTTTAGTTTGGGATCAGTTTTCTCTTCCTGGATCTCAGCTTTTCTTACTGATCAATACGTTTCATGATAACATGATGAGAATAACCTAAATGATTGATATTAGAATTATTGTTATATTATTGCCCAGCCTGTAAGAATACTATTGATTAGTGCTGTGTTAAACCCTTTATTTTAAATTGTGTGTGAGCGTGCATGCGTGCGTGCGTGTGTGTGTGTGTGTGTGTGTGTGCGTGTGTGTGTTTGTGTGTGTGTGTGTGTGTACAGTGTATACTGGGAAGTCTTAGTCCAATAGGATTTCCAGGTTAGTGTAGGTCAAGCCAATTAGAGATCTGGCATATTATTCTCACACAGATTTTCAGGCAGTCTGTGTGTGTGTGTGTGTGTGTGTGTGTGTTGGCAAACGGTGAAAGCTGGTGATGAGAAGTGTAAAGGTTTGCCAGGGGCTAGAGAGTCACGCCATGGCTTGGAGTAACACACACACACACACACACACACACACATGCACACTACACTTCTGGAATAGGGTAGCACTAGTTTGCAAAGGCCCAGTTAGATCAAGTTAAAACAAACAAAAGTTAATATTGTAATATTGGGAACTAAACTGCCAAACGATGCCGAGCCTAACATTTCAATTAAAAAATATATCAATAAGGCAAATAATGACTTATAACAAACAATAATAAATAAAACTGTTCTCAAAACTCTCCAAAACTGCAAAAATGTAGAATTATGTAAATTAGGCAAAAATCATATCATCTGTGTAACCAGGGATATAATAGCAAATAAGCTAATTATTTATGTTTTTAATATCAATCTAAAAATATTAAAGTATTAGTTGACTTAAAGTGATTCATTTCATAATTAAAATATATATATTCATGCAATAGTGAAGATAAATACAGGTCAACAATGCTTTCAACTGATCCTACAAATACACTACCACCACACATTACACAACAAACACAGTAGGAGAAGTGCATCATATATACACACATGCAGCAGCAACACTCATGTGAACACTCCCTGTCTGGCCTCCAACTGTGCTGATGAGATTTAGTCACAGATCTACACAACACACACACACACACATAAAAGACACAACATACTGCCTGAATACTATTTATACACATAAACTGTGGCCAAAATGTAATTAAAGTAAATGTCTGATTTCTAACATTTGATTTAATGATCTGATACTGTACATTGGAGAGTTTAATCTGCTTTTCACACCATAGCCCTCTTATAAAACAATAGGAATTTTTTGTGAAAATAGCAAAATATAACTAATTTTTTATTTGCTTTAGTTTGTAGAAGCTTTTTGAATTTTGAAGTAATTCCTAATTCGGTTTTGGAGACCAACAATTTTCATTGGACAGACACAATATTATTCCCCTTTTTTTATTTCGGCCATCAAACCATAGAAATGTGATTAACATCGGGCAACCAGGATGCACTTCTTGCACGTACGCGCGCACACACACATACACACACAAACACACACAGTGCTCTAAACTGAGGCCAATGTAATCATAATGATAAAGCAGATTGCCTTAACACACAGATGGGCCTGCCAACAGCTGTGTGTGTGTGTGTGTGTGTGTGTGTGGACAACGCTGATTGGATTGCAGATTTATAGAAGAGGATTACTGCTAGAGTGAGAGAGAGAGAGAGAGAGAGAGAGAGAGAGAGAGAGAGAGAGAGAGAGACTCGCCTCTCATTAACTTCCACCCACTTCCTTTACCTCAGTTCCCCTCACTCACAAACACATACACACACAAACACACACACACACACACACACATACACACCAGTAAAGGTTATGTATGTTCTATTGTTTTTTTTCCTCTCTCCCCTATAAATGCCAGGCTGATGGAGAATTTACATCCTTGCGTTTTTCTTTATTAGATATTTAAAAAATATGATCAGATCCTTTAATTGAAGGTTTAGAGAAAGAACAGGGTGGTGTTAGAAACTGGTTCTTTAAAAGTGACTTTAAAAGCATAAATGTCTAAAATCTGACCTATAACATAAAATATGAATTCAGTTGAGTGACACAAATGTAAAAATAAATAGTTGGAAGAGTTGTGAAGTGAAACAGAAGCTAAGAACGATAGAATGTTAAGCAGAAAGAATGTACAATGGATGGAGGACAGAGAAAGACAGACAAGACAGACAGACAGAGGCAGAGATAGAGACAGATAAGCAGAGACAGACAAACAAATATGCAGAGACAGACAGAGACAGAAACAGACAGAGACAGACAGGCAGAGACAGAGACAGACAGAGGCAGAGACAGATAGAGACAGAAAGAGACAGATAGGCAGAGACAGAGCCAGACAGAGACAGAGACAGATTGGCAGAGACAGACAGACAGACAGACAGACAGACAGACAGAGACAGAGACAGTGGGCACTCCAGCAAACCTGATTATGAGTGGCTGTGAATTAGATTCCCTAACAGATGGTCCAGGAGTGAGGCTATAAGATGCATCAGCCAGCAGTGATGGGGGGAGGGAGGGAAGGAGGGATGGGGAGAGAGAGAGAGAGAGAGAGAGAGAGAGAGAGAGAGAAGGTGGGAGGGGAAAAGAGAGAAAGGGGCCAAACATCAACTGTGTGAATACTGATCAATTCAGATACCTTTAGAATGTTTTATGTTGAGAATATTCTATTTGTGTTTTCTATTTATATTTGCATGTTAATGTCAATTAGTTTTGTTTACAGTTTTTAAAAAAAACAACAAATTGGCCATTTTAACGCTTCAGCTTTCAAATGTAGATTTACGTAAAGACTCCTGTGCTACTGGTTGAGAAAGTTCTCTGTGGGTTTTAAGCTTCTCAATGCAGAAACCAAAATGTTCTAGTACACAATGAGGCTGTTTTCACTTTGTTTAAACAAAAAGTTGGCATTTAAATGTATGGGTTTTTTTTTTGGGTTTTTTTATTACAGCAATAATAAACTAGAATTCATATATTCTAATAAAATGTGGATCATAAAAAGATATCGACTCATAATTACTTCACAAAATTCACTGAAAATCGAGCTGAAATTATATTTATTGGATTACAGTCTTGTCTTAAATTTCTTCAAATATTTGGGCACAGCTGTATTTCTGGAAAGCTATTTTCTATCTGGGATCAGAGGATTTTAAACTTTCCTCTTTCTACAAGCAGCTGCTTATGCTGTTTGTGGAATGTTGCTGATTTATAAAGTGAGCAGTGAATAGAACCTGTTTGAGATGATTTTCTCTATGCTCATTCAATTTTTACAGCTTAGTACTGTACATACTGTGTCTGCTCCTCTCTCTCTCTCCTCTCTCCCAGTGATAGATAGGTGTAAATCACCACAGTCCTGTAGTGACAGACCAATTTCCCCAAATCTGATCTGCTTAAAGAATGCAGCTTTGACGCCCTACTCACCAATCTCTCCTCTCCTCTCCTCTCCTGATATTTTACTGCACACACTCACTTTTACAGCGTCGCTGTCTCTTTTTTCCTTTCCTTTCCTTCTCTGTGTATTTTCCTCCTCTCTCTGTCTCCCTCCCATGTCACATTTGAAAGGCCTGTCATAAACAGTATCTACTAGAGAGGAAATCCTCTTCACCATCTGCTTAATAAAATGTGTTTTAAATCCGATGGGGGATATTTTGGGGTATTTTTTACACTTTCTTTTTATTTGTTGTACTCCTGAGCAATTTCATTTCAGATGGCACCATGCTCTGGTCTTTATCTGTGCGTAAGAGACAAAAAGCGAGAAGGAGAGCTGTAACTCTTGTATTCAGATGGTTGAATGTCTGTGTGTATGTTTGCATGTCTTCCATTGGCAAATGTTTGGAGGGTTTGCTACATCCCTAATGTGTGGCAAAACACTGCTAATTCACACACACACACACACACAGAGGGAGAGGGAAACACCAACCTTGATCAAAAACCTTTCTTTTATAAGGAACTTACATCCCTTTATCCCCCTTAAGTAATTGCACTAGTAAGAGTCTAAATACATCATCATTTGCAGCAAATCAATTTGCAGCAAATGCATTTTGTTAATCACTCCAAACAAAGCAAATGTTTTTGCATCATATATTAAGGAGGAAGATAATAGACAACTGCATGTTTCATCTATAAAAGTTTTACATTATGAGAGGATGTATTCGAAAATTTTATTTATTTCCACTCCAGTAAAGGGTGGAGGTCTGTTCTTCATGAGTACCACATATACTCGAGTATAAGCCGAGTTTTTATTACCAAATTTCACAAAGCAAATTGGGGGTCGGCTTATACACGAGAAATTCAATTTGATCCCAGAGAAGGAAACTTCCAGGGGTGGAAATTTTACCCATTACCACTACCCATGGAAAATAGTTTAAATCATACCTTAGAATGAGATATTTCCTGACAAAACATCTTATTCAGCACATTTTTGCGGCAGCCAGTAAGCTCTGTTGTGATTGGTGAAAGACAAAAGAATGGGCCAATCAGAGACGACCTTATAAAAGTGCTGTTTCATATACTGGTACGGTAACATTATTTGGCAGTCTCGTTCAACATCATGTTTTGTGCTTTATTAGCAAGAAGCCTGAGATAAGATACAACACAGAATGAAAACTACACGGACTTGTCAACTATGAGGGCACACGTTACACAGAGCAGGACTGGAATGAACTGTTTGGTGATTCAGACGAGGAAGAGGAGTCCAGAAAAGTTAATATCAGCTAATGTCACTTATGGTAATCAGCTGTTTACCAGTACCGGTACGTGGATTATTTTCAGGAAATCATAGGAATACTATGACAATACCCAGAAAAACAGGTAATTTGCTAAACAGATAAATTGATGGAACAACATCAGGGGGTCAGCTTATATACGGGTTTCTTTAAAAATCTAAATTTGCAGGTCAAAATCGGGGGATCGGCTTTTACATGAGATCAAGTTGTACTTGAGCATATACAGTAGCTAGTATGCAGTCTCACATAGATCTGAATTAGCCATTTAATTTACAATAATTTATATGTATCAAATATACAGTGTAGTTCAACAGTTCATATCATCTGTACTGCTAAGGTGAAGTGTGGTGAGAGAGAGAGAGAGAGAGAGAGAGAGAGAGAGAGAGAGAGAGAGACGTGGTGACAAAGATAGTGTCTGGCAGCAACACACTTATCAGCCACTGCTCCACGAGAAAATGACCTAAATCATCAAGATTCCCATCTGACACACACACACACACACACACACACACACACACACACACACACATACAGAGTTAGCAATGTTCTGCCTTTCATTTTTACCCTGCACAAACTCACCCTCTTCACATCGTTCCACTTAAATAGAAACACCAACACAAGAGGAATCACAAATCTAAATCATCCTTTATGTACAGTGTTGGAGTAGAATTTGGAGACAAAAGAAGAAGAAAGCAGCTAAAACAGGTCAATGACGGCACGGCGTGATGAAGACACATGAGGTGTATTGATATCACTAGATATCACTAGATATCACAAGACTCAACATGATATTCCTCAACAGTTTGCAGTCTGCAGTTTGGTAAGCACATAATTCTTAATCGATAGTGTTTGGCTGAGCTTGCCCTGTGTGTGTGTGCTGTCTCCCACTGCTTATCCATTCACATCTAGTGTGTGTGTGTGTGTGTGTGTGTGTGTGTGTGTGTGTGTAAACTTTATAACCCTCAGGATGCATCACAACAGCTTCAGCCCCACTAATGTGCTTACCATTCTTACCAGTTCACTTCATGTGTGTGTATGTGTGTTTCTGTGCTGTATGCGGATGCACTGCGATGACGTGTGTTTGTCGCATTGAGACACCTTGATAAAGCTATAGTGTATGAACACACAGTCAGAAACATGCACTCAGATATATGCATACACACACACACACACACACACACACACACACACACACAGTCAAATTTCCTCTCCTCTCCTTTACAGCCAGACAGCCTATTGGGCAGAATGTGTTTTAGCCATTATCTCATTGATTGCATGTAATCAGGGATTTATTCTGCAGCCAATGAAGTGAATTACAGGTTTCCTGCCTGACTAACACTGTAACAATTGATCTGCTCCCCGATGTGTGTGTGCGTGTGTGTGTGTGTGTGTGTGGGCTGTAAAAATTTGTTTGTGTGGGAGTGTGAGATGGTTTGGAGGTATGTGACGGGGTGTGGATGTATGAGAAATGGAGAGAAAGAAACAATGATAGAGTGCGTTCAGGTGTGTGTGTGTGTGTGTGTGAGAAGTAGAAGCTAAGAGGCAGGGCACTCTCTCTCTCTCACACACACACACACACACGCACAAAGCTCAGTAGGAGAGAGAGTCGTTTAGATTGACTATCGCTGTTGGAATTATATTTTTTTCCCTTTCATTTTTTTCCCTGAAAATAACTATAATCATCCACACACTGTGAGTCTGTGGAGCTAAACTCAAATACATGTATGTGCACACACATACACAAACAGTTCAACACAAATTGTTTTTCTTTTTTCTTTCTTTTTTTTTTTTATCNCACATACACAAACAGTTCAACACAAATTGTTTTTCTTTTTTCTTTCTTTTTTTTTTTATCTATTTCTTTCTCTGTCTGCCTCTGAACCGTGGACACAAAATGCATCTTAACACCTGAAGAGATATTAGTACTCATTCAAAAGACACACACACACACTTACGCATGCACTACTGCTTTAGTCAGTCTTGTCATAATTCCGTGCATAGAAAAACGTACAGGTTGATGTGTGTGTGTTTGTGTGTCGTGTTGCTGCACTGTAACTCTTTACAGCCTGCTCCTCATCAGCGTGTACAACTAACAAGCCAGTTCTGTGTGTGGGTGTGTGTGCATGCATGCATTTACTAGTGCATGTATTGAACTAACAACTGACAAGCAGTTCAACAACCCTCCACAGATAGGAAGAGGCTGAGAAGGGGGTAAAATAGAGGGAGAAATGGAGCAAAGAAAGAAAAATAAACAGAGGAGTGTGGGAGGTGAGAAAGTAATCCAGTCTATTGATGAAATCATTCTATTCATTTGACCATGGAAATGTAAATGCATTTTGCTCCTATTCCCCTCCTTACGCCATTCTTTAATTCAATGTATTCCCCCCCCTCCATGCTTTTGCGTCTGCCATCCTTCCTTCACTTTCTCTCCCAAAGCATTGCTGTATCATCTTGATAGAATTGTGTTAGGGTTTTTTTTCTTTTTTCTTTATGCTTATTGGACTGTGTGTTCTTATCAGCATTGAGAGCACAATGCTTGGAGTGATGGAAAGGTATTAGCCAACCCGTGCTAGCTACCTTGTCAGCACTTCTCCTTTTCTTTCTCTCTCTCTCTCTCTCTCTCTCTCTCTCTCTCTCTCTCTCTCTCNCTCTCTCTCTCTCTCTGATGTTACCACTTCTCTTTTCTCTGTTTTTTTCCCTCCTCTTTACCGTGGGATTGTGGTCTTCCTCGGGGCCATTTGGACCTTCATTCCTCCACACCTGGTCACACCAAAATTTGTCAAGAAGTGGTTAAATGCATTTAATATAAATCAGGGACTTCATGAAGCAATATCTACTTAATTAAACAAGCAGAGGTTGGTCCAATGTAAAATATTGTGATAAAACTTGTGGTATTTACAACAGTTTATTCAAACCAGTGCATTTTGGCCCAAAGCTTTCATCACAGTCATGAAACAGAACTAAACTAAAATAGAGCAGTTAGAAAGTAAAACTGCTGGGAAAAAAAAAAAAAAGTTCTGCACATATTATTGTATTAAAGTAGTACATGGATGGTCTGTAAAATAAAAACTATGTATATTCTTCTCTCCTCTCCTCTCCTCTCCTCTCCCCTCCCCTTGTCCTCACCTTACTTCTGGGGGAAAACCATTTTGGAGTTGTTTGAAGATCAGTATGTGTTTATGGCTGCCATCTAGCGAGGCTCAGATTGTATATAATAAAAGTGAGCAGAGTGAGACTGAGGCAGCAGCAGCGTGAGCAGGAAGTATTTGCTGTAATACGATGATTGTACGTTTGTCCCTGCCAGTTGTCAGGGCGATGAATCAGCCAGCCACTGTAATGACAGCTTGTCAATCCAAAGTGGCCCACCTTGCTTCAAAATTCTTTCTTTCTTTCTTTCTTTCTTTCTTTCTTTCTTTCTTTCTTTCTTTCTTTCTTTCTTTCTTTCCATTGTTCTGTTCTCTGCACTGACATTTATCTGTCTTTCATGAATAACTGCTTTGCTTCATGATGTGAGAGAAAAAAAAAACAAATAGAGAAAATGACAGGGATCAAGCTGGAAATGGAGACAAGGGAAGGTGGTAATCATACTGGTGTGTGTGTGTGTGTGTGTGTGTGTGTGTGTGTGTGCTGCAGGTAAATAGGCCTGCTGATTATTTGATGTCTGCAGGAACTAAACAGCCCCTTTGTCCTCTTGCTTTGGCTGTTAGGAGACAGTCTCAAGTAACTGGGACAAAGTATGTGTGGCAAAATGTATTTTGGGCAGTAATCCTAAAGTATATTAAATCAGTTATCAAACCTATATTTATTCAAATGTATTTTCAATAAAAGTTGGTTGAAAGAGCTGAAAGGGAAAAAAGGAATGGTAACTTTTTCATCAAATTTAGCAAAGGTAATGGGGGGATCAGTTAATTTATTATAATGATTTATGGTCATTTCAGCTTAATAAAACAACATAATTTGTAAAACAGAATCAAGGCAACTAAATTAATAATATGCTGCTTTTCCAATAAAACACATCAAAATGTTGAAAATGAAATTAAAACCCCCTTTCCTCTAACAGTAGTAAGAAAAACAGCTTACACAAAAATCTGATGACTGCGGTTCTTTGTGTTTTACTGTAATCATCTCATTACACACTGCTCACTTCTTTGAACCCCTCATGAAAATACAAAGAGAGGGAAAAAAAAAAATCACACACTCAAGCCTTTTCCTTTTCNACCCCTCATGAAAATACAAAGAGAGGGAAAAAAAAAAATCACACACTCAAGCCTTTTCCTTTTCCTCTCCATAAATCTCCTTAAACACCTAAAAACATAAAGAATTGATAAAGAATGAGACCCAGCCACTTGCTTCTTTCTCTATACTCATCTGAAGAGCAGACAGGCACAATAAGAGCGCTCTTTCAGCACTGAGCCGTCGCTACATAGAGCCATAATTATACTGATAACATACATACATAAATGCATTCAACCTCTCGCTCGGCACAGCGCACGGGCTGTGATTTCTTAATCTTCTTCCCTCTACTCCTCTGCACGCATGTCTTCCTTTTTTATTCTTTTCATTCCACCCCCTTTGACTGCCATTATTTTTCATTTATAAGCAGAGTGGGAGAGAAAAGAGATGAGTGAGGGCAAAAAGAGATGAAGGAGGAAAAGGGAGGGAGGGACAGAGGAAAGGAGAAGAAGAAGAATGGAGAGCAAGAAGGAAAGAGAAGATGAAAATTTGAAAGAGGAGGAAACAATCTGAGAGCTTTTGGCACTTAAACACTCACTTAATGGATGGATTGACAGTTGGAGGGATGGGGCAGAAAAGAGTATAAAAAGTGGAAAAAAGAGATTAAATCCTCACCATCATCTGCTCAAATAGTTCTAGCCTCTTCTCTGTTACCTGGGATTAAGTGTTTTTCTCCCTTCACGAGACAACGTAGACCTGTGCCATCTTTCTCCATACCACCTCTCTATTCCCAAATTTTGCTCATTTTTGCATCCATTATTTGTTTGTCTCTCCCCTTTATCTCCTTCCACTGAATCTCTCCATTCCTTTCTCCCCCTCTCACTCTCCAACAAAGGCCTACTTTAGCATCAGATAAATAGCTCAACAGACTTTGCCTCTATTAGCAGTCGCACAATTAGAAGAGCTTGAACTGAGAGCAGGACGGAAGAAGAAGTGGATAGCAGGGAACAAGACACATAAAGAGAAAAAAAAAGACAAAGTAATGAAAGAAACAGACCCAGTGGAAAGCATTACATGTGTTACACCTCAGAGTGCCTGTTTAGATCAATGTTCCATGGTACTTGTTCAGGTTTGGCCATCAAACACATCAAAGCTCTGCTGCACATTAAAAGCTGAACACACACATAAAACAGCATAATGTCATTTGGTTCATCAGTCAGTGCAGCCAGCCCCTCCTTTTCCTCTGTCTACCATTCTGTCTGTGTCTTTCTATTCATTCCTGTCCCTCTATCCCACTCCAGTCCCCCATCTTGCTCTCACCAGTCCCACTGTCCCTTCTCTGTCAAGGCACTGTCTGTGTTTTATAGGTCCCTGTAGAACAGGGATCTTTTACAAGCTGACTGGACTTTAGAAGCCCCTCGTTTAGCAGCATCCTGCCTTAATTAAAAACCCCTTTTGTGCTCTCTGCCTTTAACAATGAGGATCGAGAGAAGGGAGGAAGAGCAGGGTTAGAGGAATAGAGAGAGTTAATGCAAAGAGAAAGAGCAAGCAGACAGAAGGAGAAGAGTGAGAGGAAGAGAGATGGTGGTGTATAGGAAGTGATAGAGAGACAGGCAGATAGATAATAAGGCAGACAAAGGGAGGGATGGAGAGATATGGACAGGGAGACGATAGCTGTTAATTACAGCTGCAATTAAAAAGACTTCTCTCTCTTTTGAGAGAAGGAGAGTGAAAAAGAGGGGAGGAAAGGGAAGGAAAGAACAGGAAGGACAGAAGGCAGAGAAGAAAAAGAGACAGAGAGGACAGTACAGTGTTGCTCTTGACAAAATGTTTTCTTAAGATCTGTTTTCTATTGCTCTTCTATTTTTCTGTCTGTTTTTGACTGCATCTGTGTGCTTGTGTATGAATGTGTGTTGATATTTGTGTGTGTGTGAGTGTGGATTTGTTGATGTGTGGATGTATGTGTGAGGCTGTCTGTGGGATGATGGAGCATCACACAAGCTGCTTACTGATTACCTTCATGTAGAACAAGCTGCTATTGACTGCAGAGTGACGGATGGCCATCAGCCTCAAGCATGTGTATGTGTGTTTGTGTGTCTGTGTGTCTGAGTGACACTACAAATGCCACTGCTACTCTTGTTATTGTCCTTTACCCATGGTTCCTCTAATCAAACACAATCCTTTCCTCCACTGTCTTTATTTGTTTTTCTCTTTTTTACTAACTCCAATATACTTTCTCTCTCTGAAAAAAGAAAAAAATACAAAATAAGTGACAAAGGGAAACAAATATCAGTAGGAAAAATGACTATTTCTATCAAAAAAAAAAAAAAAAAA
>VXCM01000816.1:2993-15394 GCA_014773175.1 Lucifuga dentata
GGGCGTTGGGGGAGGGAGGGAGACAGCGAGAACGGAAAGAAATGGAAATGATTTAAGAGGCACTGGATTATTTACATGATATTGTCATATGTGTATAATTAACATGATGTCAATATTTCACTTTGTAAATATCACGGGTATCATCAAGTATCGGTATATCACGACACCCCTAAAAGGTAGACTGAAAAGGTGCTAGAAAAAAAATAACGTTTCACGGGTTGGTTGATCAATACTATGACAAAATTTCACTAAAACAACAAATTATATATTCTGGACACATTTTCATAACTTTGCCACAAACTGCATCATGTGACAACATATACAAGTTTCTTATCTTTCTCCTTGAAACTGATAACTGATGGTTCTAACACCAACTAGAACAGTTTCTTGGTATGAAAATGAAATCAAGGCAAGAGTTTGAGGCAATAATTTTGCTTACATAAAACTCCTCACCATCTCTGGATCTTCCAAAAACCAGATTTATAGACTAAATCCATCAGGCTCATCCAAACTATCGATCGCTGGTAAATATATAACTTGGACTAAACGATCTACTGAAAAATAATGCTAATAATGTTTTCTTTCACCTCCTTACAAACATCACACAAACACCTAATTCAGCGTTTTCTTTCAGGAGTCAAAAATAATTGCTTATTAGAAACACAAGCTGTGTTTTTGCACAGAGAGAGGGAGTTTACTAATCAGTATTTCTATGATTACTCCTTATACGCTGAGAATGATGTCTGAAACTGGTTGCATCGACTCCATCTGTTCCCTGTCAAGGTATTTGAGTGTGCTGACTCCTCTGCGTGTGTGTGCCATCAAAAATATGTTTGCATCCCTTGCAGATGTCCAAAAGCTACTTAAGGGCGATAATTTCCCTCTGATTACTCTAATGTGCTACAGCGCTGCCGTCCTGTCTGAGATTTCTCCGTTGCTTGGCAGGACCACACACACATACACATGCCCACACACACCCACCTTCCATATGCTCGCTGACTGTCAGGCACACAGTCACGCACTTATCACCGAGAATGGATATGGAAAGATGAAAAGGGAAATGAGAATGTGGGGGGGGGGGGGNGGGGGGGGGGGGGCAGAGAAAGAAAATTGTCTTCACTTTGTAATCTGTGCATATTTTATATTTTATTCTCCCTCGGTAGCATCAGACATTATTCAGTGTGCATCATTGTGTTTCAAGTTGCAAAGCCAGGGTGACAAACAAGAGTGCAAATTACATAGAAAGTTTTGAAACAATCAGAATCTGGGATGGGAATTAATAAATCATATTTGTTCATACATTCATAAGGAGGGGAGATGGTGGGGGGGTGAGCCAATCATCGTTCACATCTCAACATCAATATTTAATGACTATGCATAGATAAACTGCATCTCCTCACTGGATACAGATTATGTGTATATGAATGTGTAAGTACGCTGCATCTGCATCAAGTGTGCATGCTTGTATTTTGGGCAAGTATTCTACTTTGAGTGTGTGTGTGTGTGTATGTGTGTGCGTGCATGAGCTCATGGATGTGGAAGTAGAATTTGAGGAAACTCTTGTTCTTGCAAGTGCAGGTATGTAAGATTTATAGGCCTTAATGCTCAATTTTGATTTTGATTTTTTTATTTTTTTGATCAGATACAATCTTTTTCTCTTGATGGTTCACATCTATGGCTGTATTAAATGACTTCTATCTATGTATATATCTTAAAAAAAAACAAAACAAAAAAAAAAACATGAATTCCAATCTGACCATTCTCACTGTGACTGTGGTCATACAGCCAGAGATCAGATATGAATTACTTCTAGCACCGCATATACAAGTGGTCCAAATTGTATATAATTTACAAAAAACACACAAAAAAACCAAAACCGATTTGGTTTGTTCACACTGCTCAGAAAAAAATTAATCTGATCTGTTACATGGAGGCAAAAACATCAGATTTGGGCCATTTCAGCAGCATAAGACGTCTTGTCACAAAATTAAAACAGGGTACGGAGCAAAATCTCAACTTTGATTCTACTTGTGGCCGTTTTTAACAACAGAAATTTATCGACTCATTTCCTGTTGAATAAGCCATCCATACACTCAGGATATTACAAATACTGCTTTGTGTGCTGCTTGAGGAGTTTATCTGACAGTCAATGAATGAGCCAGGAACGGAGTGGATCAGACTAATGGAAGAGCTGGACATGACGCTTATTTTACAAAGAAACTGTGTGTTTTGCCATATTTTGGTGACATTCATTGTGTTTGGGAAGCACCAAAGCACATGAATGAATAGTCGACTATGCGACAGGGTCAGTTTGAAAAGCTCCTGTGAATGTTCTGATACTTTGCCAAGATACAAATTGGTCACAATTAGGATCAAATGCAACAAATATTAATCTAAGCTGACAATTCTTCTGATTTGGTTGGAGGAAAAGTCAATGCTGGGTTAGCGGAATATATGAGGATGCATCAAATAATCAAGTGACACTTCTGCTGTTATCATGACAACAATGATTTATTTCACAGGAGTTTAACTTTTATTTTCACTTCAATGACCACGCTGAAGTTCTGCTACGCTGCCTCCAGGTCACTGTGCGGTCAACACGCACATCAAGCAGAGGAAATGTGACGGGTGTGTTTCTGTGCCTGTTACATCCTGTCATTGACCGCACACAGACACATAAATGTTCCACGTTCATGAGGTGTTAGAAGAATAAATGTTATTCTGCTAGAGGGGGAAAATGAATAGATGTGTGCTGAGCTTCCTATTAGCATAAATGTATCATTTAGCCTGGACGTCCAGATGTCATGAGCATTTTTTGAATATGCTAATGACTTCGTTCTACTCCCGTGGGCAAATAGCTTTTTTTTTTCCCCCTACAATATCCTGTTCATGTTCATATTGCCCATTTGCTTTAAACGTGACAACACTTGCTGCTTCAGGGACCTTTCAGTGCGAGTTCAGAGAAAGTCTACGATTTCCCTTACGTATGTCCGTGACTCTCCAATAAAAGTTTTCTGTTGCTGCGACAGAGAAGCGCCGTGCAACAAGCAGCAGGTCAATAAGAATTAAGGTGGAGAGAGAGAGAACAAAAGTGAAGGTACAGAGCCGTTTAAGAAAAAAGAGGCTGGGCACTAAAGCTCAGACGAGGCTTTATTTTAAGATGCTCAAAAACAACTGTTCACCACAGAGTTGTTCACTTAGCAAACCCTGAAAGTTTGTTTTTGCTTTCAGCTTCTCTACTTCTCTGCTTGTTAAATGTGACTCTGGGAGCCATCACGACTCAGATTATTCTGCTGTTTTCTTTCCATGATCACATGGAAGCCTCACAGCTACACACACACACACACACATACACACACTTTTATCATAGTTTTTTCTCTAACTTTAACTTTGTGAATACACTCTGGGGCTCCTGATGTGTGTACGTACGCATTGTTGTGTCATATCAGGTATACACATTAATAAGCAATCAATATTCATCATTAATCTCTAACTATAAAGACAGTCTCCTTTCTGTGGCACCACTATCTCTAGAACCCGGCACTGTATGAAGTTGAAATTCGGCAGGTTCATTGCTCAGGACCCAAGAACATGCAGGNTAGAACCCGGCACTGTATGAAGTTGAAATTCGGCAGGTTCATTGCTCAGGACCCAAGAACATGCAGGTGTCATGTCCGAAGTTGTTTGGATGAGTGGTTCTCAAATTGAGCTTGCCAATAAAAAGTAGTCTGTGTGGCAGGATACGATCCGGGCATGGCAGCATATGCTCCGGTCCAGTGCCATGGTCTCAACCTGACCCCGTACAGCAAACAAAGCTAGCTCANCAGCATATGCTCCGGTCCAGTGCCATGGTCTCAACCTGACCCCGTACAGCAAACAAAGCTAGCTCAGGAGGATGTGCAGAACAAAATTATGGCAGGCTGCAGCGCACACCATAAAGTCCGGCCGGTTCCGAACAGGTACATTTTTTAATGGGCACTACACTAGTTATGCATTAATAATAAATTTAAAAAACTGAAAGAGTTTCTTTTTTTATCCAACAATATTTAGAGCACTAGGAGTCAAATAATAAAAATTCTGTAATGACATAATGAAAACAGCAAAACACCCAGAACGGGAGAACTCTAGATTTGTAGATTTTTCAGATTTGGGTATTTTTCAGGTCCGTGGAAGGTTTAAATCTAGCTAAAACAAGGCTGAGATACAAGTTTTACATCCTAAAAACAGCAAGATTTGATCTCAGGTTGAATCAAAAGTCCTATACTACAAAAAGTACCAGCACCTCACCACTGTACTTCAGTGATTTTATAAATCACACAACACGCAGGCCAGACACACACTTTACATCTCTCTAGCCTTCAAAGATCCCTTCCTAAGCTCCTGTATCTCTCTGACCTTGTATATTAATAATTGATACCGTATTCATGTTGCCCCACTGGAATATTCACCTTCATTAATTCCAATATGTACACGGCTGCAGGGTTGACAAATCATTTACACTTCATTCTCGCTGCCGAGGCTCCAGCGTTATTCTTCCTGTCGCTCTTCATAACCTTCTGTGTCTCTACTTCTCTCTCCATCTGTCAGGTGTTCTGAGGCTTGACCTCTGCTCCTCTCCATGTCTGCTTTTATCTCGTTTTAGCCTTAAAAGCATCATGATAGTCCTCTCTTCCCTCTGTATCACACACATCTGCACCTCCTCTTCACATCACCTACATCTTTCTCCACACCCATCTTACTTACACTTGCAGCACAAAAAAAGAACATATAAGAAGCTTAAGTGAAAATTGAAATCATAAACCTAGTTTGTGAAAAGTAAAATCATAGTGAAAAGTGAAATCATAAACCGTTTCAGGATCAGCGAAATCTGGCAATCACGGCATTTACAGAACATTTTCAGCAGTGCAAAGTTCTCTAAGAATTTAAATAGAATGTTTTGACTCTTCTCGCAGCCATTGGAGGGATTTATGTATAATTAATCCTTTTTTTTTTCCATTTTAACTTCACATTAGCACAATGTAAATGCATATTCAATGTGGATGACCTGCTGTGATGAGATGGCAGCAAACATAAATCTCACCATGAGCTCAACGGTATCAGCTGGTGGGAGGATCCGTTGCTCTGTCAGTTTCCCATAATACTCATTTTAGATCAAGGTGAAGTGCATTAATGTCGCATGAATAATAGTGCAGATTATGCAATCAACCTGTCAAAGCCCTTTCATTTAAATACACATGCAGCTATAATATCAGACAAGCTGGAGTAATTAGGTTGAATACCTTTTAAGTGGCTGAAAATGGTTAAAATGATGTACAATTCAAATTTTAACCATTTTTAGCTAAAGATACACTGATATTTTACAACTTATGAATTCTGGAGTGCACCACACGAGTGATTACAAACTTTTTCGGTGTTAAATATAATTCATTAATTGAGTCATTAAAAAACAATTTATAAAGCGATTAGATGAATGAAGATTTAAATGATTCTATTTAAAGTATTGTTTTAAAAAAGTTAGAAAATGATCATTAAATGTGCTAATTGCTGATTTTATTTCATTATTTTGTCTTTTAGATGAAGAATAATTCTTTTAAATGGATTGCAAAATAGGCCGTTATTCCATTTTATAATACATGTTCCTATCAAACTCCATCTCAAAATTCATTTGTCTTCTGCTTACAGTTTCATTTAGAGACAGTTTCATTTATAACTTAAAATTACAAGCCACAGAGTGATAAGAGGCGTTCTGATTGGTCGTTCGAGGATCAATCAGAGCTGCTGTTTCTCCTCCGTGGGTTGGATCCCCTTTATCTTTCAGACCAGGATTATAATAGACATTAACTATGCACACCATGCATGATGGCTGCCAGGCGTAACCTGCGTTTGTTTGAAGGGCTTGTTAATGTCCCCCGGAACTGCTGCTATGTGTTTATAGGTTCAATGGCTATTAAAATCGTGAGGAAATTCATGTCTGTTTCTGTCAAATGATGTCATCGCCGCAGAGAAAATCAGATAAATGGGTGGAGGTTTTAAGTAGCGGGCTCGCTTACCATCTCTGTTGCTGCCGCTGCTGTTTCTTTAAGTACAGACCTGCTTGATTCTCTCCATCTGTGACTGTTGAGCAAAATTGAAAGTTGGTGTTCCGTTGGGGATCAGAGATGATTTATGTTTCGGCTCTCACATTGCTCCCAAATGCATATAGTTCTTTATTTCCTCAGATTTACTTAAGTATGAAACTACTGAAATTGAGTATCATCCTTGTTTTATTGAGACGTATTTACTTTAAATTAAAAAGAGGCATATTTAAATAAAACTCAAAACAGAACATCAAAAAGAAATTATTTGTAAGATGGAATATGCTAGGAAGACAAATTAGCAGACAAGAGAACAAAAGGTAATAATTTAAAAGCCTTTTTAAAATCTTTTTTTTTTTTGAAAACCAGTTAAAACTGTTGATCATCATTTAAAGACGAACCAAATGAATTAATACACTCAATACACCACATTACATTATCATTTTCTTCTTTTCGTAGCAACACTTGCATTGCAACATTTAATTAATCACTTTGAACACAGCTTTTAATGCGTATATTAATAAACTGATTACAGGTAATCACTGAAAAAGGCTTTAAATATTCATTTGCTGCACGGTAGATTCAATAACAGCTACAGCCTTTTAGATATATCTCATTAAAAGCATTCAGAAGACATAAAACTCAAGAATAGAACATGCATACAGCAGAAGCAAGTACTGTACACCCTGTGTCTGACTCATGAGCGCACACACACACACACAGACTCATATATTATAGTCTAATTGCAGGATTGGCTGTAAACGTATGGAAGCAGAAGTTCAGAGGTCTATTAGTGTATCCTTTGTAATGGATATCATGAATAGAAAAGGGAATAAGGCCCAGGCATTGCATTAGAATAATCTCTGCTACTTAGACAACAGTCAGATACTAAACACACCAAATCCACTTCCCCCACTCTCGGAGCAAAGGCAAACTAATGAACAAGGCGCCTTTGCATATTCACCACTATAATTGAAGTCAGACTGCAGCCATTTATTTTTATGAAGCTTCATAAAGCACTGCAGTACCTTTCGTGCACCGTGCCAAACAAACATGCAAAGTCAAGCAGCGCTGGAACCGGCACGTCCACACACATTTTTTTTATTCGAGTTTGGATGCTACCCTTTGAATCCTAACAAGGCCAAGAACATTAATTTTCTGAGTTGTTAAGTACAAAATATCATAATGGTGCAGGAATACATCATGCCTCGAGCTCGGAGGAGAAAAGGGGAGACTAAATGAGAAAGATAGCTAAAGACAGGATGAAGAATGGATCAAACTAAGCTCCCTATCAGGCCTGCTGGTCAGCATAACTAAGAGTAACTGTCATTCTTCATCTCTCATATCTTCCCGCTTATGTCAATAGAATTTGCAGGCAGTTCAATCTCTGCTCAGGGGTTAGGTTCTATTTGTGGAGATGAAGAGGTTATTGAGAAATTCCCACATTGACCTTCCATGTGGATTATACGGACATGCCTAAGAGTGCCCGAGAACAAAGCCAGGTCATACGGGCCGAGACTGAACGGTGAGCCCATGTGGCTAAATGGCAATATTGATACTGGTTGATGGTTATATCAATATCGTCATTGGTAATTGGTGTAACCAGATAGACTGTGTGTCTGTTAGAGGGTTTGTCTGCATGGTTTTATCCATTATTTAAGGCCTTTTAATGATGTGTGAAAGAGGAGGTATGGTGGTCAAAACAGAAAGGCAGCAGCAGAAACAGAAACCTTAAAAATGAAGAAAGATTTCAGAGCAGTTACCATGTTCTGATTGTATCTGAGCTGCATGAGAGGCACATAATGCATTTAAGTCATGGTCTTATGCTGCGACAAGGTTATAAACGGCCATGTCATGTTTTTTTGCTGCTCCAGCATTGAAGGTGTCTGTTTTCAGAGCGCCGTGTTTAAGGTGATTATTCATGTAGACTTCACAATATACAATAAGCCATGCAGAAAAGGGAAGGATGCTTGTAATAAAGTTCTTGTTCTTTTTGCAGAGGTAAGACAGAACAACTCTCAGAATGAAGTTACATTGTAGAGGGAAGAAAAAAAAAACAGTATGCAGATCATATTTCTTCAACTTTTCCTCGATACATTTCATCAAGAAAATGAGAATAGTGGCCAGAACTAGAAGAAAGGAGGGAGAATAAAAGAGGAGAATAGAATAAAACCTGGCTACAAGCAAAGAAATGAAAAAAAAAAAAAATTTTCACACCTGTGCTTTGAAAAGTTTCAGTGGTTTATGTTCAAAGAACAGAAATGACTACAAACTCGATTCTGTTGCTGCTTGCACAAATTAGCACATTATCTTGAACAAAAGTAGGTAATTCTTATAAAAACCCATAAATTTCTGGAGGTATCATATACATTTTGTATAACATATAGAAACAAACACACCACCCACATTGTTTGAGATCGCACACATACACTACTTGCATACACACACACGGAGTTGTTCCTTTATAATGGCTATGTGTCAGCACATAACAGATGTCTCCTAACAGTCCCATTTATTCCCATCTCCAGCTAGCCTATGCCTGTCCAAACAACAGCAAGAAACAAAGGATGGAAAACAACAGAGGGAGACAAACACATCAATCTGGCACCAAAACACACACACACACACACACACACACACACACACACATCAAACACACTGTAAGAGTAATAGAAAGCATATGTACTGTACATGGAAGATTTGAACTCATAGTCATGGCTGGGGAGGAGACTGATTAGCGTTGAGGACATCATCTATGCTATCAGCACATACAGAAACACAGGAAGACTGTCCTGTACCAAAAATCTGCCATTTTCAGTCTTTCTTCAATTCGAGGGAAGAAGCAGAGCTGAAACTGGAGTGCAGATCAGTTCAGCTGTCAGCGTGCGGCGATTCTGAGATGAAGAGAGGCTGATACTGAGAGAAGATCTTTTCTTTTGGAGTCAAGCTTAAGGAGGTTCCACACGGAGAGAGAAACGGCCCGCAGCATCGTTCCAGCTTCAGGAATCAGTTCTGGCTACTTGACAGAGGAACGCTGCCGTTTTATTGAAATTCACCTGTGTCTCACGGGGCAAAAAAAAAAAAAAAANAAAAAAAAAAAAAAACAAAACACAGATCTGCCTCACCTTTGATACTCACTCATTTTTGCTGTAGCTTTAATGAGCACATGCTGCTAAAAACAAAAAAAAGACATCTGCTATTATGTAATTTTTGTTTCTCATTATAATTATTGCACTTAATATTGTTGTAATTGTAGTTGTAATTATTCCAAAGATAATGTACAAACATTGTGATATTATTGTACTACTGTATTGTATTGTTTCAGCCCTACAGTAAGTGTTGCACAAACATCCTCTCTGTTGTCTCAGCAAACTGTTGCCTGCTGCAACAGAACTGAAACAGATAAAACCGACAAACAAACATGGCAAAAAATGAAACGCCAACACACAAATTCAGTCTCTGAACTATTTCAATAATGCATCCCTCGAACGTGAATATGCTCATGCTAAACCCAGCCTGGTGCCTGTGTGGCAGCCATTGATTACAGGCCCCTGTTAGCATGTTAGCACTCCTCATATGTTTCTGTTTTGGCATTGATAACAGTTTTGCAGTCACACTCGCTGAAGGGAGCCGCTAATTAAAAAGCAGTGACAGCCAGACTGAAGGAACAAAGGCACGGGTCCCACTGTCGCTGATTTGCATAAGCATTAATTGTTGTTCTTCTATTCATCGTGAAGTTTCAACAGTAAAGCTTACACTCAATGATTAAGGGAAGTTTCTCTAGTATGCAGATGTGTGTGTACAGTAAGCTTGAATCCTGCGGTCATAAAAAAATGTCTAATGCCTCAGAGTACTCAACTTTATGTGTTGCTTTAACCTACCTAATTATTTATTTTACCATTTCAAAACTTATTTTGAGAATTATTATTATTAAAGAATTATTATTATTATTATTTTTCCCCCTACGTTCCAGACAACCATTGGTTTCAGTACATTCTGGTACGCTATTAAAATTAACTTGTTGATAGTTGAAACTCTTGGGATAGGTAATCCATCATTGCGAACAAGAAGTGTATTCAGGATTTTTTAGAAGTTACATAATTTTAGCGTTTAAGAACAATAAACAGCACAGAGTGAATGTATGCCTCCACCAGGGATTATAGTCCCAAAAGAAGACCTGCATTTATGGAAAAATTTAAATGGCTGTGACTTCATAAGGCTGTGTAACTATTAGCAGGCGAAACATCAATTTTTAAGGTGGGTGTATTGCTTGAATATTTGATTTTGAGAGATTAAGAGATTTTGCAAAATATCAGGAAAGCTAAAATACGGTTTTATCCTTTGGGAAATGATTGTCAGTAATGTAACATGTATGAAAATTGAATATTTAGGCTCAAACGTAAAATGGTTCTTATGGTCTTTTCATGGCCTCAGGTACCATCTCCATTATCCTGCTGGCACCGTGTCCTTCATCTACTTCAGAAAAGTCCAGTGCTGATCTCCTCAATTGTCTGCATCTTTGTTAAAAAATGTAATTATTAAACATATAATAGGAATGGATTAAAAACTGAAAATGGCAGAAATGGGGTTTGGGAGCTTTAAATGTCAGTAGTTTGTGTAGGTGATCTCTAAATCAAAGATAATTAAAAAAAAAAACCCAACATAATCAGCTATATTTCTACTATTGGACAGTTAAATGTTTCCTTATTGCCCTGTTAATAGTGAGCATTAAGGGACATAAAAAAATAATCTTCCATAAAATAGTCGTCTGGCTTTAATCCGACAGAAGCAGCAGCCACCTCGCTGTAGAGGCATATGCTCACCCGTTTAATTACAGTGTACACAGCGGGCCGCGAGTGTGTGCGGCGGGGTGGCTCGGCGTGTAGCGAAGCATTAGCACAGAGGAACTTACGCAGGTTAGAGAGGTGAAAGAGCCATTTTCCTCACGTCCGTTCCCCAACCCCTCGCCAAACAGGAAGCCACTTATTAGAAGTTCCTGAGCTGTCAGCAAATTCACACACTGCAGGCCCACATTCTGTCACAGCAGCAAACACACTCACACCTCCTCAAGTTGAGAGTTCTTTATCTACGCGCCTCTGTGTGCAGCTTTCTGATAATTCTGACACCACTTTTCTCTGCTTATCTAACAATCTCTCTTTGTCTGAACTTTCTGCTTCACAACTTCAACCGCTCAGGTGTGATTAACAGCAGGTAGCATCAAATGATCAGGTCCAACGCAGATGAGAGAAGGTGTTACTTTGCAGAGGGGAAGGGACAACTGCTAAGTGTGAACACCTGAACACAGTCATCTCAACTGCCGAATGCAAGACAGAAGTGATGAAAGAAATGCGAGGCGTTTTCACACTGAGGTCGTTATGAGCGTTTGCTCCAGACCCTGGAGCGTTTCTCCCCTAAGTTTGGTTTGTTTGGGAATATCTCACATCTATAGGCAATTTAGAGTTCCCAAATTACCTAAGCTGTATGACAGACTGTGGGAGGAGTATCCAGACGAAACACCGCTGGGTTGAGATTCCAGGGATTTTTGCTGAGGCAACAGCGCTAGCACTGAGCCATGATGCTAACATGCACTCTCTCTATACACACTTTGCTAAAGGCTAGCTAAAATGGTTTTCATTTAACATGTGATGATCAACTGCTCCATCCGTCTTCCTACTCACCACCAAACCCTCTAGCTGACTGAGCCTACCACCCTACACATCCTCCAAGCTGCCTCCCAATATCTTTTTCTTTGTGTGCAGTTTGGCACATTGGTTGTCAACAAGTTACACAACCACCATGTCTGGGATTTATGTTATGCTCCCATGATAGTTTGGCAACCCTGAGTTTGAGTCTCCCATAGCCAGCCCTGCTTAATCACGCACTCAGTGGGGGAATTACCCAGCACCGGGGCTGAGTTAGTAGCCCACAGCACTGGATGTTAGAGTTCAGCATCACATTATTACTTTTTCACATCTTACATTGATTGTTTAGTGGAGAAACAGGCCTTGGGTTTTGCAAGAGGATAAAATAAACACAAAGGGAGAATGCAATCAATTGCACTTCCCATGGACATTGCACTCAAAGGTGGGCTGGACAGAATGAGGTACAGACTGACAAAGGTGGAAAAGGAACATCCACCAGGACCTACTGTCACAGGAACAATATCTCAGTTGATAGCACCTTCCCTCGTGTAGCTTAACCTGTAAAGTTTCTGGCTACTTTCTGCATTGGTGTCCTGTGGGAATACAAGTGTACAAGGTACACTTCCGGTTGCGCTGTAAGATGGCTGCACTGTCGAGAGCTCCGAGTCAACTCAGCAAACTTTTG